>CM039528.1:10785170-10869602 GCA_022433055.1 Begonia peltatifolia
CTCTCTCTCTCTCTCTCTCTCTCTCTCTCTCTCTCTCTCTCTCTCTCTCTCCGTAGCCGGTACTAGGAATGAAGATGACACTTTTAAACTGTATAAATTTTGTTACGTATTTTCACTTAAAGAATTCGTTTATTGTCCACTAGATATTAAAATATCAATGTTTTAGTAATTTAAATCCATAGGGAATAAGTTCTGTAGCTCTTTCTCTCCCTCTAACTTTCATTTTCTCTCTCTAGACGTGGCCTGTTTTGTATGTCTAATTTTGGCCAAAACGAAACCACAATATGGACAACGGTACGTATACGACGTGCAGACGAGAGGTTGAACTTAAGGCCGGTGGAGTGCCCATCAAAATGGACAAGAAAAATAGACAAAAGTCTCTTCATTAAAATAACATTTTATTTGATTGTCTGAAATAAAAAGTAACAGAAATTTTTGGCACTTCATATTATAAGATAAGATTGCCTCGTGGCCCAATTTACAGCTTGATTTTCCTACTCTATTTTATTTTTATATAAATATCTAATTCTAGAAATGATTATCAACCAGATTTAAACAATAAATAATTACTGAAAAAAAAAAAAAAAAAATATATATATATATATATATATATATATATATTTAATGATTTTAGACCCATTTTGTGAGGCTTGAGTTGAGTTTGGACAAAATCATGAGCTGTTTTTAGATTTGGACCAAGTTTGAATTGGATACCGGCTTTTGCAATCCATGGTTTGTTGTGGTTTGATTCGTTTTTACTATTCTTGGCACCCAAAATCGTGAACCGGATTGTGACATAATTATTGTACATTCAAAACCAGTTATGTTTCCTATAGTGATGAGAATCGGACACAGCCACAGGTTCCAGTTTGAACCACAATGTCAATATGATTATGCCTATCCCTACACTGAACAAATAACAGAGGTAACAACCCACCATGTAAAGGGTAGGACAACTTAATATGAGAGCCAAGTCTATACCAGTAGAAGTATACAATCTCATATAATTTTAGAGAATGAGAAATGCATGGTTAATAATTAGGATTTCTCTCTCTACATAGTATATGCATTTGGGTTAACACTAAAAATAAATCTGTACAAGCTTTGGCACAGAATCAACAATTTTGTAGTAGGAGCAGTAAGAGACATTAGAAGCAGTATCAGAGTCACTGCTTAACTAAAAATGTGACTGATAAAGACGTTGGTCTCGAAGAGGGGAGATTGTGACAACCACCATGTGAAAGTTATGAAACTCAGGGCGAGAGACCAGTTTATACTAGTGTGGGTAATATTACTTAGGAGAGTAGAAAATGCATTATTTATAAGCAGAGTTCTCCTCCCTATTTAGTGCAATGCGTTTTGGTTAACTCTAAACACAAATCTGCACAAAATCTGAAGCAAAATAAACAATTTTGTACTATGAGCACTCATGACATTACAACACATCACAAAATAACCTAAAAAGGGTAATTAAGATGATTGCAACTCCACCTCTAGAACAAATTTATCAAAAATACATCCATTTGGATTATTTCCTTTATTCTACATTTTGACAAGATTTTCCAAATGTTTAAATATCTTTCCATCGATGATGTAACAAAGCAATATAAATTAACCGTTTTTCTTTCGTGTTAGGAAGAACCGTTATATAATAATACGTTTTAAAATATTTAGAATTATGAACCTATTTAACAATAGGAAAGTTAACTTCATCACAAAAGTTATTATTCACGAGTGATCTACAAAAATAATTTCATTTCGACGAAGACAAATAATCTAAAAAATAACTAGAACTCCTGGTCTCCAAATTAGCTTTATCTTTTTTTCCTTAACTTATTAATCACCAACAAATAGCTCACAAGTAGTTGAACTAAGATGCAATTGCATAAAGTGCATGGTGTTAATTGAAGGTTCCAGGGCCGCTCACCCCGCTCGTTCTCAATGAAGGATATTTGCGTAAGTTCATTAATCTGTATTAGTCGATTCGATTTTCCAAGTCCTCCCGACTAACTAAACGCTTGAGTTTTTGCATCATTTCCATCGTTCTTGAATTTTGGAAAACAAACACTCCTTTCAACCGTTTAATGTAATTAAATTACCGACCCAAACCATCTTCAAAATCAGGAACCTTAGCACAAAACACTTCATTGATTGCCAGGTAGCAATTGAGAGGGGTCGGAAAGGGACAGTACATGACTTATCGTCCAACTTTTATGATTGTGTTTTAACTTCATAAACTCACTGCTTTGTCTTAACCCTCTCTATAATAAACTAGTCACTTGGATTAGCCTATACTAATCCGTTTATCAACATTATATTTAGTTAATTGTGCCGGTCCAATCCAACTATGTTGAAATGTATTGGGAAGTTTCAATCTGAGCTAATTAAGAAAGACAGAAATATTGTGTGTGTGAGAGTGTATAGATATATCATGGACTTTCTTCCATAAAGCCTGGTTAAAGGAACATTTAAACATAACCCAGAATGTTGATGAAAGATGCAAAAGTGATAAACCTGTTTGTTGCTGCATAATAAGAGCTTCAAATGGCTTCCTTATGTTCTGTCATCAGGCATAGAGGACCATCTCTACTCACTCTTACGGCAATTAGAATGCTCCAAGGAGAGAACTTCAACGAAAGCCGTTGAAGACCGAATAATTCTGGTCTGCCAGAGATTCTCCCAGTTATCGACCTGAAAGAGATGGAAACTCGATCAAATTCACAGCAGGAGTTCAAACCTAAACAACATGGCGGATGGTCCGAACAGCTATTATGAAGAAGAGCCTTTCTACGCCCAAAACCAAGGCCCCGAAACGTACTGAAAAGATCCGAGTCGTGGAAAAGACCCTGAAGGGATGGATTAGAATCTTCAAGCAAAGTTTTACTTTCCACAGGTAAATGTAAGCTGGTGGCAAGTTCGCTTAAAGCACTGCATTTCTGATCGGAAGCTCCATCGATTTGCCAGGTACTGAAGCAGGCCAAATCAATACATAATCAGCAATATTTTCAAGAGCTTTCTTTCCAATGTCAAAATATAAAGGACCCATAATATGAAGCAAAGGTCTGAACAAACTAGAGTAAGGATCATGGGATAAGAGTAGGACAGACTTCTGTTCCCTACCTCTCCTCAGTCTCTCATTGTGTCTCCGCCGGTGAAATATATAACCATACATATATCTAGAAATATCATTTTGTATTCGATTAAGACTTCTTGAGCCGGTGGAAACGGAAGCTAACTCTTCACCACCGTCCATCGTAAAAGCCGCCAAAATTTAATAAAGATAAATTTATCAATAAATTTTTTGCAATTTTTAAGTGAAAATTTAAGCTCGAATGTGCAAATTTTCAAAAAATTACGACGTACGAATTTTTTGTCACTCATGACCCGTACAAAAAAATTTAGGAAATAAATTAAAATTTTAAGTTGACGTTCACACGTTTCAAGTAAATTAAATTCACATGAGAAGAATGTCAGAATTTATTGAAGGGAATTATTCAGAAAAATTTAAATTGAAAAATCGAAAACTATTTAATGAATTAAAATTTTATTTTTTTAAAGTCAGAGTCAACTGTCAACGTTGACTGTTGACTTTGACCAAAAGTCAACTCGAGTCGTTGGGCCTGTTTTCGTCCCTGCTCTCAGTTTATATCGTTTCTAACCTCTATTAGACTTTAACGGTGTTCCTCCTTTGTTTTGATTCTCAGAGTCGGCGAATTTTGCTGATTTCGAAACGATTTCCGAGGAGCTATTAGCTGCTGAGGTTAGGAGGACTCGGCACAAGGGTATGAGTTATTATACTTATTACGATACGCCTAGTTTATTATGCACGTATATTGATTTTGGTGGGATACCACTAGTATTGACATCGATATTTTTCCTAGCACGTGCATTCTACATTATTTAGACATATATACACTTTGCTTGATTTATACTGCCTAGTAGAGTTTGAATATCATGTTTTACTCGTCTTAGCCGACAGACTCGATTGGAGATTCATTGTGAGATTTTTTATATTGTCATGTAGATGAGTTTTATTTATACATTGATTTTCTGTTGTGACATTTGGAGTTTGATACTGAAGAAAATCGTCTGACACTGTCAGCCGAGCCCATAAGTTGAGAGTATTAGGGGTTTTGTCCCAGATGCACTCGTCTTTGAGGATTGCTATGGTACTCCCCATATTTGTTTGGATAAGATCCTCCTTAAAATTTGGAGCTGCGGCACTCTCCGTGAATTGAGGAAGGGGGTTGGACGCTATGGCTCGCCCCATTACCCGACCTGGCCAGTGTCTATTCTTTGCTACACCCTGCTGTTAAGTCCCTTGTGCGGTGTTCCCGAGGGCTCATGGTATGATTGATTCATTTGATCTTTTCTGGTAGGTTGACCTTTTTCTCTTCTCCTTAGGAAGCTCTGCTGGTGTTATTGCTGCCTTTCTTTGCGGTGTGATTCGGAAAATTCTTGAGTGACCTCTCTTTTCACTATTCAACTAATTGTATATGATAGTATTGTTGATGCAGACGTATTTTATTTTTCTAAAGATAGTCCCATCAATCGTTTTAAAAAAAAGGTTGAAGAAAATTTAATAACATTGAAACTGATTTTGAATTTAAAAACACGTGCATTGATTTTAAACGGGCATGCATAATGTGATAAGTGATATGCAAAATATCTCATACTGAATTTGTCACTCACCCCAACGACTCTCTTCTCTACAGGTAAAGTAATGAGGAATAGGAAATGAATCGGATCTGCGCTTGTTTCTTTTGAGTCACCATCATTTTATTCTTTTAAATTAAAATATGAAAGAACATATTTTACATTGTACTGTACATTGTGCATTTAATTATTTTAATTTTTCCTGTATTTATAGTGTAGGTTGTATCATCTCGTTTGTTATTACAAGAGGTCATGAATTGATGATAAAACTTCTGCACAAAACTTCAGGTTAGATGGTGAACCTTTTCGACATTAATCATTTACCCTGACATTTCTGTTAGTTCTCCTTTCAAGACGTGTCATCGATAACTTGGGTTCGACAAGCCGTTCCCAGGTTGAGATTTTGCCATCTCTGAAAATGGGAAGAAAAAGATGCAGTCATGAATGATGGAACATTTCTGACCATCTTCTATAAATAACAGCTTGATGGATAACACTCTTCGATGATCTGACCCCGTACCTACAAAAAGCGAGATTCGGAGTGAAGAGTAGGAGTTTGATCTGACATCCCGGAAAACAAAGGAGATCGGTTCCTTTTCAAAAACTGTAAAACCAAGATTTTCAGATTCTAACGCCATTCCCCAGAATCTTCAGCCATTCCAATTCAAAGTCACTCGAATTTTCATTCTAGCCGGGCAAGATGGGGAACTCTTTTTGATTTATTTTCTCCAATTTTTCCAACTAAACAGTTCAGGAAACACGTAATAGAGGCCCCAATAAGAACTCCACAAACAAACCTTGCTTCCTTTATGAAATGCAACAACCTGCTCGAATTTCTTGCGCTTTTTTTCTGTTATTATTTTTAAAACATCTCACACTAATATCTTTATTCTTAAGACCACAGAAACTATCAAATCTTGAGAACATAACAAGTCCGAGATAATATCTACGTCGAAAAAAATGTAAAAATCACTGCACGATCCCAAATTGCTGGGAAAAAAGAATTATTTACTATGTCTTCAAAAAAATAATTATAAACCATGCAGGATTAAATTCAAAGAACGGTCTGATGGGTAATAATTTCAAGTGATTCCACAAACAAAATGGTGTAAATGAGGATATTTTATAAACTTTTGACCAATCAAGGGCCTAGTAATTTACACTGAAAGACAAAAAAAGTAGTATCTTATCTACTATCTAGCTAAGTCTAAGTCAAGCCAAGCCAAGCCAAACAAAACATCAGCTGCTTTCTTTACTTCCAATCTGTGTATTTCTTTAGTCAAAGATGCAACTCTACTTTCTCCATCCTTTTGTCATGTTAACCAGATTAACACAACTTTCAGTAACATATTTCGCTCGAAGACCGCCATTAATGATCTTTGATTGCGCATCTTGTAAGTTAAAATCTAAACGTCATATACCGGTAAAAGCTTTTCAATAGACACTCGACAAATTGGGCACTTTTTACACTTCTCCGAGCACACGCTGCAGTAGTAAAATAAAAGATTGATTAGCAAACAAAAGATGAAAATTTAGATTCAGACATTCGGGGTATGCCTGGAAGATGTTTGTGAAACAGATATCGAAAAACAATTTATCGAAAACATCTCAGACGATTTCTCAAAAAGTCCTGGTTTTTTGAATTGTTCTTCGCGAATAACTTTGGTAGATTTTTTTTTACCAGCAAAGTATTCTATGCCTGCATGGAAGAAGGACGATGCTAATCTCTCCCTCGAAGCAAACTCTACATAACACCTTCTCCTGTCAAACATCACTAACCTGACTTAGGCATCTTACTATTGGTCAAATTCATCGACAACATCATCGATTCAACTCTACTCAAAGAGTTATCAATGACTTTCAATTATTCCAATAGCTCAATAACTTTTCTGTTTTTGAGAACAGAAAACTGTTGTAGAAACAAAGATCACAAAAACTAAGTCCTTACATTCTGAAGTTTTTCATACTCGAGCTGACTATATTTCGTAATTTCTGTCTGCTCGCCAAGAGCAGCTTGAAGTCTCCAGACCTGAGGTCGAAAATGGTTGTAATCACTTGAAAAAATGTTGAAGAGATTTGCACAATACAGTACAGAAAATTCAAGTTAGATCAAAGCTGGGGTAAAAAAGAAGATTATTGAAAAGAGTATGCTTGTGAGAGATCACCTCCTCAGCAAGATCTTTCTTGGGCATTTTTTTCACAATCTCAGGAGGATAACCAGAGAAAGTATTATACCTGTGACAGCAGCAAATCAAATACCCAACTATCAAGAGTTTTTATAACCCAAGTAGAAAATGTACTAGTTTTATTGATTTTTTTTCTCTCTTTGGAAATGAAAATAATACTTTTTCATTTGCATTTCTTTTTCACAACCCTGAAAACTCTTATTTACAAATGAACTTTAAGAAAAATCTTCAAAAAAGGGTGGCAAATACATCACATCTGCATAATTCCAACAGCTCCTTCGTGAAATACTAACCCAGAAGTAAGAAAATACTAACCCGGAAGCTCTGTCGTGAAATATTCGGGCCAGTTCCTCACAACTTCCTTCGTCAATTGACCACCAACCCAAAAGCCTGTTTTTCACAAGTCAACGTGAGATCATTTAATGAGAGAGGAAAGAGACATGTTTGATATGATGAACAATAATAATCCCTTAGACATTAGAATGAGGCCATTTTCATTCGTTTTCCCTAATACGATAGAGCGTCATAATTGTGCAGATAAGGATCAAGTCGACGAATAGTGTTTCTTAGACTCGATGTTTTTACAGAAGCTCGCAACAGCAAAATGGATATGACATTGGGAGATATTTGGGTTAAATTCCTAGAAATTGAGTTTGTAACCTCGATCCACGGTGAAAGAACTCAAAACATTCATTAGCTTTTGAAGAAAATCTGAAATACAACCCATTGCCAAATCCACTTCGTCGAAGAAGAACAATTCTCTCCACCAACATAGATGCCGAAAATAATATGCCAGCACCTTGCAGCAGGAAAAGAGGTGAAAAAAGAGCAGGGATTGATATATATTTAGCATTGGCAGGTGTTCCCTGAAATTTAAGCAGTAATAGAGATTAAGGGAAAAAACATTCCCATGATTATTTTATTTTACTTTTTGATAAAAGATTTTATATTAAAAACAAAAAGTTAGAAGTGATTGGTGGGAAAGAACTCCACCCGGCCAACAAACAGTTAATGAAAAATAATTTCTTTCAAAGTGGAAAGTTTTAAAATACTTAGAACTATAAGCCGAGTTATCAATAAAAAAGTTAACCCTATTCGATAAGTTATTATGCATAGACTTATCCACAAAAATGATCTGATTGGATGAAGTCGAGTAACCTAGAAATAACTATAACTCCTAATATTCGAATTAGCTTCATCTTCTTCTTCTATCATTCCTCTATAATATTAATCTTATTATGCATAACATACAAAGTACTGTGGCTAGCACATAACATACATACCTCAAGACGCATGCAAAGAAGGATTTGAAAACCGATAATCAGAAGTTTCATTATATGGCCTCCAATGTCTTGAAGGCCACACATTCTATCTTGCTGCTCATCTTGCTGGGGGGAGAGTATTAATCCGCTACCCCAATCTAGATATCTAATAATCGAAGAAGAAGAAGAAGTGGCTTCTCTACTGGAAGAATTTCTATGAATAATAGGGTTAGACCACTTTGTACAGACAAGAAAGGCAAAGCACTCAGCAATACTGCACAAGAAGATTGTAAAAAAAAAAAAGGAAAAAATCAGACTTGAAAAATAATCAATTTCTGAGATAATGTGCCATAAGTTCTTTCCTTTCCAAACCTCAAGTAAATGGATGAACTAATACGGGAGTAAAGGCTCGTTAAACTTACCCAAAATTTATAAATAAGTCCCACCAACCGAGAGCACCAACATCACCTGAATTTTTCAAATAAAATCCACTACAACCAATCAGTAATCATTTATTACACATGATTAAAAAGATAGAGCAAATAATTGAAAATTTGATATCAATAACCCACAATCTAGGACAAGACATATATAGAGTAGAAAATATTTCATAGTTAAACTTACCACAGAGCTTCAGGAGGGTGAAGATTGTAGCAGCGACAAAGAAGATCATGGAAATCACCACCCAGATGTGCTACGCGAAGGAACGGCAATAAAACAATCAAAATACTTTTCTTAAGCGATAACTTAATCAGGAAAACAGCTTCTAGTGTTATTGATTCAAAATCTTGTACTTGCTTTGAAATGTGATCTATTGAGGGAGATGATGGACAGAAAATACCAAAAAAAAGGAAAGAAAACACAATTTCTTCTTAAGTAGAATGATTTTAACGAAATCCAGCAACTAAAAACATCCACTACAGAAAAAATGACTCCGATACCATTAACAGAACATAAAACAGTTTTAAAACAGCACAGGTCTGGTAATCCAACCCAGAAAACCATGAGTTAAACTCGGAAAATGAACTGATCTAAGGAATATTTTCCTCAACAATCTCCAATGCCCACCCCCCTGCTACGTGCATTTTTATAGCCCATTGGCATTCTCACCGCTAACTAACCATGTCACATCACTTTCAGTTTCTTAATCTACCCTCTATTATTTCTATTTCGTCTGAAGAATAGAAGAACTTCGGTCTTTAAATGAAAATCATCATAATTGTCAAAATTTAAATCGGTTCGAAGAGCAATATATTGATAGTTCTAGCATTCAACAAGGCGTAGTGACCTACTGTAAGAGTTTCCCATATAGCCTCATCGCTCAAGCCTTCATGATCTCCCAGCATAGGAGCCCTACACATTCTGTAAAGGACATTAAAATAGGTAAACATACACAAGTATAACTTGTCCAACAAAAACTCAGAGGATGCAAGATTTGAGAAGGTGAACCTTAATGCTTAATATTTCTTAATACAGATGCTCAGCTTCTTCCTTTGTAGCTATCAATTTTCAACCGACAAATAAAAATTGATAAATCCCATTCCTCCAAATGTGGAGGCTGTTTAATCAAAATTAAAAATCAATCTCATTCAAACAATAAATATAAAAAGATCTCTCTTTCTCTCTAATATATATATATATATATCTCATATGCACACAAAACACACTCATTCACTCACCCACTCAAATTAGAAACTCCACTAGTTCTTACTTAGGTTGACTAAAAGCACTTGCTAAGATGAAACTCACCAAATTTTAATAATCAAAGCTTGGATGATTTTTCATACGATCAATTATCAAGGCTGATGACTGAACCAAACTTCATTCTAAACAGCCCTATAGGTTACATAACAACACTCCACAGAGTAAACCAATTATACATTTAACAATTAAAGCATTAATACCTGAAAAGAATTCAAAAGAAATCAGAGATGCCATAGAAGTAGATGAACACATAAAAAAGAAATATTCTCAGATAACCAGGATAAAACAAGGCCAAATGATATGCAGAATTTCCATTCCCTCAAAGTTAAATGCACCACATAAAAATTATGCATTGGCCTAGCATGGAACTTGAAGACTATTACATGTAAAATACTATATCACATCATAGATTAATTGGTGCAATAATAGGCAATCAATTTAATGTTTCCGTGTATCAATATAGTAACATTCAAGGAAGCTCAGAAATATCATAGAGTTTATTTAGATAGTTTATTGTAAGAAGTAATACAGAAGAGAGACGGAAAAGAAAAGATAGGAAAATACTAACCTGAAATTATCAATTAGAATAGTCATTTCAAATGCCAATAATGGAAGAAAAACAATCTTCAAACTGACTGCTGCAAAACCATGTACTGCCCGAAATAGGAAATTCGTTAATTGAGTTAGAAGAACAGATAAATAAGAGATAAAACAGTTGAAGAAGCTACGGTTGCCAAATCATTTGAATGGTACTGCATTAAATAAACTCAAAAGGCACAAAGGGAATGATTAGAACGTGTGAAATATGCTATCAACAGCCGTAAAACATAAAAAAGGAGGGAAATTAGTTAAATACCATAAATGCTCTCAAGATATATACAGAGAAGCAATTCAAATGCGATAAGCAAGGTCGTGGCAACAACTGCATGGCAAGGTGCCCACTGTTCAAATAAAAAAAAATGAAGTCTTCTATTTTAAACAGATGAGAAATTTTAATCAATGAAACTAATTGTGAGAATCAAATCCAAAGATATTATTACATACATTACGATTATGTGGAACCGATGGAGCAGGTAATGAGAATCTTCCTCGAGCAACGACTGCGTGAAATGCCCACAGAGGCAAAAATATTATCCTAGTAAAGAAATCAATTATTCATCAATTAAACAATATAAGGCAGGGGAAAAACAAGAAAAAAACAGAGGCTATGGCCGAGTAAGCCAAAAACAGAATGATGAAAACAAAAAAATCCTAACATAATTTCATTTGATTGGAATCTCAACAACACCCAGTGAGCATGGAGAGTTCAAATTTGCAGGTCAATGCAATGAAAAAAAGACTCGTCCCCGTTCTTCATTTGAAACACTATAATAAAAGCAACCACTCCATATACAAACTACGAAGTTTCCTCAATGATTGTCATTTTCCTCCATAATTTCCTCAAATCCTTTTGAAAAATTCACACTCCCCATCAAAACTAATCGATTCAAAGCCTCCCAAATTGATTCTTTCAAAAAAAAAAAGGGGGAAAATCGAAAACAGCAGATACAAAAGAGCCACATACAACTGAAGAATATATTTCCCCAAAACACGATCTGCATGTTATAAATGATGAAACAGAGAGCCGTAAATCCCTAAACCAAACAGATTAAAATAGTAAAATTAGTACCACCAACTATAGAACACGACGTGATCGAGCTTGAAAACGAGCAGAAGCGTGAAACAAAACAGAGAACTGTGGGCCACCAGTGCCTGCAAAGCCTTCAACACACTCCTCCAAGCCATTTTTCACCTCGCCGACCTCCTTATCCTCCTCTCAGAAACTCCAACTACCGAATACCCATTATCCCAAACAATAAAAGACGAGACCCGCAAAAAAATTAAGGTTTGAAATGACTCAATTCGCTTGCTTTCGTCACTACCCTTCGGTCTTCCAATTCAGAGGAGAGAGAAAAATGGCGTCAACAAGTTTTCAACGAAACACCATTGGAAAGGGAGAAAAGGAAAAGAAGACTGACAATTAATGAACAAAGGACGAACGCATTCACTCCCGTCCTCTTACGAGAACCACACGCAGGTCGAGTCGAATCTGGCTCGAACCAAAATAATAACATTTCATCTCACCAGTCAGGATGGACCAAGCTGGGTCTGGATCATATTTTAGGCTCATCAATTACAATAAGTATTAATTTTATTTTGGTAATAAATTGGTGTTAGATACAAAATTATTACAGATGGTTCTTTTGTTGATTGGTCATTTGTCTAAGAGCATCGAAAAAAGTTGTTCTAATCGTATCGATTTACTGAAGAGCGTATTAAAATATCTGTGTTAACGGGAATGACTGATGTACACGAAATACGGTCACGTATTACTTTATTAAATTGGTTGACATATACTGCAAAAAAATTAAATTTAAAAAACAAAAAATAAAAAAAAATTGTAATTATAGCTTTACTATAATTTAAGTAGTTCAAATGAGAAAAACAGTTGGGATTTATTCGAAAGCACTTAGACTAACATGTGCCAAATTGAGCCATTACAACCGAAAAATCCTTGTTCATGTTCCTAAAAACCGAGTCAATTCATTAACTAACTCGACTCAGCTTTAAGGGTCCATGATTATTGGGTCTTTCTCCTCTCTAAGCCCATAATCATTAAGTTCATTTATGCTTAAATTTAATTAATTAATTTTCCAAAATGCATACTAAGTTTCAAGTCATGATATTATCTGTTTAATAGTTTATTGACATTTCTTAGGAGTGACGTATCGTATTATTATTATTTTTAATTTTAAATGATTGTGCTAGTTTACCATCGAACATCGGTTAGACTCACAAAGTTTGCACAGTTGCTGAAAAGTTTCAAATGCGCAATTTATAATATATGGCCTAGTTAGGGACGGCAACAAGCTCGGGGGTAGGGAGACCAAGGTCGGGCCAGATTATGCTTCTTGACTAGAAATAAACGAGTTTATTGTTTTAATTAGAGTGTAAAATAAGATGATACATGGATGAATATTCTTATTCTAATTTTAATATCCAAAAATTAATAATAAATATTATCGTAAATATTAAATCAGAATTACAACAAAATAGTATTCATATACAGAACAATTATTTACTTCTTGCTCTATTGCATTGACTTGCTTTAGAGCTTGTTCTTTTCCTTCGAAGTTAAACAAGACAAAACAAAAGACAAACTAGAAAGTGAGACGTTGGTTTCCCCACAAAACAACATTAATTGTCAAACAATTTCTTTAATTTACTTTTATTTTATTTTAGTTTCTGTTTAAATCATATAATTCTTGAAGCAACTCATGAGTAATTTGATCATTTCATCCTTGTCGACGACTTGTTTGTGAACCGAATTGATTTAGTCCTGTTTGAGAGTCAAAACAGATCAAACTGAACCCATAATACTCCGAGAAGTATAACCAAATTCATATTTTTGGTCAATGTGCACGAACTTATGGCTTTTTTATGATTTGTAACCAAATATTTAAAACTATATTTTAAAATTTCAGTGCAAAAGACACGAAAGATAGATTGAATTCATATCGTGATCATAGAGAATAAAATGTGAACACACTAATTAAATGATCAAATAAATGATGTACACAAGAATAGACAGCACCTACCAAAGTAAGAGTTATGCAAACTCCAATAAAAAAAAAGTTCAAAGGACAAATGCCGAGGAAACAAAAGAAAACTCTCAACGGCTTAGTACTCGAACATGCTCCTGACCACCATGACTACTTCCTCGAAATCTATAGAGCCGACAACAAAAAAGTATACAACTCACATAAGATGTACATAGACTCTGAACTATAACATTATATGTTCGATACAAAAGAAAATATCAAAATAATTCTACTCTTATGTTGTGTCAGGTTCATCAAACCATTCGATTTTACCTTTGCGTTTATCTGTAGAGATACTAGATTCAAAGTTTGAAATTAATAAAGGTCCATATAATTTAGATTTTGTGAAGCCTAAGTAGAATAAATTTTATTCTAACTATTTACAATATGTATATTATTATTTTATTATAAAAGTTAATATATTTTTTAACCTTATAATTCATTAAAAGATATATTGTTAATCTTTAATTATTTTCTTTCTTACCTTATAATAAAAGTTATTATTTGTCTTATAATTCTTCTTTATTCTCAGATGTTAGTTATATATTGGTTAGCACTCACGTATACAAACATCCGTCGATATTGTACTTAATATCTAAAGTCTAAAATATACTATCTAATCATGTATGTACCTTACATGATTAGCCTTCACATCTTCATAGCTTATGAAAATTGATACGTTATTTATGTTCACACTTTTTATCTATGTGTCAATGATATCATACACTTTTCTTATGTGCCCGAAGTGTTTAATGCATTTAATAAATGCATGATTGACATAAAAATTCAATGTCATACATGATCACTCTATCATGACGTGCAACTAACCCATGCACACCAAATCACAATACAATATTTCATATACACTTAATCACCATTATCAAGTGCAACTATCCTGCACTATCTCCTAATCTCATTTAATGTTTACTTATTAACACTAAACTTAATATTACACCAATGCAATTACTCATCTAATTGTACTAACTTTTAGGTAGAATAATGTGACTATTCGCCATGTGAAGTCTACAACGATCTTCAGTGGGGGTACGCAATTCCACATTGCTTGGAAGAGTAAAAAATGTATAATTTATAAGTAAAGTTTATCTTCATACCTAATATAATACGTTTTGCACTAACTCTAAGAATAAAGCATGTGAGTTTCGGTCCAAAGTGGACAATTTTGTACTGGGAGCACTAGAGGTCATTACAAATGGTATCAAGACCACTATCCAACTGGAAGTGTAGCCAACAAGGATCTTGGGTCCCGAAAAATGGGGAGATTGTGATACCGTACCATGTGAAAGGCAAGAACAAACCAATATAAGGGTCTAACTCACACTAGTAGGGTTCTACAATCTCACATCAATTGAAAAATGCATGAGTTATGTTAAAAAGACAGATAAGAGAATAATTCTTTATACTATTTCATTCATATGGTGAAAAACTTTATACTCAAAATTGAATTGTAAATAAGAAAACTAATTTCTAAGTAAACTAATCTCTAATTTAATACAAAATCAAATCTCCTTTAATTAGGGAAGTATTAATCATTCCTAATATTCACACCTTTTAATACACCTCCTCAAGTTCGAGTATAAATGTCAATCATATCAACTTGTTACAAAAATATTTCACCCAACTTCTATTCAGAGATTTCGTGAGTAGATTTCCAACTTATTCTCCAGAGTTCACATACTTTGTAGAGATTTTACCTTCTTATACATTTCACGGACGAAGTGACAATCAATTTTAATATGTTTAGTATGCTCTTAAACAAAAGATTTGATGTAATATGAAGAGCAAATTAGTTATCACATCATAATTTTGTTCGTATGAGAAAATCAATACGAAACTACATAATTGGTCATTCTAAAACAAGCGCACCAAGATCTAATCTTCAATAGACCTACCAAAGTAACACATCAATCATAAGGAAAACCTAATCTTTAAAAAAGGGGAAGAACTCTTCAGCAAAAGAATTCCTTCGACAATTTGTTCACTAAGGCAAACGAAACAAGGTGCCAGCCAAGGAGAAGCGTACATCAATTAAATAGAATCAGACAAATAGCGACCCTACGTGTTGCGAACCAAACAGTCGACGAGCAATGGTGGACATAAACAATTGTTCTCGGAAAGAGAACAAATCGAAAGATCTGCGATTGACGAAACATGGCAAGCGACTAAAAGGGCAAAACAATGGTGACGATGGTCTAACTCCAGTGACCAACTGTGACAACTAGAGTTCCTTGTAGCCTTAATTTCAAACCTCTACTCACTAGGATAGAATGATGAAGAAAAAAAATACTGCTCACTAGGAAAAAATGACGAAGAAAAATTTATAACTCACTAAAACACGAAAAATTGATAATAGAAAATTTACCATTGTGATACCATGTTAAAAAGAGGGATGGAGATAATAATTCTTCATACTAGCTTTTGGATACTTCATTGATTTAAACACATTACATGTCACTTCTTCGTCTTGCACTCCCAATTTAAGCTTACCTTTTTTAACATCAACTAATGCATCTCTTGTCACTAAGAACGATTTGCATAAAATAATAGGATGTCATGATCTTCTTCCATATCAAGGACCACAAAATCAGCGGAAAAAATAAACTCGTCGATTTTGACAAGAACATCCTCAATTACTCCACGCGGATGCTTGATAGAGCAATTAGCCATTTGTAGAATCACTCTCGTGGACTTTGCTTCACTAAGACCAAGCTTCTGAAATATAGATAGTGACATTAAGTTTATACTAGGCCCCAAATCACACAATACTCACTAAAAAATGGACTCCCATATAGCACATGGAATAGTGAAACTTCCTAGATCTTTCAGTTTTTGTGGAAGCTTTCGTTGAATAATGGCTACATTCCTTGGTCAACAAGATCGTACTGCGTTCTTCGATCTTACGCTTATGAGACAAAATATCTTTCAAGAACTTTACGTATTTAGGCATTTGCTTGAGAGCCTCCGCGAACAGAATGTTGATGCGTAATTGTTTGAACACTTTGAAGAATTTTCTAAATTGTTCTTCTGTTTTTATGTTCGTTAGCGTTGAGGAAAAGGAATATGTGGTGTTATCTTTGTCAGACTTTGTGATGAGGCTTTTTGCGGCTTCAGTCCTTCACTTTCAACAGGAGATGATGATGATGAATCTTTACTCTCACATTCAACTACCTTCTTGTTTCTTGACTAGAATTATTAACCACTATGTCACTCCTAAGAGTGATTGCATTGCATTGAAATCTCGGGTTCAGTTCTGTGGAACTCAGCAAAGCACCTTGAGGTCATCCATTGAGTGTATTAGCGATTTGGCCCAATTGAGCTTCCAAGTTTCGAATTTGAGCTGATTGATTTTGCAAGGTAGTTAGAGTCTCTGCCTTATTAGTTTGCTCACCCATTTTAGCAACTATATCCTTAAGATTGAGTTTTGTTTCTTGGAATGATAGAGCTTGTTGAGAAGATTGCGGCATTTGCACGATATTGTTCCAATTCTTCTATGAGAAGTTCAGGTGATTATTGTGCGCTCTTGTGTAATAATTATTTGAATTTTGAAAATTTGACCTATTGTAGTTCCCAACGAAGTTAGCTTGCTCGGTAGAGTTATTTGTCATTTGATTACCTTCTTGACATTCGTCACTTGCATATGGTCCTTTACACCATTAGCATGCTCTCATTGAAGAGTAGATCGAATAGACCGGCGTTTGGTTATTATGCAGTTGCTTAGTAAGTGATGCAATTTGAACGGTCAACGCCTTTGCTGTATCCATATTAGCAGTGCTTGGTTGCTTTCTCAGAATTTGCCGCTTAATTGGACATTGCTCGTTATTCAATGCTAACTCTTCCAATAGAGTAAATGTTTCTACTTCGGTCTTTTGGAAGAGTGAGCCACCGGCGGCTGCATTGACCAGAATCCTTGTGGAAGCTGATAAACCGATGAAGAATGTTTGGATTTGCATCCAACGTGGCAAACTATGTTGAGGGCATTTCGTAATAATTCTTTAAAACTAGCCCATGACTTATACAACGTTTCACCGCCGAATTGATTAAAGTTAACTATGTCGTTACGGTATTTTGCAGTTTTCTCATATGGGAAAAATTTAGATAAAAATTATTAGTACAATTCAGACCATGTTCTGATAGAATCAGCAGGTAAGGAATCTAACTAACATTTTGCTCTATCCCTTAATGAGAATAGAAATAAACGCAACTTTATAGAATCGTCTGAAATATTATGAAACTTAAAAATGTCACATACCTTTATAAAGTTGGCAATGTGATCATTCGGATCCTCAGAGAATAGACCACTAAATTGTGATTGTTAAATCATATGTATGGTTCCCAGCTTGATCTCAAAGTTGTAGTATGTAATCGTCAGTTTACGAATCGCAGATTGGACACCGATCACAGATGACATCACATAATAGAGTAATGTCTATGTATCAACTTCGTCAATTCGGTCAAAATTCATGGCTGATTTCCTTGTTTCCATTTGATTCTTACGACATGTTCGTTTAATTTCTGAATCGATTGAAATTAACTTGACAGTATCTAGTTTTTGCCTACACTAAAAAAAAATAAAAACAAAAAATAAAAAATACAAATAAAAATAAAATAAACTAAAAAATAACAAAATAAATAAAAATAAAAAATAAAATAAACAAGTTAAATAATTGAATTAAATATAACCTAGAATTATTTAAATTAATAATAACAAATAAATAGTCCCCGACAATGTCACCAAAAACTTATTACGAAAAATACTAACGCAAGTGAACGTGTCGTAAAAGTAATAAAGTACGTAAATACGAGTCGATCCTAAGAAGACTAGCTTTGCAATTTATTAAACAAAATTAATTTGAATAACAATATTTTGATAATTTTTTATTTAAAATAAAGCAACACAGTAAATTAACTATATTAAATAAATTTGTAAAAATTAATATGAGAAAACTCTAGGGTTTACGATTTCACCTAAATTAATCATATTTAGTATTCATAATTCAATTCATTAATATCTATTACTACGTATTGATGACAATTTCACTAATGTATTTATCAATCTCTCTTGAGCAATAACAAATTTATTCAATTAACGAATTATTATCTCTCAGTTTTTAACCATAAGAATTAATTGAATATATTATAAACGAGAAATTAAAGCACCACATAAACGCCCTAGCTATCTCTAGTCTAAGATCCTTTTTATGGTAAATTATCCAGTGCCTGATTATTTTTCACCTTTCGATACCAAAACAACCCTACGAACATGCTATTGTTGATAAGGTAATTACAAACATTAAGAATAGAATAAATTATTCAACACAATATCAAAACAAAAAATTAATAATTTGAATTAAAGGAAATACTACATATTCATAATCCAGCTACATCGTAGCCGTAAAAAAAGGAGTTTAGTTCATGCTAAAGTAACGGAAACAAATAAAATAAATAAAGATGTTCATAATTGAGAAGAGAAGGAGAAAGAAAAACTAGGGTTGGCGATCCGAATTCTTCTTTCCCGATGCTCTTGTTCCGTTATGGTTTCTGAAGTTTTCAGCCCTAGACGACTCTCCAGCTATCGACCCATAATTCGGCCTTTGACCTTGATTTTATAACATAATTCTGAATTAGGTCATTGTCCCCTTTTGATCAACGGTCGATATCGTTTTAATTAAAAACCTAAAAAAATATATTTTCATTTAATCTGTGACAGCCGATCGATCGCCTCTCAATTTGTCTCGTTCTATAATGCAACCAGATCCTCTATTAAAACTCCAAACTGTTATATTTTATTTTATCTAATCACTTACGCCAAAATCATCAAATATTTTTAAAAACTTGAGAAAAAGTTATCGAATCAAATATAAAAGAGCACAAATAAGTGTATAAAATACACACATATCAGGTTACTCTATATAAAGACGAACGAATACAAACTGATTGGTTACTTCGATAGTGATTGGTGCGGAGATGTAGATGATCAAAAAAGTTTAACAGAATTCGTGTTCTATATGGGAGACACAGCATTCACATGGCTTTCGAAAAAACAGCCGATCGTGACTTTGTCAATATGCGAGGTAGAGTATGTGGCAGCATCTTAGTGTGTGCGTTACGCAATTTAACTAAGAAATTTGCTACATGAATTGAATCTTCAACAACATGACGCAACCCAGATACAAGTTGACAACAAATCAGCAATTGAGTTGACAAAGAATCCGGTTCACCATGAGAGGAGTAAGCATATAGATGTTCGTTTTCATTTTATTAAAGAACACATTAAGCAAGGAGAAGTGTGAGTGAGTCACGTTGTTAGTCGTGACCAAGTGGCAGACATTTTTACAAAGCCTCTACCAATGATACTGTTTGAAAACTTCAAGAAGATGATTGGGATGAAGGATAAAAAATGTTTAAGTTTAAAGCAAGAATTTGTTAAGAATTAAACTAAAAAAAATGAACAGTTTTTTGGGGTATTTTTCAAGGAGAATTTGAAGGATCAAACTGCAACCAAATTAAAAATGACTTATGGATTTCAATGCCCTGGATGTCTAGTTTTTGATGGTGTAAGTTTCAAGTCATTGAATTTCATAAAAAAAGTTATAACCATTTTAGTAATGAAGGGTTAAGAATAAATGTGATATTTTATATTCAAAGTTTTAAGTATGTTTTAATTGTTTGAATGTGAAGAGTCAAACATGCTACTATAAATATTGAAACATGTTTCATTGTCAAACAAGAGAGAAGAAATAGAAATATATTTGAGAAGCTTTAGAGTAGTGTCCTTCTCATTCTCTTCTTCAAACAAACATTCCATTATTCTTATCAGAGAGAGCATTTCTATCTTCCGATTGGAAGAAGAAAGAGAAGAGGGAGAGTCTGGGCATCATTAAGTGTGAACGTCGGGTGCAATGGAGAGCGCAAAAACGACGAGAGAGAGAATTCACATACTTTAAATTGATGTTAAAATCAAACATTGGAAACAAAATTCTGCTCAAGATCACTGAGGTTGAGCTTATGGGTTTCTTCTCCACGAGAAAGATGACTTGCATAAAGAGAACACTGATTGGAGATGGTGGATAGTCGATGGAAAGGTGTCAATCTTCAATGGGCGAATAGGTAGTTGTCCTGATCAAGAAACCATTGGCGTGGCTATTTTTGTATGATCAAGAAAAACTAGTCTTTGATGGAAAGAGAAACAATTTTTCCTTTTTTTTCTCCTTTGATATCGCATTTGACGTATAATTGACTAGAGAGAATATGTCTGAAGACACTTGGAAACACGAACTATCGAAACCAAAGCTCACGTATCATTTAGTGGAAATCAAATCATAACTGGAAATGGGCTCTTCTCGGCTCGTAGGCTAGCAACAATCATCCTAAAAAATGAATAAAACGTCTTAAGTATAGAAATATTTTGTAATGAAATAAATTAAAATTGGTAGACAAGTAAAATCTACAATTCAATGCAACTATTGCATATATTTTTTGTAGTTCAACTAGCACACTCGGTAGACATTATAAAAAATGTCACTTAAATTATCAAGTAAGGGAACTTACAAAAAAATTATTGAATGCTAGTAGTAGTAACAGTTTTTTATATTCACAAAATAAAATAAGAGAAAGAATAACAAAACTTATAGAACAATGCAAGTTGCCTTTAGCGTTTACTGATAATGATGAATTTGAAAAATTTATGAAAGAATGTGCTACTCCTAATTTTAAACATGTTCCTAGAAGTACAACTAAAAATGATATTATTAAAATATTTAATAATATGAAAAATGAACTAATTTCATTTTTTTCAAGCACCTCTTTAATGTCTATTTGTACTACCTCTGATTTATGAAGTGTACGTAATGTTATGGGCAATGTTGTTGTAACTTCTCATTTTATTGATGACTATTGACAATTAAATAAAAGAATTTTAGGATTTCGTAATTGTGAATATTCTCACATTAATATTACTATTTATAGATATATTGTAACAATATTGTAATAATATTTTATTAGATATAGAATATTTAGCATAACACTTGATAATGTTAGTGCTAACGATATTGCTATTTCTTATTTTGAAAATTATTTTAATTAAATACTACTAGCGATTCTTTTTCCATATGAGATGTGTATGATATATTTTGAATTTAGTAATTAAAGATGGTATGACATATATTTTGCATCACATTGAAATAATTATATCCGTAATTTCTTATATCATTAGATGTAATTCAAGACAACAAGAATACAGAAATTTTTGTAAAGCTGTCTAATTTAAATTAAGAAAATTAAAAATCGATGTAAACAATAAGTAGAATTTGACTTATTTAATGTTGAAAAATGTTAGACTATGTTGGTAAGTTATTTGTGCTTTTATTAATGAGAAAACACAATATTAATCTTGATAAATCTAGTTGTGATGTAGTTAATACATTTCTTGATTTTTTAAAATCATTTTATGATACTACAAATGAATGTTTGAGAATTTAGTATCATATTTCTCATCTTGTTCTTCCAATTTTTGTAAACTTAATGGGTAAGTTTGCAAAATATCGACAAATAAATGAATTTAGAGATATACTTAATAAAATGGAAACAAAATTTAAAAAATATTGGCTTAAGATTCTTTATATTTTTTGTTATGCATGCACAATGAATCTTAAATATAAATTAAGATGAATGTGTCTCATGATTAATAGAATTTCTACTAATTTAGATACTACTCATTTACTTTCTAATGATCAAATAACGCATAAAATTGTGAGTTTATATTTTCTTATAAATCTAAATATTCTAATGTTAGTTCACGTCTTCTTCACATGCTAGTACTAGTAGTGATGGTGGAGTTATTGTAGCTGCACAATTTGACATTCATGATATTTGAAATCAATTAGATACAAAAATTTTTCTAGTTCTAAGCGAAATTAATTAAATATTTATTTTGATACTCAATATCAATTTTCTCGCGATGAGAACTTTAATATTTTATATTAGCAAAAAATATTTTTCACTACATATCATATTCTTTCTATAATACGCGTGATCTACTAACACTTGCAGTCTCTAATGTAATATCAGAGTTTACTTTTAGTGCAGGCAGACGTATGTACGATAAATGCTAAGAAAGACTTGTACCTGATCTCGTGGAGGTATTCAGTTGCATTAAGGATTGGAACGACGACATTACGAGAAATCAACAATAAGATGACGAAATACTAGAAGACTTCAAAAATTTGGACGTTAAAGACTAACTTTTTATTTACATTTGGATGTATTATAATTTAAATTTTGAAATATTTTTTTAATTTGTAATTTTTTTTTCACATTTTGCACATAATTGACAATTAGATATATGACAAGTTAGTTGGAATGTATCTAATTTATATTGATGCAAGTGTCAAATTTATAATAAATATTATATTTTTTTTATATATTTGTTTCAAATAATTTTTTATAATTAGATGTCATTTTTATATTAATTAATTAATTAATTTTATTATTTAGATGACTAACTAAATAACTATCATATTTTAACATTATAATAACAAATATTTAGTATAGTTTTAATAATTAAAATTTTAAAAAATATATAATATATTTATATAAAATAATTTTATTTACGTATACTAAACTCGTTAAACTCGATTTATTGAACTAACTTGTTAGATTTGTTCTTCGTGAGCCAATTTAAGTTGTGGGTTAACTTATTAGGCTGGTCATGGTCACGAGACTCGGCATGATCAGGCTCACACTCAGTTTTTTGAGTTTAAAATAGAGTTCAGTTACTAGAACTCTAAACAAATGCATATTGGCAAGTGAAGTTTAGATATGACATCAAATTTAGATCTTATAACTGAGGTAGTTGAAAGAGATGGCCGTACGAGGGAGTCCATTCAAAGACAAACTATTCAAAGTTGGTGCACATAATCCGAAGAGATATTTCAAGAGCATGTGGATAAAAGGATTAATAATAATATGATAATAAGAATGGTTGCTTTTTGAAGTGACAGAGAGATTGTCAAACCAGTCAATTTCAAAGCAAAGGTGGGAGAAGAGTGTGAAAGCATTCTCAGCGTTCCCTGAGAATGGAAAATGGTTCAATCTCCATCATCCCCCCCTCAAATTTCAGAGCAAAATTGAAGCTGGACAAGTATAATTTTGATGAAATGAAGAGAGAGAGAGAGAGAGAGAGAAGGAGAGAGAGAGTGTGAGTGTTTTCTTCTAGGGTTTTTACTAATTTTTAATTGGTAAATGGCTTTCATTATCGTCCATTCACCAAAACAACTGTACATAATTCATCATCCTTTTTTTTTTTCATAGTTATCTCCTATTTCAAAGCAACCCTAGAAGAAAACACTTGTGTCCTTCTGTATAATTATGTCAGACTAAAGTGGGCAGGCTCTGCTAGAGAGACGGAGAAATTTCGTGGTGGAATTTTAAGTTTGGCTCAGACTTGTTGCTGTAAAATGTGCGTGAATTTGGCTTGACACAAAAAAACTTAGCAATATTTTAATACGATAGATCTATTTCTTTTACTTTTGTCTTATAAATCAAATTCAAAAATAAAATTACGTATGTTTTGTTTAAACGAATAATTATACTATTACGAAGACTTTGAGATATTACATTTTTGATAGAGTAGATCTTTTTCTTCAACTCTCGTCTTTTCACTGCTTAAGCCGCTCTTCACCTATAATTTTTTGTTTTTGTAAAATGCACTAAACAAAGTCAATAACTCAAACATACTAAAGATTTTTACAAAATTGAAGTTTTGCACAAGAAATTAGTACCAAAACACTAATCCTAGTCAGAGAGAAAACAAATAAAAAACAACTTACCGATTGAAATCATTTTACAATACTAATTGGAAGAATATCGAAAGAGGAATGTTTTGAAACTTGAATCGTCGAGATCGGAGTCCGATTGTTGACGATTCCCTCTTTGCATCTCGGTTATCTTTCTTTTCCCTCCCTGTGTCGCAGAATGAAAAGAAAGAAGTTACGTTCTTTTTATTTTTTCATCTTTTATTTAATTAAAATTTTAATTTATTAAATTATATTATTTTAATTAATAAAATAATATAATTAATATATATGTATTAAGATATATAATATATTCAATTTTATGTATCATTACTTAACTTAATATAATTAATTTTAAATTAAATAAATAAATATTATTAACATATAATTTTTATATTTATAATAATTTTAAATAAAATATATTAAAAAATTTATATTATATTAATATAAATTAAAAATATTTATATTCAATCGCGTTAAAATTTATTGAACCGGCTCGACTCAATTCGTTTAACACGTGGCTTGCGAGCTGCCTTAGGTTAAAATTATTTAAATCTAGTTCGTTAGGCTTAGGCTAGATAAGATCATTAAGCTCGGATCGTTTAACTTTATTAATCTTGATGAATCGATTTATTTCTTACTCAGTTTGACTCGACTTCACCAACTAACCAACTCGTTTGTCATATTGGGAGAGGGTCATTTTAACAAAGTGGAAGGTTTAAAGAACGGCATGAATAAATGGAAAAGGAATTTGACGAATAAAAAAGAAAGAACAGTAAAGTAAAGAGAGGGGCTCTCTATTGCAGATAGGATTATTGCCATTTTAATGGAGGAAAGGCGATGAGGTTTCTAGCAACTGGTGATTGGCTAGGGTTTCACAAAGTCTTTCTCTCTGAGTAAGAGAGAGAGTGAGAGAGCTTGTGAGTCAAAGAGAAAAAGCTAGACAGAAAAGCAGAGATGGAGGGGAACCCAACAACAACATTCTTCTCAATGTGACGTGATACTAGATAGATAAGCACGGGGAGGAAGAGGGGGGAGAGAGAGAGAGAGAGAGAGAGAGAGAGAGAGAGAGGGTTTCTTTTTTTGATGAAAGTGACGTTGATGGTAAGAAAACTAGTCAAAAAACCATTACTCTCTCAATATCTGCAGGCCCCTCTCCCTCTCCCTCTAGCAATGTGAAATAATTGTACTTCCCTAGTTAGGGTTCGACCAAGCCACGTGTGGATGTTTAGTGACATTTTTCTCCAACGTTGTCACATAGCAATATATAAAATTTTATTATATAGTTTTTTCAACGTCACATAATATGTGGGATTTTGACACCTTTCCCCAACCCACTTTCATCACATAATATGGAATCCATGCATGTTCTTTTTTAAGTGGATCCACTTCTCCCATTAACTAAACGTTTAATCATAGGTCAACGAAAAATCGACAATTCCCCTTCGTCTGAAATTGAGCTTAAGATAGTGAAAAGTGATATTTTGATAATCTAAGTTCTGTAATATTGTTCTTTATTTGCCATTATACATTTTAGTTCGAGAGTTAGTTCTAAAAAGTGGTTTACAAGTTTTGTCCACGCGCTGTATTCAATGAAAAAAATATATACGAAGATGAAGTAGAGAAAATAACACATGGTTTTATGTAAAAAAAAAAAAATCATTACGGCAAAAAGGTAATAGTAGAAGAAAAAGATTTACTGTGTCGAAAATGTAACATCGCAAACTCTACAGTACAATTGTTCGCTTAGACAAAGCATGCACAACTTTACTTTTGAATTTGACTTAGAAAATTTTTATACTATATAGTACATATGAGACGCAACGTTTCAATTTGAGATTGTGATCTTATCCTTTGGTGGGCTCCAAGTATTCGAAAGAATGAATTTCACAATTACTCCATTTGGAAGGCTCAATCCTTGTTAGCAACATTTCCATTTGGGCTCTTATACCACTTTGCAACGTTTCAAAATTCACGTAACAGTATAATTTTGTTTATTTTGAACCAAGACTCGTGCAACTTTGTTCTTAGATTTAATCTTAAAAGGCTTTGTATTGTTAGAGAGAATGTTGCTTATATAGTGCATCTTAAGACGACAACAATTTAAGATTATGATTCCATCACTTAATCTTAGGTCCCAACAAAGCTCTTGTAAGAATATAACATGGTGAAAAAAGGAATACAAAAGATAGACATAACATAATACAACTCTTGGTCCAATTCCATTAACACAAGTCATCAACATAATCCTTGCTTCGGCAGGATCTCGAGTGACCAAACACTCTACTTTTCACGACTCCAAAGGAGATCGAACCAGCACGCTGGAAAGAACAATATGACTATCAAAGAGAATCCCAACACAAACACCTTAAAACCAAGCTAGTGAAGGATGTTTCTTAGTGTGATTATACTTCCTCCAATCACCAAACCTTCAATCAATGAACAAAGTAAGTATAGTTGATATGCCTACACCACAACTCTCCCAAACAGTAAAACAGGAGAGCCAAAAAGCAGTGAAAGAGACTGAATTAATAATATATATAGTCTTTCTCTACTCATTCACTTCCCATAAAAACAGCTCTCAAACAGCCAACTTTATGCTATAAAGACATGGCTTCTTCTTGTCTCTCCTGAACTTTCCTTTTCCTCTCTTTTATTTATTCATTGTCTCTTAACCATCTTCATGCAAATTCCATTTCATCTCTGCCATGGCTTAACAGTGCTGAATGTGCTGTCTTTCTCAAGCTCTCGTCCTTCGCTGAAAAGGGTTGTGATTGTTGTTTCTCTCTCTTTCTCTCTCTTAAGTACCTTATCTCAGAGAAAGTTAATTAAAGACCACTGTCTTTCTCACTCCATGATATTCAACTTTGCTGAGTGTGCGAGAGAAATTATGAGTTGAGAAAGACTGAAACTGTTAACTGGCTGCACTTGTCGTTCTCAATATTCAAGTCTTTGTTCAAAGCTATCAGCTTCCATAGCTTGGAACCCATCAGCCTAGGCTTCTGCTGTCCATTGCCATTCCAGAGAGAGAGAGAGAGAGAGAGAGAGAGATGTTACTCTCCAACAGCAACAACAATGGAAGCGATCCCATTTCTTCACTTGACCGTCCATTTATGCAAAGCCCTTTTCGCGATGATGTGGATCATCTCCATCTCCCAATTTCTTCCTTTCTCTTTCCGTCTCCATTTGAAGATGACGATATTTTCCTCCGTCCCCACCAGGACCTCTTCCTCCGCCATCTTCAACAATCTACCAACTCCATACCCATAACCTTGCCTTCTCTGCCAAACGCAAATCAGAAAGTTGCTCAAAGTTCACCGAAAGATCATCAGTTGCAAAGACGAAGATCTACTGATCGACACAGCAAGATCAACACTCTTAGAGGACCAAGAGATCGACGAATGAGACTTTCCCTCCAGGTTGCTCGAGATCTTTTTGGGCTTCAAGACATGCTAGGAGTCGATAAGTCCAGCAAAACTGTCGAATGGCTGCTTATACAATCAAAGCCAGCCATTCAAAAGCTAGAGAAAGAGCTCTACGGCAGTGAACTGAAGAGATCATCTTCTTTATCCAAGGGTGAGGTAGTATCAGGAATCCATGAAGATCATGCCATCGAAGGAAATCAACCAGTAGTTAAAAAGGAAAAGCAGAACGTAAGAACGAAACAGACGAAAAAACTAGCATTTCATCCATCAACGAAGGAGTCGAGGGAAAAAGCAAGAGCGAGAGCAAGAGCAAGAACTGAGAAGAAGCAGCAAATCGGGAAACTAATCGCGATCATCGACGATGACCCAAATCATCATGACGAAAAATCAAGCTGTGATTTTACCAGAATCGCTTCTTCTGTGAGTCCCTTGGGAACTGGAGAGGAATCTGGAGAAACGCAAAGTAACGTCATGAACCCTTGTTTGGATGTTCTTGCAGAGATTGATAAACCAGACAGCTCTCACTCCGTACCCCAGAAATTAGATCAAACGGTTGATGATTCTTCAATTATGACGGACAATTGGAGCCCATCTTCCATTTTCTCTTCTCTGCACAGCAATGAAATTTATCCGCAAGAGGTAAGTTCAAAGTAATAATTTTTCTGACATTTAGACTTAGTTCTATATTGTTCTCAAATGCTACCTTAATTTATTAAAAAAAAACGTGAATATTGAACTGGGTAGTGTCAGAAAAAACAACACATAATCTCATTAGATTACTTAAATTATTGTAATTAAACTGTAACCCTGTATTTGCTGATTAATCTATTATTTTGAATAATATTTACAGTAGCAAAACAATACAGAAATTACTGACAGTATCAACCAATTTTGTTTTTTGCAGTATGAGTTTGAAGAACTTCCCTTCATTGGAAAATTATGGAGTTTCTACGTTAACTAGTGGATTCCCTTTGCAAGAAAAAGATTAAGTGGATTAGAAATTTAGTTTATTGTGGCATTTATTCTTCAGTTTGTAGTGTGTTCTATGTACTCTTTGCACTCTTATTTTGTGAATAATAATAATAATTTTGTTTGAATATAGTTTTTTCCCTTCATGACTCAAAAGACAGTTTGATTCCATAAAATTAGAAAAAAGCAAAAAAAATGGTTGATGCAAAAGGGAAAAAAAAAAAAAAAAAGAAAGAAAAATGGTTCAACATAAAATTTTGCATGGAATCGATGATCGAAAATAAAAAACGACAAGCAATTTCTAAAATTTCCGCAGAAAATCTCTATGAGAAAAAATCACAGACGTAGGGTTTGTACAATGTCAAAAACATGCATTTGTATAATTATAATAAGCTTTGATTTTAAGTATAACTCTAAATCATATGGAGAAGACTGGAAGAATAAGGACAATCAGAACAGAAGAATGTTATAACTAAAACACTCTGTGAGTCCAGATAAGTCTTCAAAATATAAGCTCTAATGATATCAGTCTGCTGCAACTTTATAAAAGATCTAGTTCTTATTGAGTAATTTTTTGCGTACATGTACCTGATTAGAAGCAATTCTCAATTGGAATAATGAGGGAAGTTCCTAAAAATCTCCAGAAACTAGTCCACTCCATGAATGTCCTACCCTTTTGGAGTTTAAAACCAGGATTGATGCGTATTTCTGAGGAAAATAGTTAATTTAAAACACCCATTTTAGTAGAATATCAAGATTTAGTCTAAATTTTCAACATCTGTTGATTCTTATTGAAGAAGCGATTGCAGTAATCATTCAGAGAACTGTAGAGTAGTAAATGCAAGCTGACCTTTCGGAAGTGCAGAAAGTGGGTTTTTAATTTTGGTTCTTCAGCCTTCTGATTTGGGTAGAGCATGATTTCAAATGATCTTTAAGCCATGATACCGACTTCCAGTTTGATCAGATGTTTTAAACCCCAATTGGGGAGAAAAAAGAAGAAGATTTTTTGAGTGAAATCTATATTCCATACCATTATCTTATAAAATTGGTTGTTGACTTTGTTAGTCTTGCAACCCGAAAGTGATAGACTAAAAAGGGAATGAAGAACAGATAACAAGAGATTTACCTGGAAATGTTCGTGGTGAAAATACCACAATAAAAGATCTCAAGTCATATCAATCTGATTCTTAGTTATTCAATTATGTCTCACTAAGAGTCTTCACAGCCTGATTTCAAAATAGAATTCAAGCCATTTAAGTCTTTCAGGTCTAACATCAAATTTATCTAATTATATCGAATGCCCTCGATCATTCTCCTAGAGCTCGTGTAACCTAGTGGATGGGAAAAGACATACACTTGATCTATAAAAAATAATAATCTGTTTTTTAGCATACTTTAATCCGTAAACAAGAGAGCATTGTAGGCACATCTCTATAAAGCATTTGGTGGGCTGCAGATAGATTGATTGTACGGAGAATGCACAATTTGATTTGTCTGGTAGCTTTTTTTCAAAGTTCAAGTTGAAGAGTGCTAAGGTTCAATCATTCATGGAAGCTTTAGATATAAGTTTGTAATTTAATGAAAAAATAAGTAGAGAGAGAGAGAGAGAGAGAGAGAGAGAGAGAGAGAGAGGAGGTTCTTTCCTCAAACATTCAAGGCAGGTTCTTTCCTCAAACATTCAAGGCAGTAAAGAGAGTAAGAATAAACAAAAATCATTTTCTCAGAACTATCGTTCTCCGGTGTGAGAAGAGAAGGCAATGCCCTAGACGAACCAGATCAGATCTACAAAATCTCATGTAAAAACTAACCCTAACCAAATATTGTGAGAATTTACATAACTTGAAAAGAACCACCCCATTTACTTCCTTCAAAGAACTCAAATCTAACGAGTGCAAGTTTCTTTTTATAATTTCGGTGAAAACCCTTAACAATTATACAAAAAAGCTTGAAGTTTCCCTCTTTTATTTTTCCTTGATTTATGTGGCCTTCTTTCTAAGTTGGAACAGGGCTTGCAAACGATGCGTGTTGACTGACAAAAATAAACCCTACAAAAATGAATCAGAAGCTTGCACTCATCAAGTTCAACCCTCTCTATAAACTGAAGAAATAGAAAAAAAAAAAAAAAAAAAAAGAACAGCTGCAGATGAAGATTAACCTAAATACACGAATCTGCAGGTGTTTCTTTGAAAAAAGTCTTTGCGGAAGAGAGAGAAAGAAGGGAGAGAGAGAACCCTAATGGATAAGGATTGAAGTAGATTTGTCTTATTTGTTTTGGACAATTGTGGGGAAGAAAGATGGGCAAGTAAGCTACGTTTGATTTTTGGCCACAACAATCAAGCGCAATTTCTTTTGAGTGGAATTAGCCTTTTACAATGTAATTGAACAGAGAGGACACTTTCTTTTAGGTTTTTAATGCCTAACCTTTATTCGTACTATTAGAATGATCACCCCCACTTTGGACAGCCTTTCCGGTCTTTGATAACCTAGCATCTTCAATGTAATATTCTCGATTTTGAATTGATTTATACGTAAATTTGGTTTAGTGTTTATCCCAAAGACCTTGTCGTAGGCAAAAATTATTTTTCGCAGATTATAAAATTATCAAACTTTAAATCCTTCGTCATGCCTTTGCATAACAAAATCTATAACCAAATCTCGATCTAATCTTTGATAGACTCAAAAGAAGATGCACAAAGCAAATTTCTTGAAAATATAAGGCCAAAGAGAAAGAGAAAGACCGAGAATTTCTCATTCAATCCTATGAATTTTGTGAAACTTTCCATGACACGTAGACAATTTTTTTTCAGGGTTAACACAAAATACGTTGTGCTATTTGTTGAAAAATCGAATGAATAATTGAAAAAAAAAAACAAAAAAATAATGGATAACGAAATTTACGTGAAAACCCTATAAGAAAAAAATTACATGCAGAGTAGAGAAATTACTAATTAAAATTTGGTACAATGAATTTTGCGACTTAAATATCAATAAATAAAAAAAATACGAAACCCTAATTTTGACTACGGATCCGACCCGACCTAACTAGAATTTGATTCACACTAAATTATAACAATCTCCATCTTGACATTAATTCCACATGAGAGATCCAATGGGCTACTCAACCCAATTCAAAGCGAATCCAAAATACTGAACTCTAACAATCTGCACATTCAAATAAATTCTGATGCAAAGAAACAAGTCTGCAAAACTCTATTAAAAACATCATGTACCACAAAGGCCCCAGATGGGCCAACTAACCATTCGATAGCGATCAAGTTTAAGCGAGGCTTAAACTTGAGAGACTTACTTGAGAAAAAATCACATCTCCTCTTCCATGGTATCATTGAATTATCAGATTTGTTGCAACAAACTGCATTTGAATATGTTGAAGGCTCCACACAGGAATCGTTACTCTCGAACACATTCAACGCATAACCTATAATTTCATCATATCGCCCTGGAGTTTTAACTTTCCACATAGTTCTGCCTTTGACGATACAATTCTAACGTGAAACTAAAACTGATGACTGAACATCTGTAATAGGCTGATTCAGTATTTCTTATGTACTCTTAGATCCCAAACTGAACTTCACCTGAGAACCTGACTTCTTCCGAGTCTTCTCAACATTTCTCTTAAGAGGTGAATTCACAAATTTCATAGTCTTATTACCCATCACTATAGAACCCTGTAACGCATAAAATGAGAAATATTTTGTCCCCTCGCAACAATCAAAGAGCCTTTGACAAACTTCTATTTCTCATCACAAAAAGTGTTACAAAATCCTTCGTCGTCGAGCTTGTCGGTCAAAATCAAGTTCATACGGATGTCGGAGATGTGCTTCACATCTCTCAAAAGTCAAAACCAAGGTGTTGCCGATGTCGACATCCAAATGCACGTCTCTTATACCAATGGATTTTGCAATACCATTATTTCCCAACTTTACACTTCTAAAGACATCGAAAGTGTAGAATGTGAAGAACTCCATCAGTGAGTGACATGTATCAAACCGCCACTATCGATCAGCAAATTCATATATTGGCAAGCGAGATTAACGACTTCTCCGTTGTACACAATAAAGAAATTCTTGGTGGAGCTATTTAACGTAATCATCCGACTCGAGTTAATCTCCATAATTCAAAAGATACCAATTGTAATTCAAAGATAACTCTTAAATAATTTCAATATTTTTAATTACAAAAAAAATCACAAATTTGATTACCAAAATTCCACCAAAAAATATCTCAGCTCTAATAATCAATTCTCTAAAAAATCAATAGGTTTCAAAAAATAAAAAATTTCAACAACTCTAAATCTGTGATTTTGAAGATGTCAGTCCGAGAATCACAACTCGAACTGGCAATCCTTCTTAACAGTGAGCAGTGGCGACCAATTCTCGACGGGCTCTGGCGATTTGAAAGGAGAATTCAAAACTTTCTGCTTCTACTAGTGACGAGGCTTAAACTTTCACAGCACACGGTGATTCGGAACAATTAGTTTCTGACAGAATCGGAGTAATAATGGAAAATCAGAGAGCACAATCGTCGATTATTCTTTGTCGACGGAGCCAGCTCGTTTTGAATTGGTGGTAGCGGCGTTTCTTCTTGGGATGGTGACCCTCTTCTAGGGCTGTCTCTATTCTCTTCCTTTATTGTTATTCACAGCAAGAACAACAACACAAAAAAAATTTATTTTTTATTTTTTATTTTCTTATTTCTTTTTTTTTCCAAAAAAATACAAATTTCACGCTGAGAAATTACAAACCTGTAAAATTGTTTGATACCTTCGATAAATCAAACACTGATTATCAGAAACTCTCAACATCGCTTTGATACCAATTGTTAAAAAATCGAATGAGAAAGTGAAAAGAAAACAAAAAAATAATAGACACCGAAATTTACATGAAAACCTAGAAGGAAAAAACAACGAGCAGAGGAGAGAAATCACTAATCAAAATTCGGTACAATGAGTTTTACAACTTAAACATCAATAAATAAAGAAACCCACAAAACTCTAATATTTAGTGTGGGCTCGACCCATCCCAACTAAAATTCCAGTCACACAAAATTCTAACATTGTTAGGAAAAAGAACTTTATTTATAAACTATTCATTTCTACTTTTTTAAGCGATACGAATCTGTGCATCTCCAATGACATAATTTGCGTCTCATGATTAATAGAATCTTAAGTCATCACTGCCTTTATAACGTGTGAAGTTAAAAATTTTCTTTGATCACTTTTAATCGTACATAAAGTTCTCTAATATATTATAAATTCTTATGAGATGTTTCTAACTTCTACCAATTTACATTCCAACCGATTGATTTTAAGAACCATGATGTTTTATTTCAGGAACAACTGATTTCTTGTCCCATACAGATAAATTCTAACTCTAAAATTCAGAATCCCTTTACTTGTGTTCCAACTTTTGCTTTAGAAAATTAGCTTTAGGCCAGGGTACTCTAAATTGAAGGGACGAGCCTATCTGCATCTACACTTGAATGAAGTCTTAAATCATTACAGAAACTAAATTATCCCTTGACTAATAACTCACCGATCAATCATTTCACACCCACTCTAATTTTGTTAGAAAGAGCGAGAAATATTTTTAAACAAGGAAACAAATAAAGTAGAGATGAGAGAACTTGAGATAAAATTATTTTATTGAAATAATTTTGCTATGACTTAATTTTTAAAATGTCTAGACTTACGTCTAATTGATAAATGTATAAAATAATACATTAACCACCTATTTAATTTAATACACGTATTAATATTTAATGAATCACCTTAGCACATGAAGTAATGTAACTACACATACGTGAATCTTAACTCGCTAGGTGACTCTCCACAAATACATAAAATTTTACAAAAAATATTTTAAAACATAAATTAACTAAAATATATTATTTGAATTAAACTTAAATTTTCAACAAATGTTACTGGTGTTCTTTTTTGGCTCTAGTTGTGGCAACCTTAACTAACAATATTATAAGATTTCACAATTACGTATTGCTTGGAAAAAGCAGAGAAGATCAATACATATTTAGAGCACTTTCTCTAGACTAACAAGCCTAGCTTTGGGGTGATACCCAAAAGCAAATATGTGCATATGTTTTAAAAATCCCAACTTGTGGTGACCCGCCTTGGGAATGCAAAGACAATCCAAGATTGATTGTGAGAGCCAAAACTATACTAGTGAGGTTGCATAATTTCATTTCGCTTGAGAAAGTAAAAATTAAGTAATTTATAAGTAGAGTTCTCTTTTCTACTTAGTACAATGCGTTTGGAGATAATTCCAAAAATAAATCTATACAAGTTCTGGTCCAAAACAGACAATATTATACTGCGAGTACGGAAGAACTCCACAAAACTCCACTTAATAGTAAAATATTGTATTATTTATTGAAGTTTGAATTTTTTAACTAATAATATCAGAGTGGCATGACTGACAAGGACGTTCGGCCTCAAAAAAGCGATTATGACAGTTAGCTTTATTCTAGGCCAGAAGCCGAAGATGAAGCTAAATTATGTGATTCTAGCATAAAACTAGATACTGCACAATCCCACAATCACTTTTGTATGGTTGAGGCAAGTGATTTATAATTAGCACTTCATCTCAAACTAATATAATGAAACTCGAGGATTAAGTCGTGCAGATTTAGATTCAAAACAGATAATAGTGGTGTTTAGTGGAGTTTTTTTTTTCCTCTGCATAAAGTAGATAATCTTGTTTGCAGGAGCAGACTCCATATTATTTCTCTGGTATACGAAGCTTTTTTCCCCCTAAATATAGCTCTATATGAGACTATATTATTGATCTCATCACAACGAACTCCAACAATGCATGACTTAATCATTATTAATAAAAATTCTAGGAAGAACATCATAATGTTTATAAACACGTAATTTGTGACAAGAAATAACCATTAAATGTACAACTAACAATTATTCAAACTTGGACTAAAAAAACAGAGTTGTCGACAGCAACAAAAAACAGTGAATTATATTATAATCTACTCAATACTTTTTAAATCATAACCCAGACAGAGTGAGACTATATCTTAGGGTGACCCAAGATGACAGAATACAAGAGGTGTAAAAGTCATGCAGAATTTCATATTTATACAATCAAAGACTTGGAAAAGTTGTCGTGAAAAAGTTATGAAAAAAACCTGATAATCTCAAACCAGCACTATAATTGACTGATCAAAAAAGGAAGAATTCTGATGATTTATCATCGAAAATCTCGTAAAAACCAAATGAAAACAAGTGTTGTAATCACGTATATGAACAAAGTAATCGCCATTTATGTGCAGGAGATGAAGTTCTCACTCACGAACCACTAAGAACAAGTGTTTCTGGTTCTAACAGTTCTAACGCGTAGAAGTTTAGAAAGATAAAACCAGAAAACTCAAAAGGATTCTAGAGAGAGAGATAAACAGATGTACAAACCTGAGATTTTCCACAATTTTAATGCAAATAGCATTCCAACTCCAACATCTTTGAAGAAATAGTGTAAGAATCTGAAGAAAAATGCAGAAAACCAGTTCAGCGAGAAGAAGAAGAGAAGAAGTATGAAGCCAGTAAAACTGTAAAATTCCTTCTGAAAACACCCACCAAGAAAAGAAACAGCTAATCTGAGTTAATAAAACATGAAACAAATGGAAAAAAGAAACGTCCAGAAAAAGAACGAGATCAGCGGAAATTTGGAGGCTACAAATCTGGAAAAGAGATACTGCAATAAATAAGAAAAGTACTTCTACTTCTTGCGCATACGACAAACTTTTATATAACCTAAAAACAGTAACCTATAAAATTGAAATTATAAACTTAATTCATGTAGTAGGCAAGCGTGGCCATTCGGGTTTGGTTCGTTCTGGCCGAACTGAACCAAATTGTTCAGTTTTTTATTTCGAGTTTTGACCAAAACCGAACTGACTTATTGCAAGAACCCGAATAGAACCCATGAATAGGAAACCCAACCAGACTCGAATACAAAAGTGTTTGCATAAAATCAAACCGAACCGAGTCGAAAGCCTCAATTTGGTTCGAAGACCACGAGTTGGATCAGTTTTCCCACCCCTAATGGTATGGTTGGATAAAGTAAGTTATTACTTAGTCTTAGTTTAAATTCAATACATTTGTTAAGAGTCTTGCAATTCTTATTCATGTATGCATAGATACATTAGTTTATGTACTTGTATGGTTCGTCGATGAATAGTTTTTGTAATTGGAGTGATTAATTATATATTAATACATATATTAAATTAAATAAATAAACTATGTATTGTTTTATACGTGTATCAAATAATTCTATAAATAAGTCATAAATTTTTCAAATATAATTATTGTACCACATAAAGATTAATTTTACTATTTTCAATAAATTAGCGGGTGTGACGTGGTAAAATATTTTTTTCCTACATTGTTTGTTAGCACATGATATATGGTATCAAGCTTACCAATCGAATTTATCTATTAGACCACAAATGCACTGATAATTTAGTTTCGACTTATATCACACATCATAAGTTTTTCGGACCGAGCCGAGCAAAAATCGAGCTATGAAATCACTACCAATTATTTTGTATTTTGAATCCAAAACACATCCAGATTTTTATTGCCACATAAATTCATAATTTTTATAATATTGAGCAATATTTAATATAAATTTATTAAAAATTGTTACATCATATCTAGTGGTATGTCCTTTGACGTATACAATAGTTGTTACCTTGGAATATGGGACTGCCAAATCTCAAACTTACTGAATATCCAATCCTTTTTTTTTATTATAAATATTTATTAATTTTTATGATAATTATTATAAGATTAAACTTTGGTAAACTATTAAAACTTTATTATAAAAAAAAAAGTTTTCATCAATTTTTTCTTATTTTTGTAATTTTTACTCGTAAAGATTTTTATACGTAATTGATCTCAAATCCCTTCGAAAACTTTCATTTTTTGTGACAAATTTTATGTATTATTAGATCTAATAAGAGATTAAATAAAATAAACTGAGTGTAGTTCATAAAGCTTTCTAAAAATGCAGAGAATTAAGTGTGTACATGTGTCCATCTGTGAAGGATTGTGAAAGTGGGGGTCGGGAGAAGGGATAGACAGGAGGGCTGACCCTATTCAACCAAAAGGCTAGGTTAAAACCCTATCCATGAAAATGGGAGGAGATTTTGGCTTCAATTTAGGACACAATCTGCTGCAGAATCCAGCATCAAATCGTGCCTATGTTCATCTATGCTATTATTTCTTCGTTTTCTACTTCAAATAATGTAATTTTAGATTCTTATATTTTCTTTTTAATTATATTGCATGCACCATTTAATTTTGCATTTAAATTTTTATGGCGTTTAGTTCAAAATAGAGTGCAATTTTGACGCTATGTTAAGATCATTTACAGTTGAGATGTTAATGAATTCTTTTTTTGACGGATCGAACTTCTAAGTTTTAGCTATCAACAATTTGAATTTTACTTTTAGAATGCATGTTTTTCATTTCATAATATGTTTTAACTAGATTTCTAATTTATCTAGTGAATTATAACTCAATTTCAAACTATTTCTCAATTATCATAGTTTAAAGTTGTCAGATAAGAGGTATTTAGAGTTTACAATCAGGTTCTAACTTATCTAGTGAATTATAACCCGATTTCAAACTATTTCACAATTATCATAATTTAAAATTGTTAAATAAGAGGTATTTAGAGTCTGGAATCGGATTCCAAGAAGTTACAAATCGAATTAAAATATCTTACCAAGTGAAAAACATAGCACATGCGAGCTTAATTTAGCATATAATTTGACACATATGTCTCATATGAAAAAGAGAATAATGAGTAACATCTGATTGAAAATAATCTTTAAAATAAGAAATAGTAACATCGTTAACACTTATCAAGAGTTATACTAAAAAATCTATTTTTAATAGAATATTCTTGTAACATTGTACAATATATCTATATATAGTTATATCAGTGTGTGGATATTCGCAATAACAAAATCCTAACATACAACATTACGGGTACCTCATTATGTAATACAAATTGACATTGAAAGGACATTTACAAAAAAATATAATTATTTCATTTTTCATATCACGAAACATTTTTATGTTATTTCTTGTTGTAATTTTAAGTATATGTTTGATATTAAGAGTAACATATTATTTTATAAATTTTTCAAATGATTCACTAAAGGTGAATAATAAAAGCAACTAGGATTGTACTACAAGTTTTGTTATTTCGTGTCTATTCTATTTTGTTAATAAATAAAAGTGTCAATAACATTAGCATTCAATTGTTTTTATGTAGGATTTTTTATTTGACCATTTAAGTGACATTTATTATAATGTCTATCAATTGTGCTAGTCGAACTACAGAAAATATATGCATAATTTTTAATACAACAATTACATTAAGTTCTAAAATTTATTTTTCTACTAGTTTAAAATTCTTTTAATTCAAAATAATTTTATACAAACGTATTTTTGTGCAGATGATTATTTTATTAAAAATATAGAAGATAACTTTCTATTTTTTCCAACATCATCATCAATATTCTCAATGTTAGGGGTAAGCTGTGCTATGAGAGGATTTGGACTGGGTTGAGGTGAGGTGCTCTGATTGCTGGCAGGCTCAACGAGCCTGGATTGCTGAACCTACAAACAGGTCAACTGTAGCGGGCACAACTTATTTAAAATTATATTATTTTATTACCTTGATATCATTGTTAGACTCGTGGTTTAGCTTTTTTTAGTTCCTTCTTTTTTTAAATTTATTTTACACCTTCCATTGCTTAATTAATTATACTCATTAAGGGTTGGACGGTTCGATCTAATTCCAGATCGAATCGTTCCACATTTTGTCACGATCCCACTCTGCGTTGAGACAGGAACAAGCCAAATGTTTTGGCTATGCAGGCCTAGTTCTTATTATCGACCCAGACTCTGGTATTCAAGAATTCTATACCTCTCTACTTGGTTATAATAGAATAATGTTGTGCGCTTTTAGTGGGTGGCCAGTAGAATTCAGCTCAATGATGATTGTCACCTCGTATCTAAGTGCAATTTTTTTATATATAATAAATAAAATTAAACAAGAGAAACATAAAGATCTCTCCAAGGTTTGAAAAACATGATATAACAGCTCTCAATTTCTTTATTGATGTACTTGTTTTCTTGAATTTTGAGAGAGAGTTTGAGAAAGATAAAGAGTATTTGTTTTATGGTTAGTCTTCCCTACAAGTTTGGTTGTATTACATGCAGTGATCTATTTTTTTTATGATTAAAAAAATAAATTACAGCTAAAGCCAAACTTATCATGTAATATTTTAAGAGTTAAAAAAATTCATGTTCAGCAAATCTGAGCACTTCATTGATGTTCTGTGTAGTTATGAACATCTCCGTAGTGAGAATGTACGTCTTCATCAATCATGTCCTTCCAGTAGATGTTAGATTCGCATAAAACATGAGAACAATATGTTCGCTGCTGTCTCTCGTCAATCCGTACACTCCGTGTATAGCGATTCTGTTGAACAACTCATTGACCTGCAACGACTCACAACTTCTAAAGTTGACCGTCTTCGAATAAATAATAGAGCAGTTTGACATATCTCACTCAAACCGCTTTTGACACACCTTGTCAGGACCCGTCCCGACGAGCCCAGATGATTTGGATTCACGAGGTAAGAAATAATTTAAATAATTTTTGAGTTTTCAATCTGCATGAATACTTTTGTATTTCTAAATAATCCTATTTGGATCGCACCTGATATCATAAAATAATATTTATCTCAAACAGTTTAATATTATCAGTCTGATAATTAAATCAATATTATATTCAAATAGATTAAATATTTTGTATTTAACAATTTCTATTATTTATATCATTCTACCAAAGTTTTCTAGCGGAAGCAAAGAAAGTAAACATAGATCACTACATGTGAACTGTACAAAAGGTTCTATACAATTCAAAACTACCTAACCCAGTCCCAAACCAAAAGTGACCATTTACCTCGATTGTTACAACTCATGCCTTTTTTCTTCAAGTCATTTATGTTGTCTTGTCTTTCCCGTCACGGTGTACAATTTCTTTATCTGAAAAATATAAATATTTCACATAATGAGTTATTGGCCCAACAAATAAATCTAAGAGTTAGAATAACTAACTCATACTCTATTACACTATAAAGGACCAATCTCCATTTTCCATTTGTCGTTGATTATTTTTCAAATTAACTTATATCAATATGTTTTGATTTGAAATCCATGCCATTTATAAAAATGGATGTAAGTTCATATTGAACCATTTAAAACTCATCCAATAACGGTTTAAAATCATTTTCAATAATGAAATCAATCTAATGCAATTATTAAGAAAATGCATTATAAAAAAACCGTAATTTAATTCAAGGTTTTCTAAAATAGCTTTTAACATTAAAATTGAAATGATAAAAATACAATTCATTCTAATTATGACCATCACACAACGCTATAAGTTTTCGGACTTTTACTGGTAAGGCTATAAGACCCTATACATTAATTCTCTGCGAGATTTAGGAATTTTCAATCCAATGAGAATATATAGCTAATCTCTCAATCATTTTCATAATAATACTATCACATACGAGAAGGTGAATCCAACTCAATGTGTTCTTATTTTAGCAAGGCTTTCCTACTCTCTCCTTCTTAAATGCATGCTTTAAAAAATATTATAAAACAATGTTATCCATGTTTAAAACACGCAATCACCCATGAAATTTATATTTAAAATCAATGAATTTAATATAATATAAAACGTAGTTTTTCAAATGCTAGGTTTGATAATTCAATATAAATCGAATTTAAATGACATTTCAATAAAAACTAGAATTTAACCATTTTCAAAATTCATAGTTCAATTTCAGTAAAAACGATATTAATTTAATTCTTCAACCTATCCAATCTTAATTAATTCACCAAAAATCTCTAACCTGTCCAAATCCACGGCATAAATATATTCTATCTTCACCTAGTAATGCATTAAAGTACAATTTAACTAATCTAACTGATAGATTTACTTACTGTATTTTCAGTTCCTCCACTTGTCATGAACTTTTTCACCAAATTTATCGATTTTTAAGCCAAAATGCTCCTCTCATCGAGTTGAACCACTTATCCTTGAGAATCAACTCCAAATGCCAAGTTTTTCACCCCCCTTTCCCCCTTTTTTCCTTCCCTCTTTTCTCATCTCTCCTTCTGTGGTTCTTCCCCTTCTTCTTCATGCAATTCCACAAAACACAGCCACATAACCCCTTTTCAAATAGTGTTGAATGGTTAATTACCATTAAACCATACTTATCTCTTGTAAAAGACTATTTTACCCTTAATTTTTTGGTTATTTACCATAAAATCGTGATTAATTAATCATTAAACACCATTGGCTTTAATCTAATCCCAATTAGATTAATCTAAATCAAATTTTCATAATTAATCAAAATTTTAATCAGAAAATCAAATTTTATATGCTTTAAATTTTTAACTGAAGTGATTGATTGGTAACCATTACGCGATCAATCGAAAATTGTTATGCTTTTAGAACATCAAAAGTTGTCTAAATTGGCGATTGATAGGCTCTATTTTGGTTTTAAAACTTCAAAATTGTCAAATTTCTTCTCTTAACATATCCTTTCTTTAACATAACTTTTCTCACGTATATTTGTACATTCTTCAAATATAAATATACACGTTTACAAATTTTTTAAAATAAAAATTTGAACCATAACATTTCTGGTTTTTGAAATCTATAGAGACACACCTAGGTGGCAATCGTCGCTTTTGAGCCAGAGCATCTTGTGACGCTGATGCCCCATTTGTCGGACCCATTTGAGATGGTCCATCTTGTGACGAACCTCCTTGTGATGGGGCAATTTTTTGTTTAAAGACTATTTTGTAGCTATTTAAGGAAATTTTGGGGATTTGTGGATTTTTAGGTTGTAGGGCTTAAATTTGTGAAATTTTTTGGCAGAAAGTTGAAGAAAACGGTTAGGATTGGATAAATTAACACGGAAATAGTTGGATTTTGGGTTGAAATCATGGAGGGGGTTGAGAGAAAATTGAAATTTTTGAAAGTCGGGGGTGAGAATGAGGTCAGTTCCTTATATAGTGTCAGAGATCAGGTGGTCGATGTGGGGGTAGTGACCCCCAGTTCTCAGCATTAATTTCAAGAATGGGGGGTCACCACCCCCGCATCGTCCCCCCCATCTAAAAAAAAAGATGAGAATGGGGACTCACTGCCCCGGATCGGTCCCCCAATTTCAAACTTCAAGTTTAAATATGAGAGGCTAATCTTGGGTGGGAACTCCCTATTCACATCTCTATTTTTTAGATCGGGGGGCCGATATGGAGTGATGATCCTCCGTTCCCGAAAGCAATGAAAAATAAGATAATAGATAACGGGGGATCGATTTGTGGGTGGTGACCCCCTTTTCTCAATCACATGCAGTGCACATGGAAGGAACGGGGGGTCTCCATCCCCCACCTCGATCCCCAGATCAAATCTGTCTAGCGCTACGTAAGCACTGACCAAATCGGAGTGCCGATCTTAGCCTCAATGTGAGATCAGAGGTGGTGACTCCCCTTCAGAATTTGATTTGTTACATTTTATATAATTTAAAGTTTTAGTTGTTAAAATTTTTAGTTTGCTGGTTAATTAAAAAAAACTCATAGTTGAAGGTTTAATTTTGGTTTTAACCTTATTTATTAGTGAGAGAAAGAAATTATCATAGCTAAACATAGTGGTGTTTAACAAGCGAGCTGTAGCGAGCCGAGTTTGGTTCGTCCCAATGAAGTGAGTCGATCTGATCCCAATAGGGATCGAACCAAGCGGTTTCCAAATGAGCCGGCTCATTAGCTCGGCAGGCGAGCCAACCCTCCCTCTCCCCTTCTTTACCTATAAATTCACTTCTATCTCTTCATTTTTTTTCATCAAATTTTATTCAATCTTTTAAGTTCATTTCTCAATTAGTGATATCAATCAATTTCTTTTTTATTACAATTCACTCTTTTTCTCATTCAACAATATATATTTTAATTTATTTTTTTTTACATTATTTTTAGTTGTAATTATATTAACTAAATTTTTTTGCATTAATTTTTTTAAGATTTTGTATACGTGCAGTTGATCAATTCACACCGCGTACAAGATTTTATTGGACATTAGTTTTGTGGTATTAATTTATTATTAAAAATTTTATTTTATATTTATTATGGATACTTACAATTATAAAATTGATATTGACATAGAGAAAATTAGAGAATTAAATTCTACATTTTTTGTGGGACAATTATCTATACAAACATCCACTTCACTTAAAAAAAAAATACATAAAATTTTGGAGGTGTAGAAACATTTTAATTTAAAAGATATTAAAATTATAGGCAAAATTGAAACTAGAACCCAATACAAATATTGAACTAAAAATTATGTTTATATTTCTAGCAGTACTTTAGGTAGACATTTTCAAAAATATCACTTAAACGAGGAAACAAGAGATTCAACACAATCTCAATTAAATGTTAGCGGTAATGACATTTTCACATATTTATAAAATAAAATGAGAGAAAGAATAACACAGCTTGTAACACAATCTAAATTGCTTTTATCATTCACCGAGAGTGAAGTGTTTGAAAAATTTATAACAGAATATGTTATTCCTAGTTTTAAACGTGTTCCTATAAATATTACGATAAATAATATTATTAAAATATTTATAGATATAAAAAATAAATTAATTAAATTTTTTCAAATATTCATTCAATGTCTACTTGCATTACTTATTATTTATAGAGTGCACGTAATGTTGTTGATTATATAGTTGTAACATCTCATTTTATTGATGAATCTTGATAATTAAATAATTTTTTTTTAAGATTTTATAATTGTGAATATCTCCATTATGACAACACTATCTACAGATTTATTACGACAATATTATAAAAATTTTCTATTAAAAATATAATTTTTATTATAATTCTTGATAATGTTAATGCTAATGATCTTGTTATTTCTTAATTTAAGAATTATTTACAATTAGATGTTAGTCGTGGTTCTCTTTTTCATATGAGATGTATGTGTCATATTTTAAATTTGGTTGTTAAAGATGGTATGTTATATATTTTACCTCATATTGAATTAATTAGATATGCAATTTCTTATATTATTGAGTATAATTCGTGATCACAAAAATATAAAGATTCTTGTAGAGTTGGCCAACTTAAACAAATAAAATTAAAAACCGACGTAGATAATATATAAAATTCAACTTATTTGATGTTAAAAAATCTTATATCATATTAACAAGTTATTTGTGTTTTTATTAATAATAAGACGCAAAGTATTAACATTGACAAATCTAGTTGTAATATTGCTAATATTTTTCTTGATTTTTTAAAACTTTTTTATCATGCTACAAATCAATATTTTGAAATTTTTTTTATTTCATTTCTAATAATATTCTTATTATTTTTGTATATTTAACATGTAATTTTGTAAAATATCGACTAGTATACAAATTTAGTAATATTCTTAATAAAATAAAAATAATTAAATATTAGCATAATATTCCCCTTACCTTTTATTATACGTGCATCATGAATCCTAGATTCAAATTAAAAGGATTATGTCTTATGCTTAATACGATTTATGTAAATTTATGTACAATTACTAGTGATAACATAACAAATAGAGTTGCTAATTTATATTCTTTTTATGAAACAAAATATTTTAATGTTGCTAAGTTATTATTTACAACCTACACATACCGAGAGTTATCCTAGTAGTAGTTGTGGCAATAAAGGTAGTTTTACTAAACAATATAGTAGTGATGATATACGAAGTAAATTACAAATTAAAAATCATTCTATTTCTTTTACAAATAAAGTCAATATTTATTTTAAAGTTTGTTATCAATTTTCTTGAAATGAGAATTTTGATATTTTAAATTAGTGGAAAAGATATTCTACCATATATCATATTCTTTTTATAATAATATGTGATATATTAATACCTCATATTTCTATTATAACATCAGAATCTATTTTTAGCGTAGGTGGACGTGTTTATAATGAACGAATAGAAAGACTTGCACTGAAACTTGTGGAGGCGCCCATTTATATCAAAGATTGGACCGACGTCAAGACGAGAGATCAACAACGATATGATAAAATTCTTGAGGAATTTACAAATTTGGATGTTGAAGATTAAATATTCTTTTTATTAAATTTTTTCTTTTGTAATTTGAACTAATTTTTTTCAAATTTGTAATTTTTTTCAAATTTTAATTTCTTTTCATATGTCAAAATATTTTTAATAATATTTATGTGATATTTTTTATTGGATAGTTTGAAATAATGTTTTTAATTAATACATTCAATTTTATATTACTTAATATAACTAATTTATAAATTAAATGAATAATATCGTTAACATATAATTTTTAATATTTATTATAATTTTAAATGAAAATTTTTTAAAAACTTAAATTATATTAATATAAGTTGAAAATTTTATATACACTCGGCTCGTTAAGGTTCGTTAGACTCGTCGACTCGATTTGTTTAACTCGTGTCTCGCGAGTAAGCTTGCATTGAAATTTTTCAGGCTGACTCATTAGGTTTATCTCGTTATCTTTAATTCGTTAGACTCGGCTAATTTAACTCGTTAGTATCAGTGAGTCAGATTACTTCTGACTCGTTTCGACTTAATTTGTCCTATCATTTGTCGATCTCTAGCTAAACACACTTAAATCAAATTTATTAAATTAAAAAACTGATAAATAAATTATTATTTTAGAGATTAAAAAAAGTCAATTTGTTTAGTTAAGAAAATCATGTCTGGACATTTGTTCCTTAGACGCAAAGGAGCCTTTCATGGGAAGAAGAATGGTCGCCATTTTTCCTCTCTCTCTCCGCATCCTCAGGCCTCCCCATTCTTCTCCCACGGGCATAAACTGCATTAAAAGTCAGAGAGAGAGAGAGAGAGAGAGAGTTTCATCGAATTAAGCATATCCTGCCATCAACAGGTTAGCAAGATTGAAGCTTCTTCATTTTTCTATCTTGACAAGTTTCTGTCTGAGTTTCTCTCTCTAAACTTCTCTCTTCTCTCTATGCAGCTTTAGTTCAGACCTTTCTTCGCTCTAATCTTCCATGGCTTTAAAGACTTCCATTTTGATCAGAATCATTCTATTGGTTTCCTTATTTCCTTTCTTCTTCCGTGGCTACTACGTTTTGGATCTCAACTTCCACATTGTTATCAGTACTAGCTCATCTATGTCCATCAACAGTTTGAGTCATCGGAAAATGTTGGCCACCAAATTCAACTTCACTCCTTTTCCCAATCACAGGCATCATCGCCACAAACATCATCAACACCTTCGGATTGATATCGATCCTCGTTACGGAGTTGAGAAACGACTCATTCCAACTGGACCAAACCCATTGCACCATTAAAGGGGTTCTCATCCGAGGTTTCTCCTGTTCTTCATTTCAAAGAAAGAATGAAACATGTATTGTTCTATGTGGACTTTTATTTATTTAATGCATGTTATTTACTTAGGGAATTAACAAAATGGAAGAAAATCATTTACATGGGTAAGCATCATCAATAATATGATGGGTCTAGAATGTTTTCTGCCATTTAATATTTGACATTAACCATTGTTATCAAGTTGGTAACCTGCAAGAACTATAAATACTGAATTTCTACGGAGCTCAAAAATATCAAAGGCAATTTTTCAAAATCAAAACTGAGGTGATGCATCAAAGATGAGAAATATTTGTATTTTCAATCATTTTTGCTTTAATCTATATGCATACGGTTTTAGCACAGAAGATTATTTAGAAACTATCATCATATTCTTTAGAGAATAAGAAAGAAAATCCTAGGTAGATTATTAATCTTTAGTGATCAGATTAGATTATTAGTTTTATAGTAATATCCAGAGTAACACTTTAAGCAAATCTTATTGACCGTGACTTCATATGTGACAATTCGTCTTGTGACGGCAAAGACGACTTAAGATTTTATTGATTGAAAGGGCTTAGTCCATACTTATAGTGATGCACAATCCTACATCGATTGAAAGAGCAACGAGTGAATTGTTTATAGTAGAATTTTTCTCCATGCCTAATATAACGAGTTTTGAACTAACTTTAAGAATAAATTTGTGTCGATTCTGAGTCAAAGAGAACAATATTGTATTAGGAGTATTAGAGGACTCATCGTCATAACTTCTATTACTTCTTGTATTAATCTTATGATAACTTACCCTATTTGGAGTTGCAACTGCTAAAACAAAGCACTTGGGTTGCAAAAGCGTTGTTAAATTAATTTTTATAAATATGCTGTAGTTTTAATCGCAAAAAACTGAAACCTCTGATTATCCATTCAACAAAGTGATACCCACTCTTTGGCCTAACTAGAAAATCTCATCCCTGCCAAAATAAGGAAACACTCTTATTTTCCCCAATCAACGATGAACCTATTTATTCCTATTTTTACACCCAATAAAGAAAAAAAAAAACATCAGAAGGAAAACCGAAATCCATAGTTAAAAGAGGCACGCTTAAACCACTTGACCAACAAGAAAGAATTACAGAACCAATAAACAACAATTCTCCACCTTGGTTCATCGATTCTCACATAGCCTAAACTGAGGAATGATCAATAGTTCATTTGACTTATACCTGTGGGATACCAACAAAGCTTAAACTAGATTAAACTTGGTTGCCGGCAATATTTTTGTGAGAGCATCGGGTGGATCATCTTCAAAGGTGATCTTCGTTACTTTGATGATTCCTTCTTCAATTACATCTTAGATATATATGTTTCGTACTTTCATGAAAAGCATGATTTTTCATGAAATAAATCATGCTTTGACCGTCACAAAAGATTTGTGGTTTCTGAACTCTTTATGTTTAACTAATTTACTAATCCTCTTAGCCATATTCCTTCCTTGATACTTTATGTGGCAGCAACAAATTTTGCCTCAGTAGTTGATAGAGCAACTCTTTTTTGAAGGCAAGATTTCCAACGCAACGATCCACCATAAACTGTAAAAATATACCAAGATGTGGACTTTCTTGAATAAAGACAACCAGCGTAGTCGGAATCCATGTAACCAGAAATAGTTTCTATATTTCTGATAGATTTTCCATATACTAATCTTAAATTCAAAGTATTGGAGACAAATCGCATAAACCATTTCAACGCATGCTAGTGAGATCTCCTCAGACTTGCCATAAATTTACAGACAACACTTGCTAAAAAAGCTAAATCAGGGCAAGGACAAACCATTTCATACATAATTGACATGATCGAGCCTAGAAAGGGTGACCCATGTTAACCCACAAACAAAGAAATGCGCTCGGTTGTGTGCAAAGGTGACTTGGTCGAAAATGATGTTTCAAAATAATCTATAAATGATTATGGAAATGAAGTGAAGAGTATGAATGTGAAGAAAAGGGTAGAGAAAGAAAATGTAAACTGTAAACGGACCTGAGAGCTATCTCAATGTTAGGCTCACGAGTGCATGTTTTCTTGTAGGGAAACAACAACTTTTGGGCACCGGTTTGGTCCCCTCTTTGCTTAAACTTCTAAGGAAGAACAAGGGGAAGGGAAATACGAACTCACTTTAGCAATCTTGGGCTAGTGAGCAAGGGAGTCCTACTCCAATCACGGGTTAGAAAACCCGTGGCTTACCTCCATTGAAGGTAACACTCAAGCTCTTAAAGAGAAGGCAAAGGTGACTTGTATATTAGAAATTTATCCAAAAAGTGCCTAATGCAACTAAGTGATGCATATAAATAATCCTAATGGTGGTTAACTATGGTTTGGTTGATGGTAGGATGTAATGTGAGTCATTGATGAAGATTTGATCTATAGTCGAGGGTGAGAATCCGTTTACATGCACGAATGAGGAATGGATGTGCGTTCACCGTTGATTGGTCATGTGGTCATGATGTGCCCTCTTTGTGCTTTTATCCAAAGCTCAATCTTGTTTCTTTGCATGCCTAATCCACGGTGCTCATTGCTTCACTCCTTGTCTACAAGCTCCTTCCTTGTGATGATGGGTTGATGCCTACTTGGTCTTTGATGCTTGACTTGTTGGGCCGAACTTCTTGCTATTCAACCCATAGCCAACCATCATGCATACATCTAACTCTAACCAACAATCTAATGCATGATATGAGTAAGACTTATAATTCACATTACTCTCACAAAAAGGCTAAAATATTTGCTAAAGAAAAGACAAATACACAATGATGTTAAAAAAAATAAAATAAAGAAAAGAACATGCATAATTGAAATGGTTACACGTTTAGAATGTCAAGAAGACAAAGTCTCGTCTGATGACGCTCATAATTCATCTGTGTATCCCAAGTCAGCAAATGCAAAGGCTACTCCCAATCCAATGAGCTAATCTCTCACATGGATTCATCCAAAAGGTCAAGACCTGCAAAAGAAACAAAATCATCAGTAAAATGATTAAGCAAAGCAAAGAACTTTATTTGTGAGCGAGTAACAGGCTTCCTGGGAATGTCAATAATGCTGCCCAAAATGTTTGCATATGAAATTTTATTTATAAATGTTAGTTCTTCAGAGATAGGAACCTGCCGCTTTGTTAGCTTTAAATGATTTGCTAAGGATGTTTGAACACCCTTAAGATTTCTTAAATCAAATTGGTGAAGTACACAAGTTAAGTAGGCTGTCTGTGACAAGCAGAGAACTAAATTTCATGTTTTTCAAAATGTCTTTACCAAGAATTCGTTTAGCTAGCCTAAGGTCCTTCATGTCAAAAACCTTTCCAAATTCACGCTTCAACCTTGAAATTTCATCCATATTCTTACTAGCAATAAGGATATTATCAACGTATAATAATACAAACAATTTGTCATCTTCATTATATGTCTGAATATAGACACAACTATCAAATTGGCAACGAATACACCCAATGTGAGTAATAAAACTATCAAATTTTTTGTTCAACTATTTAGGAGATTGTTTTAATACATATAGAGATTTTTTCAATAAACATACCTTGTTTTTATCAAAGATCTCAAAACCTTCAGGTTGAGACATTAATATTAATTCAATTAAATTTTTATGTAAAAACGCAGTCTTTATATCTATTTATTTAAGCTCAAGGTCCTCAAACTGCAACTTTTGACAACAAGACACGGATTGATGTTAATTTTACTACAGGTGAAAATATTTCATTAAAATATATACCTTTACGCTAAGCAAAACCATTTGCGACAAGCCTGACTTTATACCGAGGTTTCTCCACCCTTTGAATGTCATTTTTTAACTTGTAAATCCATTTAGAACCACTTTTTATTGATTTATATTATCAACCAAAACCCAAGTTTTGTTTTTCATCACAGAATCCATTTCCGTCTGCAGTGCAGATATCCATTTTCTTATGAATATTAAATTCAAAATTAAAATCCACACAATGACTACAGATATAATAATACGATAAAAGAAATAACAATTTAGTAAGGTTCACAAGTCCAAATCCAATCCAGATATCTAATACTACCAAAGAAAAATAAGTCTTCACGAGGGGAAAACTAAACACTTATGCAGAAAAAAGTACAATAAGGAAACAGCGTCTGAGCTCCAACTACTCACTGCTCTTGTTCTTTCCTAAAACCAGGGAGGGAGTCGTTTGGGGTGAATAACTAACTCAGTAGGAATGCTATATAAAATACATGTAAAACTTCTTTTACCTTTTCTTTCAAAACATTATTTTGTTAAAAACTCATTTTTACTATTTGAAGGAAAACATGCTCCGCGAGGCAACGATGAGGCATTAAGTAAAACATTATCGCATACATATATGACTATATGCAAATAGATCATCATTGTACATTTTACTTGAAAATCATGTCAATGAAAAAGGAAGGTCACTCAAGCCTCCTTCGGCACATAAACACAAAAAAAGCAGCGATCAAAGTCTAGCAGCACGTCATGAGTCAGAAAGAAAAAAGAGTCAAGCAACATGTCATCCAAAGATCAAGGTTTGTTACCCTGATTGTCGGTAAACAATTGTCATCTACGCAGCAACCTGTATGATTGATAATAAATAAATAATAATACCCTAATCAGGTTTAGGGATTCGAAACCCAAAGACCGCGTCATCACCGCTATATTACTCATTTTGTGACGTGCTTATAAGACAATCTTCATGCAGCAGAATGTGTACTAGGAATGTTCTTTTGATACTTTGACACTGAGACTGTTTAAAGTATCACAAAGATCAATCCTCTATCATAACAATAATAAACGTGTAAAACATACATATATATACACGTATAAATAATAACGTATTGGCGATCAGGCTCCGTCATGTTTTCATAGGTGATAGCTCACCAAAATAAGGTTTTGGAAAACAGTGATACAACGTAAAACAATCAATATAAAACTCCTACTTTTATGCCGAGCGCTACTTCTTTCAACTGGGGGCGCAACCTGAGCAATTGGCTCGAAGTCCTCAAAATCATCTGAGCTTAAATAAAATCAAAGTTAAGATTATCCAACTTAACATTAAGAAGAGGCATTAGGATGAGTCATAAACCAAGACTAGGGACTTGATTCAAAATACTATAATCGGTTGCGAACTTCGTTGAGGCACGTAGTACCAAGACGACAAAGTTTTCCAAAAAATAAAACTATATGATTAACACTTCGGACCATGGGTCGACACTTCTTACCTCTTACGTTGACCCACAGTTGACACATAAAGCTCTCGAGTTTAATCATCAAATGGTCTAACGGTCAACACTTCATCCACAAGTGTTAACACTTGCTCGGTCAATACTTCCACTGAAGTGTCGACAGTCAAACTCTCAGGTTTCAGCTCATTCCACACTAGTGGTCGACACTTCCTTCGACATGTCCACACTTAAAGTTTTTTGTTCCTATTGCGGGGCTTGAAGTGTCGATCGGCGTCCACAGCAGTCGACACTTGGACGATTTCCAGCAACGAGAAGTCGCGAAAATCGCTACCCTCGCCGATTATTGCCTCCAAACGGCAACAACACCTGCACATACACTCTTAATACAATAATATACACAGAATAATCAGATGAAATTGAACTCTATTGCTCAAATTCTTCCCCAACCTAAGCTTCAATTACAAAAATGGAGGAGAAACATATACAATGAATTGAAGTCTCTTCACAAAAAATGATGCACGAAGCCTCACAAACTAATTCATTAGCCACTGAATGCGATGAATCGCACAAAACGCGATCACTCCTCTCTTCCTCTCCTTTGCGGCTCCAAGAAAGAATGAGAATAGAGTTTCCATAATTCTATTTATCAAATTTATATAAATTTACACTTTAATCTCATAATTTGAAAATTTTATATAGTTCACTCAAATTTAATATTAGACAAAAATCATTAAAAATATTGGTTTTTGCATGAAGCTTCCTCGGTGAACTTTGATCGTCTCCAAGTAACTTGTAGCGATCAGAGTGATCGGAGGGTGGTTTTAGCGAGGGAAGTACTTCACTCTTTTTCCTTAGTCTCATGGTGATTTCTGATCAAAAGGTAGGAAGATTGTTGTGATGTTGAGGTGAGTCTCTCTCTTATTAGCTCCATTTATAGGGAAAGGACTGCAATTCTTTCCATAGATAGATTGATATAAATCTAATCCTCCTTTTTGTCTGATTCAAGATAAATTAGGAAGGAATTATTTTATGGATGTTGTAGATTAAGATCAACCATAATTCAGGGGTAAAACTTTCGTGATGTTGAAGGTTTTAAATTTTCTTTAATTTAGGCTGGTAATTGGGAATCGGTAAATCTCAAGTTTTTGGAATTGCTGATAATTTATCATGGTATCATAGCTAGAGGTCTTAAGTTCGAATCTTTGCAAAATTTAAAAAAAAAATTGAATCAATTTCTTCATTAGGGTTTGATTGATTCGATTTTTGGAAAGAATTATAGGGATTGAATTCCTAATCTGAACAATTTAGGAAAAGTTATTTTGATATGTTGCAGATATTTCTGAATTGAATGGTGAAAACTATAATTATAGAGCGAGAATGTTCTTAAAATTGGATTGATAGACATTGACTATGTTATTAAAAAAAAAAGAGCTAATTATTACTCTTACTAGGCCCAAATGAGATAGAGATTTAATTTTATGTACCACGTTGCATAATTTTTTAAAATTTTATATTCATTTTTCACCGAACATGTTTAATTGAGCGTGCACATTTATTTAAAGTTTCAATTATGTTTGATTGTTGTTAAATAGAAGTAATAGGACAGTTAATGGTCATGTCCTTGGACGTAATACCCTAAACCTGATCAAAGTCATTGTGGTTGTTATGATCGTCTAAATATTAACGTTATTTATTTTATTATGTCTATGACATGATATGCTTGGAGTCAGCAAGTGATTCCATTTTCACTGAGTTTTATATTTGTTTACATTGATCTATTTTTATTAAATACCACACTATAGTTGGTTGATCTACTCTCATCCTTCTATATAATTTCTTTGAATCATTTTTATAATTTATCTATATTTAATAGCATGCTAATTCATTATTTCTACATAAATGCTAAACATAAAATATTTTCCGATTGAGTTTAGTCAACTCATTACAAATGATTCTCGCTTTTCATATCCAAAACTAAGTGATTTCAAGTTGTCACTGCATCAATAAATTGAAGGACTTTTCCCTTAGAAGTTTTACTTTCTTTTAAAGACTTCATTTATTTTTAACGAGGTTTGCACCTTAATTTTCTTTTCATGTTTGTTATATTTTTCACATAGTTTTTGATTTTATTATTCATGTTATTTGAATATCATTAATGGATCTTTTATTTGGGTCCGACTTTAAATTTCTAAAATTTAAACTTTCTTTTGTAAATCAACAAATTAAAGTTAAAGGTTGGACAATTCGATTTTTTTTAGGACGAGTCGTTCTTCATTCTATCTTGTGCTTCATTGTATCTTGTGCTTGACATGTAGCATATGCAATGTGGATCAATTGGGCTTCTAATTAAAATTTGTTAATAGGGAGGTGTGAGACATAATATTTAATGTGTTGAAGGTCAATCAGAGTTGTTGAAAATTAAAATAATTATATATTAAACATACATAAAATAGAATATAGGAAGGTCATTGGTAGTTAACCAGGAATGTTTGGTGAACTTCCAACGTAGTATCACCAGTTTATGAGTTTTTCAAATTAATATAATAGAAAAACTATTATTATTTTTTAAATAATTTTAAATAAATAAACATGGAATGTCTTTAAAAAAATATTTATTAAGTATAAGAGTTATTTCAAATACTCTTTTTTTAATTTCAAGAATAATATTTTAAACTGACATGGATATTTTTTTTCTTTTGATTTGGTTATCATACTGAAATTACTGTAAATAAATAATATTTTAAGCCGAAACGAAATAAATATCAAAATAGAATAAAAAATAAAATTAACTTGAAAATTTTATACTAAAAAAAGACGAGGAACATACGAAGATTAAATTTAAGGTAAAATACAATTTATTTCATAATATTTTGGAGTCATTTACGAATATCTTAAACTATTTTTTTGAAGAAATTAAACCTGCACTTTTAGCGATAAATAATTTAAATTTTACCGTTAATATATCTATTAAATTTAATGAGAGTATACAACTCTAAACTCTTTCCCTTTATTATGGTTTTTTAAACTTGATTTCTATCGGGTTAGAAATGGCCGGATGCAAAGAAATCAAGCTAAAATTCTATTAAGTGAAAGACTTGATATATACGTTAACAAATAAATCGACGAAATTATCAAAATTTAAAAAAATGTGATATCACATGACAAACAACATGCCTCCTTTGTGTTCCATTGAAATCCATGAATTATTAAAAAATAAAAAACAATTCAAGTACGCTGCTATAATTAACACCCTAAACAATTTGGTTTCATTGATTTAATTATTGGAAAAGAACTGATACGATGAAAATCGACCTTTAATATGGCCTAAAAGTTACTTTATTTATTTATTAATTTAAAAAATCAACTAAAAATGAAATGTACAGCTGACTTTAGATTCATGTTGCATGCGTCTTGCTCCAAAGTCTTATTTTGTGATCTTTTTAAGTATCCAAATGAGTAATTAAAATATATGTGTCGATTAAAAAATTAATAATGGTCTCCGTTTCAATAATTAATTAAAATCACATGATATTGTCAAATGTCCTACTTGCGTGGTAGAGCTCTTCACTCGGGTTGTCACCCATCTCTACGTGATATCGAAAAAACACATAATTGTAGGTCTGGCGATTTGACATTCCTTTGATCGATTTCACTTTTACGATCAAGACAATGAACGTTTTTTTGAGTTTGTTACTAAAAACTGAGAGATATTTAGTACGAGATCGAAAATGATTCATTGTATCATAAGGGAAGTTCTCTCTACTCGGTAGCATTTCTCAATTTAATATCGATGCGAACCGGATAAATTAACAATTCCAAAAGCTTAAGACCTTTTTTGAAATTGTTGTTAGAGGGATAAAAATGCTTATTAGAGGCTCTATTTTAATATTAATGAAATAAAAAAAAAAATTAACTCTTTTTTATAACTTTCTAGATTTGCTTCTTAAATAATTTAATTTGCACTTACAATGTAAGCAACTAAACTACTTTTATTTATATTTTCTTAAACTTTGTGGTAAATATTAATTTTATTTATTTAATAAATTTCATTTATTAGCTAAATTATTTTTAAAAATGAGATAAAAATATCATTTGACAATTATTACTATGCACTTTTTCATAATTTGATACTATAAAACCAACTAAATATCATAATTTACCGAACACTTAAATTAAATAAATCACTTTACTTAAAAGTAATTTACCAAAAACTTGTATGTTTTTTTTCTTTGTGGTTGATTATTTCAACAACGCAATTAAAAATAATTATTCAAAAATCTACAATAACATCAAACTAGCGCTAACTTATGATTGAGAATAATTCAATGATTTATACATTTTTCATATTCTGACTCTCATGTATAAGTCGATTTTTTTTTTATCGATTCTTACATGTGAATTTTTTTTAGTAGAATTAGTTTGATATTGTCGAGATTCCAACTTGGTATATTTGACTCTTATATAATGATAAATTATTTACTTTGTATGTTGAGAATAATATAATCGTTTATACATTTCTTCGTACAACCGACGAAGATATATCAATTTCATGACGTACTAGTTCTTGTTATCTTCTTCCAAAACTTAAGTAGTTTTCTTAACAAATACATGCATGTACAATTTTTCACCCAAACAATATTAAAAGTTAGGCAGCAATTTTTTTATATTTATTTTATAAAATAATTAAATAAAATTACAATAAACTGTACAAATATTAAAAAATCACGAAATTTTTTTAATTATTTTTTTATGATGTGACGAACATATAGTAAAAATTTCAAATAAATTCAATATCGTTTACTATTTTTTTAAAATTAATTTATAAAGTGAAGAAGGAACGAGGGACCCTGCTCCAGAACGGCCCCCATTCTCCTAGAACGACCCACAATATCGGAGAATGGTCTCCCAATCCTCGCACTAAGAGAATGAGAGGTGATTAGCTTTCAGGAGTTGATTTGCTATATTTTAAATAGTTTAAGGTTTTAGTTTAAGAGTTTAAAAAGAAACGTATAGTTTAGGATTCAAATTAATTTTTATTAATTTTTTAACTTTTAGTCAAATAATCTCTTTTTTTTAATTTAAAAATACCACTTGTCTCACTTCCTTATAATACATGGCACATTGAATACTTAGTTTGTGTGACGTGACTAGTAATATAGAAAGAATAAAGCTAAGTAAATAATATTATTATTATTATTATCAAGGTAAAATATCAAATTGCCCGATGTTTGCAACACGAGGGTGGTTTTCTGGCCCTGATATGATTGAGTAAAAGTCTTCGTCTACAACTAAAAAGTAAAGTGAAGCCACCGGAGACTGGCGGTCATTTCTGTTGAGCGTCCAGAGCACCGTCTTTTGGGGGATCCTGGTTATAACGACACCGACGCAGCAGCTATCGCCCAGAGGCTGAAAGCCATGAAGAGTTGGAGGAAGGAGATAAGAAAGATCCTAAGCTTATATTGGATGGTCTCTCCTGAGCTTCTGCAAGAAAAACTGTAGAAAGAAGAAGAAGAAGAAGAAGAAGAAGAAGAAGAAGAAAGAGGCAGATTCCGGCTGTTTAGCTTAACTTTCTCCTCTGCAACCAATCTGCGAAGAAGTCTGCATCAGCGTTTTCTTCCTAACACTTTCCATTTTTTAACCGTCTTGATCAGGGGTCAAAATACAAAGTGTAAATTAACGAAATTAAAATTTTAAGTTATGATATTTACTCATTATTATTATTGTTAGTAGTCAAGATGAAAATGAAAGTCAACTCAAAGGCAAAGACCGCTTCGTTTCACTGGTCACCTAAGCGCCTTCCCAACCCCATCTCTACGTCCTCTCTCTCTCTCTCTCTCTCTCTCTCTCACTGTCTCTGTATATATATACACACACACACACACAAACCAACATCTATAACGAACCCCATTTTTATTCTTCTCTATCTCTCTCTCTCTCTCTCTCTCTCTCTCTCTCTGTTATATAACTATGGTGTTCATATCGCCGATGCACCAGTCGAGCTCCGGCCTAGACTCGCCTAGAAGTCCGGCGAGTGGGATGTTCATGTCCATCTGCAGAAAGGTGAGGACGAAGACGGGGGAGACGCTCCTGGATGAGCCGAAATCTCCGAAATCGCTCGTGGCTCGGCCGAAACAGTTTCTGAAGAGCATCAGCAAGGTGTTTGCTTCGAAGAAAAGGAACGATGGCGATGGGCTCAAAGAGTATGATCAAACGATGGAGGAGGGAGAGAACCGGGGGAAAGATGGGATCTGGCAGAGGGAGATTCTAATGGGATACAAGTGTCAGCCGTTGGATTACGCAGGTGTAATTTACTATGATAGTAACGGAAAGCAGGTGAGCGAGGCCCCTTTTCGCTCGCCACGTTTAACTCCCCTGCCCGGATATCTGACTAAATGATCGGGCTGTGATGTTACTGCGCAACAGACGGATGTGATTGGGTTAGGTTTGGTATTTGCCTGTTTATTTTGGTTTTGATAGTTTGAACTTTGATTGGTCCTGGAGGCTGTGACACTGAGGCCGATTACATCACCGCCTGTGTTAATTTTGTAACGATGAATATAAAATCATCATATCATAACTATATTCTAATTTATTTTACAATAATAAATCTTAAATTTCAAATAAACTGTGTAATTTTTTCGTTGATATAATATTTATTATAAATTATAAACAATTTAAAATTAATAAATCATTTACATCAATAAATAAAACAAAATAATATATACGCAAAACAAGTACGTATCAACTAAGTATACGATGAAACATATTTTACGGGCTAAAATTGAGTCAAACCGAATAATCAAAGTGCATGTTCGTCTAATATGGAAATGCATGAAATTCAAATACAATTAATTCAAAATTGTTAGCTTGTTTTTGAAGGTAGACCAAGATTCCTTAAATCTGGTCCTTTCTTTAGATTAACGCTAATTAAGACCAATTAACTCCTAATGGGAATGTTATGGAAAGATTTGTCTCTCTTCCAAGATTTTTTTTTTTTTTTTAATTTTGGTAAATGCCATTAAATTAATTAATAATATATTTAATCATTTAATTAAATAAAAAATTACCCATTACTTCCAAATAAAACAGGTGGTCCGTCCCTTGTAACTTTGTTCTTGGTTGTCTATGCTTTCCCTGAGACTCGGATGAAAATTGTACGAGAATCATTTTCTTCCACTTTCTCATGCTTTCCTAATTACGTAATTTTAGACCGTAATTGTTTTCACATGGTAGGATGGCCGGACCTATCACCGTTAGCTTCTACTCCGGCCCAAATGAATGACCCGAATGTCCTGCAGCCCAGTATATATTCAGGCTTTCTTTCCCAACCAGTTATTTTGGCCCACAACGTCGAGCCCAGCCCTTCTCAGTTCATTTACAGCCGATTCAATCTAGAGAATCTCTTCACCACTGCGTTTGCAGCGGCAACAAGGTTAGATTTCTCTGCTACAAAATTACCCGAATGGTTTCGATGGGTGGTCCGAAATAAACAGAGCTGTTTGTAGAAACCGACGACCGGAATAATCTGCCTCAATCTATCAAGATTATTCCCGAGTTCATCTCGTATTCACACTTTAGAGAGAGAAAGAAAGAGAGATTTTTGAAAGTGGTCGGAGAAATCTGATTTTGATTATTTATAAAACTAACTAAAAATCCACATGATCAGCAAAGCTATTGAAACGTCGTTACAAACATGCAGACTTCTTCAGTTGACAGTGGAAAAAAAGTAAATAAAATGAAGGAAGGGGTGGATGGGAACGACAACGACGATCTTAAAACCGAGTCCACTTATTGACCAAAACCGGTTATGCGCCAGGAGCTGCATCCTTGACCTTACTCTGCAAATATCCGCCGTACTCTAACGCATAGTCTTTCACATGGCTCGCCGTGTCATAAATCCGGCTTCTGGCGAAGTCGACCCGGTCCGACCCCGGCGGATGATGTCCCCTGAAATATTTATAAATCCATGACAAACCGGCGACGATGGCGACTCCGAACCCACAGGTGGAGCAAATGGCGAAAGCGACGAGAAAGAAGACGGTTCCGACGGGAACCCATATGGGGCTTGAAATAATTATCAACGGCGTGAAGAAGATCAGCGCAATTACGGAGACCGTCACAGTTACGCCGGTGAGAAGAAGCAAAACCGACCCTGTGATTAGAAAGGCCAATAAACCGATGAGTTGGCCGGAATTTGGTGCATTCTCTTGAAGCTTTTGTACCAGCTTAGCAATGGGGTTTCCGGAGGTGGATCTTTGCAGTCTCTGTGTTTGGGCAGAGTTGGTATACCGATCGGCCATGGCGGATGAGGGGGAGAGAGAGAGAGAGAGAGAAAGAGGGGCTTAAAGGGCGAGAGATGGACGAGAGATGGGTTCTACTAGGGTTGATGGGTTAAGCCGACAGGTGCGGGGAAAGATTTGGTTTTGGAAGACATGCATGGTGGACACGTGGATAATTTTGAGTATTGGTTGTTATTCTCTCTCTACTTTCCTTTCTTAGTTAATTTAGCTTCTACCTCGCAAGAGGAAGCATAAACAATTTTATTTTTGAAATTTAAGGAAAGATAAAATATTTTCATTACTTAGTGAAATTCTTATGTATTGGATTTTGTTTTTGGTCACCTTTCATCAATAATTTAGCGTCAAATAAAATATTGTTCTAGTTCATAACTAACGAGAGTCAAGTCGACCGATTAATTATCGGTAATAAAAATGAGATGTTTTTATTTAAATAAATATTTGATGAAAATTGATGGACATAACCATATAAAAATTAAATTAAAACTATAATGACTTAATTAAAATAATGAAGAACATATCAAAACAAGGTATAAATCACGAGACCAATAATGTATTTTACTCGAGGACCAATAATGTATTTTAGTCGAGCTATATATATGTTTAAAAATATATGCCATATAAAAAAATTTGTTCTAATTTACCCAATATTAAACTTCTCTACCTCTATTGATATGGCAGCCATACCACGAAATTTTTCAAAGTTTTCGGCTTTCTTGGGATTTCATCTTCTAATAGCGCTCTTCCTTTCTAGGTATTTTCTAACAGTTGCAATGTTGTAATCTAAGTGGCTTTCGAATCGGTAGACTGTAGTAAATCTCAATTTCTACGGACCTTAATCGATCTAGCTAATGACCTATATCAACCTCTAATGGATCAGCGTCGAAGCTCCCGCCCAGTCATTGACCCTGTGGTTCACCATGTGGGCTTCTTCACACCCAATCTTCTGTCGGGTCTGACCTTATCTGCCCCACCTCCTCCCAGTTTTGCTTCGCCGAAATTCAGAAGAAATACTTGTAGGGAGCTACGATCCTTCAGAGTTACTGCTCGGTACATTATTGTCGTGGTCGTCTTCTAGTCGGTTAGCACCCGAAGACTTGGATTTTTCAGAGGAATCATCTACGACTGTGTGGCATCGGCCGAACGAGATCGGAAAGTTAGCTAGTAGTCTACTGGTTGCCATTGTAAACATCTATAAACTGTTTAGTAATAGTTTCATTAAGTTGTAAACGCAGTTCAAGTCATCATTTTTATCTTTCTGATATATACATGTAAATTGTTCTTTCCAAGAAAAATATACATATAAAAATCATTTCAAACAGTCTCCACCTCTGCCGCCATTCCTCCATCTTATTCCTCTATGTTCTTCTTCTCTTTTAGCTTCTACAGTATCCATCATCAAATCTAAAACTCAACATGGTATCAGAGGTAAAAGATGGCATCTTCCAGATCTACGATCCCCTCCTCCCCTTTTGGCCCTTTGTCTTCTACCCTTTCCCCATTTCCCTCTATAAACCAGACACTTGCAATAAAACAAGACAAATCGAATTACCTTGTTTGGAAGGCTCAACTTCTTAACATTGTGATTGTAAATGACATCAATCACCTTCTGGACGATTCCTGCCCAGCACCTCCACAATTTATGGACTCCCTTTCCTCTTAACTCAATCAAAACTTCACAGTTTGGTATTGGTATAATTGGCTCATTATGAATTGGATATTTTCCTCACTGTCTGAAGAACTTCTACCCCAAATTATCTCCTTCACCACCGTGAGTGAAGTTTGATCGGCTCTTGCAAGAATGTTTGTGTCGTCTTCCTTAGCGAAAATCACTGATCTCCAGAATTGACTGCACTCTCTGTCTAAAGACGAAATCATGGCATCCACCTATGTCGAGAAGCTTACCACAATATGCAATACCTTGGCTGCAATTGGCGAAGCTGTTTCCTACTAGGATCAGGTCATTTACTTCCTCGGAGGTAGTCAATGTCTTGTCTAGAAGTTAAATGAAGGTTTAGTTTAGACAGCATTTGAACTGTTGTATGAATTATCACATCAATAATTCTATTGCTTAAATTGAGTAAATGAGTAAATTAGCATGTGTGTATAGGGTTAGTCATATTATAATTACAAAAAAGGTGATGAGGCTGTAGTTTTTAAATTTCTACCATTTTAGAATGCGCATTGTAAAAGCAAATATAGCTGGCATTGATTTTTTGACAATTGACTATTAAGAAAGTTTGCACTTTATTTAGTGAACTTAAGTTGTTTCTTGGAGATCAAGAAATTATTTATCATATTTGATTATGGGAGATACGAGATCATAGCAACTATGAGATTTGTTTCTAATTCGTTACTCGGACTTTCCATTTATGTCGCAACCAGTGTCACAGATCCGAAATTTGTGGCATTCGATTTCCTATTTCTGTGTGATCAGTTTATGATAAAATATCTGAGATAAAAAAAAAAAAAAAGATTTAATGAGCAATATATTATGCATTCTTTCCACAGTTGGGGTGGCATTATTCATTCTCCTCACAATTACTGGTGCTGCAAGCCGTTATTCATTCCTCCCTCATACTTTCATGTGTGGGTGTGTGGTTATTCATTAAGTCTGTAAAAAACTATATATACACTCTGTTCTTGGTTGGATTTTATTATATTCTAAGTGTGTCGATTGATAGCATCTAAAGACAACGACGAGTGTTAAAATGTGGTTTTCTTGAGATATTCATTAAAGCTCAGTCTTGGGAGAAGGCTGGCTCGAACTCGGGAGGAGTTCTGATCGTAGACAAGGGGATCTTGCTATACACGGATTTCCATAGGAGTAATCATCTACAAGGGGATCTTGTCACGTTTAGATTCTGGAAGGGGTCGATCACATGACGATAGGAGCTGACAAAAACAGATTCACTAGAGAAGTTAGGAAGAGGCGGCGACAAAGAAAAGAGGGAGTCTTCCTTTGTGTTAGACCGAGTGTCTTGTAACTTTGTAAACCTTGTAAATTATTTTTTATAATTGGGCGTGACCTTATAGATGTAGGCAATTGCTGAACTGCGTTACCAACTTCCTATCTCTTTAATTTTAGCAGTTTAATATTGTCCTTTATCGCTTTTATTATCGGTGTCTCTCCTAGTATTCCAACCTACTAGGATATCCGTATTTCACCTTGATCTTTCAATTAGTATCAGAGCGGGTCACTTCTGTTTCTTAGGTAATATTTGCGGGATTTAATCTTGGTTTTTGGTGCGATGAACTCTATGAAGGAAGGAGGTTCAAAAATACGTCCACCTCTATTGGATGACAACAATTATGCTTATTGGAAGGTCAGAATGAGAGCTTTCATCAAAGCTATCGATAAGAAGGATTGGAAATCTATTCTGATAGGATAGGACACTCCGATGGTTACTGACGAAGAGGGTGTTAGCCCCCAAATCTGAAGAAAGTTGGTCTATTACTGAAGATGCATTCACAAAAAGTAATTCAAAGGCTCTTAATACTATTTTCAATGACATTGACCCTATTCAGTTCAGACTCATTTCCACATGAGATTCAGCCAAAAAGGCATAGAAAATCTTTCAGATCGCCTATGAAGGGACGTCGGCTGTGAAGTTATCAAATATGCAAATGCTAAGTACAAGATTTGAGGGTCATAAGATGCTTGAAAACGAGAGTATTGCTGAGTTCAATGCCAAACTCTGTGACATCGCAAATGAGGCCTTTGCGCTTGGTGAAATTTTTTCTTAAGAAAGACTGGTAAGATAAACTCTACAATCTCTGCCCAACGACTTGCTTATAAAGTCACTACTATTGAATAAGTCAAAGATGTCTCCAAAATGAAGCTAGAAGAATTGATGGGATCTCTTAGAACATTTGAGATGAATCTTGGAGTGGACACTAAAGCAAAGAAAGTGAATGGAGTGACTCTAAAAGCATAGATACAGAATCTGAATGATCACGGTGAAGATGATTTTGATGAATCTCTAGCACTGCTATATAAGAATTTTAGCAGAGTTATGAAGAGATTTGACAGAAATAATCAAAGTGTCCAGACTAGTGTCAACAACACTAAGAATGGTTATTCAAGCAATAAAAAGTACAAGAAAGAAAATCATGCTTCTGATCAACCTTTCAAAAGCAGAGAAATTCGATGCAGAGAATGTGATGACCTTGGACATGTTCAGGCAGACTGTGCTAATACTTTGAAGAAAAAGAAGAAAAACTCTCTCAACATGACTTAGAGTGAGGATGAGTCATAAAAAGAAGACGAATTTATGAACAACCATGTGGCTCTTGTTTCTAAAGCTGAACACACAGATAATGGTGGTGTTACAAATGATGTCGCAGAGAATATGTCTGGTTGTAATGATGAAGATGAAGATGAAGTCACAGAAGAAGATCTCATCATTGAATACAAGACTCTTCATGAGAAATGGACTAAACTTGTTAGAGTAAATCAAAATCTACGCATTCAGATTGGAGGCTTGAGAGATGAGAAGATCAATCTTCAAAACTCTATTGCAAAGTTGGAAGCCAAACTGAGAGCTAGTCAAGATGAAGCAAAGAATCTATCCAACGAGCTAAATAACATGAAGAAAAATGTCAAAATGTTAAATTTGGGTTCCTCTAAGTAGATGACATTCTAAAGACCAAAAAACCCAATGGTGATCATTCTGGGCTGGGTTACAAAGGTGAAAGCTCAATGTCACAGGCAATGTCAGTGAAGGGTAGTGATTGCAAAGGGAAGCAAGTTGCGATGAGTACTGCAAAAAATGCGAAGAAGGCAAATTCTCGTGATCCTTATCCTGCTCCCAGTAGTAAAGGTAACAGATTTATTTCTATTTGTCACTATTGCAACCGTCATGGTCATATTCGCCCTAAATGTTTTATCTATCTTGTTGACTTAAGACAATGTACTGCTAGAGATTTTTCTTCTCACAGATTTTCTCAACAAAATTGGTTGAAGAGGTCCAGCTTGAAGTGCAATGTCACATATATTTCTCTAAAGGCCACTACAACTGATGCATGATATTTTGACAGTGGGTGCTCTAGGTATATGACTGGTGAAGAGAAATTTTTTAAGAACATCGTATTTGGAGGTATGGAAAAAGTGACGTTTGGCAATGGTGTCACAACTCATGTCATTGGAAGAGGATCGCTAGATGTTCCAAGGCTACCAAAGTTGGATAATATCCTTCTGGTGAATGGTCTAAAGGCGAATCTGATTAGTATTAGTTAGTTGTGCAATCAAGATCTAAATTTGCATTTCACTTGTGGAAAGTGTGTGGTGTCCAATCAAAACAACAAGTGTATCATAGAAGGAGTGAGATCTTCTTACAATTGTTACGTCATATCCTTCTCATCTACCTGTTTTCGTTCAAGCATGGAAGACTCTATCCTATGGCATCAAAAGTTGGGACATGTCAATATTAGGATGCTAAAGAAGATTGTTTTCAAAGGAGCGGTCTGTGGAATTCCCATGATGAATTTTGATGAAGACAGATTGTGTGGACCATGTAAAATTAGGAAGCAAACCAAGGTATCACACCCGAAGTCTTAGACACCAGTAACTATTCGTATGCTTGAGCTGCTCCACATGGATCTAATGGGTCTAATGCCTCTAAAAAGTATTGGAGGAAAACCGTATGTTTATGTAACTGTGGATGATTTCTCATGATATACATAGGTGGAGTTTCTTAGAAAAAAGTCTGACACGTTAAAAGCTTTCAAATTTTTGCATTCGACTCCAACGAGAGAAGGATTGCATCATCGTGAAGATTATTCGCATCTGTAGTGATCATGGGAGAAAGTTTGAAAACTCAGAATTTTCAGACTTCTGTCATCAATTTAGGATAGTTTATGAATTCTCTGCAGCTAAAACTCCTCAGCAAAATGGAGTCGTTAAGAGAAAAAATCGAACTGTAGCATAGACGTTTCGCGTAATGTTATACGAGAGAAATGTTCCACAAAGATTCTGGGCTGAAGCTATGAACACTACATGCTACACCATAAATTGAGTGTATCTTCGTGGAGGAACTACAATGACACCTTATAAGATGTGGAAAGGTAAAACTTCAAATTAACTATTTTCATCCTTTCGGTAGTACATGTTATGTGTTGAATGACAAAGAACATAGAGGGAAACTTGATTTTAAGAGTGATGAAACTATTTTCCTAGGCTATGCCACCAATAGCCGTGTCAGGGCCCGACCCGACGAGCCCTGACGATTTGGATTCCCGAGGTGGAAAATAACTTAAATAAATCCGAGTTTTCAATCTGCATGGATACGTTTATATTTCTATCTAATTGTACTTGGAGTCTTAAAATAAAATCTAGACATCCTAAATTAGGATTCTCATCATCAGTTCAATCCAACGAAAAATATATATTTCATAAATTTAAATATCTACATAATCAATCAATACATTACATCAAAGGACAACGGAAGCGTAAATGAAATATAATTACACATTAGTCACGACATGTGACCTTATAACCCAAAAATCCTATGCCTCATTGCACTGTTCCTTGCCTTGGTTTCTCCGTCTCGGTGAACGTCCTCGATATCTTAAAAATAAGAATAATCTACGTAATGAGTCAATGACCAAATAAATAAATTTAACAGCTAGAATAGCTAACTCAAACTCTATCAACACAATCCATGTCCAATCTCCTTCCCATGCTACCATACTCTTTTTAGAAATCAAAGTGAAAACATCATTTGAGTTTAAAACAAAACATGCCATTTTCATAAAAATGCATACTAGAAACCGATTAGTGAGAAATCAATTTCAACAACTAAAATCCAACGCGATGTCAATAGAACTTACATGTAAAATCATCATTCAATGAAAATCCAACGCATTATTTAACAATCAATGATGTTTGTCAAAAATGCACAACACATTCTCAATCCAATCCAACATGTATAATTATAACAAATCCTTATAGATTTTCGGGCTCTCACTGGCCGGACTATAGTACCCTGAGCATTAAATCCCCTCGCGAGGTTTAGGGATTTTCAACCCAAGAAAGACGATAATTCGTAAGGCTCCTGCTCTTTCCCCATAGTTATACATATTGTGCACATCAAGACACCTTCAATCATATAAATAATAAACATTTTCTCTTTTATCAACACATACTTTAAAATTTTATGTAAAACCAATGCAACATTCATGAAATTAAATTTGAAATTCAGCATAATATAACTTTTTTTTCTGAAAAAAATTAAATTTGAAATTCAACATAATCCCTTAGCCATATAACTCATCTCACCCAAAATCATGTTCAATTTACATCTATAGCAACAATCAACCTATGATTTCCATCCAAAATTATCAAGATATCTAGAATCAAACAAACCCAATTCAGCAATTAAGCTATCTCTACCTAAATCATGTGATAAAGCTTAAATTAACTATTTTAATCGTTAGAATTACTTACATGGTTATTGGTTCCACCTCTTTAACCGAAAACCCTTGCCGAGCTTAACGATTCCTATGCCAAAACGACCGTCTCACCAAGACAAACGCTTTTCCCAAAGGACAAATTGTCAAAACTCTCGTTTCCCTTCCTTTTCTCCTCCTCTCCCTCACGGTTTTCCGTCGACTCTTGGTTCTCTCTATTTTCCTCTTTGAAATTTCACTTTTTTCTCTCATAAGCTTTTCTCCACGAAAAGCTACAGAATAGCCACCTCCCCCTTTATCTTTTCTCACTCTCTCCTTATACTTCTTCTCTTTGTCAATGTAACCCACACCACCTGCCCCATTTCTCTTTCCTTTCTTTTCTCTTTATTTTCTTTCTTCTTCTTCCACGTAAACATCACAAACAAATAGGGGAGGGTAAACTTAAGCCACCTATCACTTTGTAAATAGTACATTCCATGGTAATTTACAATTTATCCTAACTCATCTCTTAAACCTTACTATTTTACCCTCCCCTATTTGTTTATTTACAATAAAACATTAATTAATTTTTAATCTAATCCCAATTAAATTATTTTAATCTAATTTTTAATTTTATAATTACATGGAATTAATAAATTTTACCCAAAAACTTACACTAATAGTTTTTATACGACTTTTACAATATAAGTTTACATAATTATTCACAAAAATAATCTCAAAACATTATTACCGTACACTATAAGATAATATCCCAAAAGTTCAAACCATTACAAGCTGTGCCTATCGAGTCTATAACAAAAGGACTCAAAATGTCATAGAATCTGTGAATGTTCAAGTGAACGATTTCCTAGAAACAGCCGATACTTCTAACGAAGACGTAACTCAGATGCTAAGTGAAGAAAGTTCCAGTATTCCCACCAATGTCATAGGTGGTGTCTCAGATCAGGTTGTTACAATTGAGGAAGCCATCCAGGATAACAGGCAACCATCCACACGTGTCCAAAAAAATCATCGTGCAGATGAAGTTATTGGAGGTCTGAATGATGGTATTCGAACTAGAGACAAGCCGAGAGTGAACTATCGTGAAATGATCCAAATGGCGTGTTTTTCTTTGACTATCGAACCAAAAAATGTGAAAGAAGCCTTGCTAGATGAGTATTGGATTGGTATTATGCAAGAGAAACTTGGTCAATTCACCCGGAATTAAGTTTGGGACTTAGTACCATGTCCTCCCGATGTGAATGTCATTGGTACCAAGTGGATATACAAGAACAAGAGCGATGAGCATGGAAACATCACCCACAATAAAGCTCAGTTAGTTGCTCAAGGATACTTGCAGATTGAAAGTATTGACTTTAATGAAACATTTGTACTGGTTGCTCGACTTGAATCCATTCGTCTCTTGTTAGCCACTGTTTGTGTGATGCAATTTAAGTTGTATCAAATGAATGTAAAGAGTGTTTTCCTCAATGGTCTTCTAAATGAGGAAGTATATGTTGCTCAACCAAAGGGTTTTGAAGACTCTCATCATCCCGAGTACGTCTATAAATTGAAGAAGGAGTTGTACGGGCTCAAGCAAGTCCCTCGAGCGTGATATAAAAGACTCATGGTGTACTTATTGTTCAAGGGATATGCGTGAGGGGAGTAGATAAAATCTTTTTCATTTGTTGTGACAAAGGTCAGTTTTTACTAGCACAAATTTATGTTGATGACATAGTGTTTGACTCGGTGTCAAAGGCAATGATGGATGAATTCGTCACTCAAATGAATGAGAAATTTAAGATGAGTATGGTAGGTGAACTCAATTACTTTCTTGGACTTCAGATTCGCAAGAGAAAGATGGTATCTTCATCTCTCAAAGTAAGCATGCCAAGAATTTTTTGAAACAGTTTGTGTTGAAGAATGTTCATCCAAGAAGAACACCTATTGGTACGCACGAAAAGTTCTCCAAAGATGAGAAAGAGATTTCTGTTGATGCTTGCTTATGTAGGACTATGATTAGCAGTCTCTTGTATCAAATTACTAGTCGACTAGATATTTATTACAGCGTGGGTTTATGTGTTTGGTTTCAAACAAATCTTCGAGTGTCACACATGGTGTCAGGGAAGCAGATTCTCAAGTATATTAGCGGGACAACAGACTATGGGATCTGGTATTCTTTTGATACAAAAGCCAATCTAGTTGGTTATTTTGATGCTGATTGGGCTGGGAGTTCAAATGATCGAAAAAATACTTCTGGTGGACTTGGGAAACAACTTGGTGTCACGGTTTAGCAAAAAGCAAAACTCTATTTCTGTCTACTACCGAGGCAGAATACAAAGCAGCTGGCAGTAGCTGTACTCAGTTTCTTTGGATGAAACAAATACTGAAAGACTACGGTGTCACACAAAATGTCATGATACTTTATTGCGACAACATGAGTGCTATCAATATTTTCAAGAATCCAGTTCAGCATTTTCGAACCAAGCATATTAATATCCGACATCCTTTTATTCGATCTCTTGTGGAAGAAAAAATCATTACCTTGGAGCATATGGTGACGGAAAAACGAATTGCCGATATCTTCACCAAAGCTTTGGATAGTGTAAGATTTGAAGAACTGAGATCTACCCTAAGTCTCTTCCGGGTTGTAAGTTTTTATTTGTTTTCAATATGTATGTGTGTGTATATATATATATGCTACTTGTTTTAAGCGGTTTTCTTTATTAGCTAATACTTTTTTGATTTTGGTCTACAACACCTTACGTGATATGAAGATTTCGGCTGACTTTATGAAAATTGGAAATTAATCTCTTACGAATTTATGAGGGATTTAATTGTATTTTCCTATTGAGGTTATTTCCAAATTTGAAGAACTTTGAATTTATTTTCCAAATTTTATGGGAAGTGAGAGATATTTATGGGATTATTTCAAATTTCAAAGGAAGATTTATGTTTATTTCCATAAACTCATTGGGCATATTACCAAATTTATAGAAGTTTTCATGGTTTATTTCCATAAAACTCAAACAGCTAATTCCCTCTCTCTCTCTATCATTCTGGGTTTTATAGATTTATCATTTTCTTCTTCTCAAAATTAGGGATTTCATATTTCTTCTTCTTCCATGGCTATTATTGAAGAGATCATTGAAGAAGTTTCCATGGGTAATGTTTCTGAACCAAAATTTTGGAAGCGATTCAGGTCAAGAGCCTCCAATATCAGATATATCACTTGTAGAGTTCTCAACTCCGATTCTCAAGGACCAGTTTGCTGACTTCAAGGATGACTTTTCAAAATCTATTGTGGATGCTGTTCCAATCCAGCAAATTGACCCTTTTGGTGCATGAGCGCGCTTCAGTCGTTTGAGTAGTGGTCCTTCCAAGACAAGTGTTGCGCCTCCTCAAACACCTGATACTTCCAGTTTCTCTCGAGCATAAAAGAGCTCGATTGAAAAAAAAAACATGATTCCTCTGATGAGGCATAGGCTGGCGAAGTGGAAATTTAAATTAATTTCTCTGATGAAGATATCCAAGAGGTTCAAGTTCAAAAGTCTACTAAGACTTCCAAAGCTAAGCATAAAAAATTGAATCAAAGGTCTGCATCTATTAAGACCTCCAAGTTTAAGATTAGGGAATCAAGTCCACGTCATGTATCTACTAAAACTTTCAAGTCCAAACACAAGAAAGTAAATACAAGCCCTGTGTTCAAAAGTTTCACTTGCTCTAAGTTTGTGTCACAAGATAAGTCAAGCGACAAAACAAATAAGCCCTCTGTTCATTATGTTCGTGAATAATTTTAAATCTGAATAACATGCTAACCTCTGGGAAGGAGTTTCAAAGAGGAACATATGGTGTGAAAGAAATATACACATCAAGGGGATTTTAAAGATGTAAAAGTATTGTGAACCTTCTTACACGGCTAGATCTGGAGAGGACTTCTAAGGGTTTGAAACCTTATGTTTGAAAAATTGTTCAAGAATTTTACTGCAACTTGGATTCGAATGTGAAGAACCTTGATCATTCGAATTATGGACGTGTGTATGTAAATGGTCATTTGTTTGAGTTTTCTCCCACTATGATGAACACACTTGGGTTGCTATTGGACTAATTCTGAGAAGTTTACCTATGATTTCAGCAAAATTATTGATGATATCATAGGTGGCGTCAGATGGGTATGGCTCCGTGGTAAAGATTTCCTCATCTCAACTTATTGTGAAATATGATATCCTGCACAAGATAGCCATGAAAAACTAGCTGCCTACCTCTCATGGGACAGGTGTGAACAAATCGATGACAGTATTATTATTCAAAATTGGAAATTTTATTGCATTTGATATTAGACAGTTTTTCTTTGATCAAATTGTGAAACATGCGGACTGCAAAAAATGAACGATCAGCTCTTCTATTTCCTTGTTTAATCTACAATATTTTGTCTTCTCAACAATCTCTAATTAGAGAAAAAGAAGTTGTTTTTATAGATAATGAGGAGATAAGGATTAGCTACAAGCTTCTCATGATCTGGAAAATATATCAAAGAGTGTTCCTGCTCACGACAATATTTCTAACTCTACACTGATATTTTGCTCCATTAAGGTAATCGAAGATGAGCTAAAATTCCTAAATGATCAACAAGCTCTCATAGAAAAGAGAAAGACAGTGCTTACAGATTTGCTGGATAATCTTGTTGGAAGAATAGAACCCCTATTGTCTTATTCTTCTTGAGGATTTAGAGATTTTCAACCTAAGCAGGACATTTTTCGTAAGGCTCCCAATCATTTTTATAGTCATATTCATCACACATGAAGAGACAAATCCAGTCTAATGAGTTCTTATGTCACCATAGCTTCCAACTTCCTCCTTCCTAAAATGCATGTTTTAAAAACAGTTATAAATCAATGCTATGCATGTACAAAACATGCACTCACCTATGAATTTGATATTTAAAATTCAATATGTCCAATTCAATGCAATTGATATTTAAAATCAATGTTTAATTCAACGTAAGTAAACGTTTTAAAAATTCTTTCATTTCAATATTTCTTTAAAATAAGAAATATACCATTTACTGTTCAATTTTTTTTTAAATAACATCTGATTTATTTAATCGTTAAAAATAACATCAATTTAGACACTTCAACATATCCATCTCAACCAAATCCACCAAAATATCTAAACCTATCCAGATCCAAACAGAAATAACATTTATCTTCACCTATCAAGGTAATAAAATTCGATCTAACTATTCTAATTGTTAGAAATATTTACCGTAGGTTGGTTCCACCACTTTTTTCACAAAGCTTCGACGAATCTTTTGATTTCTACGCCAAAACATTCCTCTCAGTGAGACAAACACTTTATCTTAAAGGACGGATCGACGAATCTCATTTTTCTCTTCTTTTCCTCTTCTTTTCCCTCACGATTTTTCTTCTCAGAAATTCTCTCTCTCTCTCCCTCCCATAAAACCACGTAATAAGGTCACCTAACACTTCCAAAGAATAAGGTCACCTAACACTTTTCAAATAGTGTTTCAAGGTTTAATTACAATTAAACTATTCTTATCCTATTCAAAAGACCAATTTGCCCTTCCCTTCTTGATTTATTACTAAAATATCTCAATTAATTAATCTTTAACCACAATTAGTTTTAATCTAACCCAAATTAGATTAATTATAATCTAATTTACAAAATTAAAAAAATTTAAAATTTGAAAATAATTTTTTTTTAACAATGCCGATCGATCTGCACTGTAGCATCGATCAGTCAGTCACACATTCTGTATTTTCAGACATTTTTTTTAATGAACAGCGCCGATCGATCGACACTGTAGCGCCTATCGATCGGCACATGTTCTGTATTTTCAGAACATTTTTTTTAATCTGGTCGATCAATCGGCTCAATCCTCGACCAACTCTCCCAATTCACCATAAAATGGCGATCGATCGGCCCTCACTCGGTTTTTCTCTCCAAACTATGTCAAATTCTCAAAAATTTTGTAAATTCTTCAATACAACATCAATCACTTAAATTTTACATATTATTCACATTAAAATGGTGTCAATACACTATTACAATTGAGTTAGAAAAAAAATTTCAAATCATTACAGAGATCTTGTCACGTTTAAATTCTGGAAGGTGTCGATCACAAGACGAGGAAAGCTCGCAAAAACATATTCACTAGAGAAGTTAGGAAGAGGCGGTGACAAAGAAAAGAGGAAGTCTTCCTTTATGTTAGAGTGGGTGCTTTATAATTTTGTAAACCTTGTGAATTGTTTTTTATAACTGGGTATGACCATGCAGATGTAGGCAATTGTCAAACTGTGTTACCAACTTCCTGTTTTTTTAATTTTCATAATTTAATATTATCTTTTATCGCTTTTATTATTAGTATCTCTCCTAGTGTTCCAATCCATTTGGATACTTATATCTAACTTTAATCTTTCACGCATAATGGGTTTGCTTGATGATAATGTGCTGAACTTCTGCTATCTTTCTAAGTCATGTAAATTTTTAAGCTGAGGGAAGCAAACCTGTCAGAGCAAGTTCAGGGAAACCTACACAGTCGCGTTCAAAGAAAAAAGATGGTCCTCCAGCTTCGCAATTGGTGGCAGCTACTGACAAGAAGGGTGGTGATCAGACACAAAAGAAGAATAAAGATGCTCCCCCTCCACACATGTAGTTTGATGACAGGAGCAGAGTAGAGAAGGCTAAGAGGTGATCTGTGGTCAACCAATCTGAAGCAACAAATAGAGTTGAGTTGTTTCTGCATTTGCCCCAATATGAGTTTGGAACTCAACTTCTTGATCTCTAAGGCTAAGTTTTTTCAACTCGAAATAGTGCATTCTCCTGTGTACAAGGTAATACTTTGTGGTTGCTGATAGAATTCTTACTATATTTTTGAAGAAAACAACAAAATTAAAATAGTTAGATCATGACAGATTTTTTTGAAGAGATCTGTAAATCTCCTTTACAATGAAATTTTTAGTGTCTGAATGAAACGTTTACGTTACTAACTCCCTAATTATCGTCTAGAGAATCTCAATGGACTTATTATAATAACTATAATTATTTCTAGATTATTCTCCGTTCTCATTACACTGCTATAATTGTTATAATTATACCCCGACTATTTTCATTCATCATTACACTATAATAATTATTATAATTATTCATACACTATTTTTTTTATTATTTTTTAGTAATGTTACGTTTAGTTTCTTATTCTATTATTTTACGATACGTGCTGATATGTCAAACAATGATTGATGCAATTAATATAATAAATTATTTATTTATTAATTTGACACGTCAACGATTATTTTAATAAAGTAGAATAAAAGAGTAAATGTAGAATTACGTTATGGTTCCCTACCTCGCACTCCATTCGGCTCTCTCACCAGTCAGAAGTCTCGATCGATCAAAACCCTCAACCAATGAGTCCTAATATAGTTGGGTCTCATACTCCAGCAACACAACAAGGTTCGGTCCCCAAGCAACACAATAGGGTTTGGTCCCGTAGCAACACGGTTCGGTCCACTACATTCATTCTCTATTTTCTTGCTTTTTTTTCTAGAATGAGTGAAACTCATCTGAGGTCTATCAAATGCTAGTTAAATTTAGTTATTGATTAGTTTTGTGATTTCTGCGCTAGTAAGCAGTAAAATTGTTAGACCAACTTTGCTACTTTTTTCCTCCTCCATTGCTAGTGCTTTCATAAAAGGATAAAAAGGAGTAAAACTCCAATGATTTTTTTTTCCCTTTTTTCATCTTTTCTCTTACATCTCATCCCTTGCTCCCTTAGAAGTAGTTCATTCCTCTTAAACCCACAGATTATTTTAACTTTTGACTGTTTAGTGTAAGTAAAAATATTAATCTATGGTTTGTTCTCTCATGATGCATGTGTTAGTATTTGACAGGTTGGTTTGCAGTGTTTGAGGAGAGATATATCTGGTGGAAATGCTAGTTGCATATCGATGCTTCAAAGACTATTCCACACTACCTTAAACAACTCTAGCTAGAGATTTAACTGCAAAATTCAATAGCTACGTATCATTTTCCAGTGATGGCAGGCCACTCTCTATCAGCATGGGCAATGCAATTAGATTTCTAAAGAATCGCATTGTCAAGTTGCCATTGAGTCTTTCAGAATCGGAAGCAAAATCTACACTTTGCTCTGATATCAATCGGTTTATTAACGAGAAGATTGTGTTGGAAAAAATAACAAAATCGGCGGGAATAATAATAATAATTCTATCGCTATAGAACATGAAAAATACTGATCAGGATAATTTCTAGGAGAGAATGCTATTGCAGTCTCCTTAAACAGAATTACCTTTCTAAGTAAATTTCCAGAAAAAGTTGAAGGGTCATAAACGGTCCACTTAAATTCTAGTCTCCTAGACAGAACTTTCTTACACAGTACAATTACTCCACTATCCAAGCAGTATGATAAACGATAAGAGATGCGATTCAAAAAATATCAGGAATATTTTTTCATGCAGTAAAATTATAACGACCAAGAAGTAAAAACATTAATAGCCAAAATGAACACTGAACTCTGAAGATTTTATGTAGAAATCTAAATCGGGAAAAAACCAAGGGGATCGAGTCCAGAAAGATTTTATTATGAAAAATAAGATTTACAATATTTTTCTAGATATCGAATATTATAAAAAATATTCACTAAGAGAAATCACCACTTTTAGAATTCTCACTGTACTTAAAAGTACCATACCTATTTTTTCCCCACACACTTTCTTTTCTCTTCCTCTAAAAATCTTCACTATTTCTCTCTCTTTTCTCAGAAAAGTTCTCTTTTCTTTTATCTTCAGATCCTTGAGAATTTACATTTTTCAGGATGATTTTCTTTTATAATAAATTCTCTATTTATAGAGAGATTTTAGAAAGAGATTTCAAATTATCTTTTACATTTCATTTATGACATGCAAAAATAATATTGAAACTTTCTTCTTCATTAATGACGTGGAGAAGAAAGAAACTTTCTTATTTATTAATGACGTGGGTTCTCATCACAAAGGTGGGACTCCACAAACTCCCCTCCCGACTTATAATGAGAAATCTCCAACAAACCTAGTTTTTGACGACAAACCTCAAATTTCTCCTTCAGCAAAGTCTTCGTTAACATATCCGAACCATTCTCACTAGTGTGCACTTTCACCTAGTGCAACTATTTCATCTCGAGCAAGTCTCGATCCCAGTGATACCTCACATCAATATGTTTGGATTTTGAATGAAACGACGAATACTTGGAGAGATGGATAGTGTTCTGTCTATCACTAAGCTATAAAAGTTATTGCACCGAACTGCATATGGACATGTTGAAGACCCCACACAAGAATCGTTAGCCTCAAACACATTCAACATAAAACGCACTGTTTCATCATATCGTCCCGGATATTTAACCTTCTACTTGGTTCTGCCTTTGACGATATTGTTCTGACGTTAAATTGAAACTGATGGCTGCCATCTATAATAGGCTGACTCACCGGCTCTGATATACTCTCATCTCAACTTGAATTTCGTAAAAGAACTTGACTTCTTCCAAGTCTTTTCAACATTTCTCTTAGAAAGTGAATTCACAAATTTCCCAACCTTATTACCTGTCACTGTAGAACCCATTATTTCTTCGGTGTTTTTCTCTCCTTTAGGAGCTAAATCAACTCATAATTATAATTCTCATGTAATGATCTCATTTCATCTTGCATCGCATCCAACCAGTTCATCTTTTATTGATGCTCCATAGCTTCCTCATAGGACTTAGATTTATTGTCATTAGTGATCATCACATACTCAATTACAGAGTATTTTCTCGATGATCGACGATCTCTTATTGACCTTTTTAACTCTAGTTCAGAAGAAGTCTCTATTTCTTCATGATCAACATCAACAGTTGCTTGATCATCATATTTGTTAGGATCTCACCTGTCAAAAGTTGATTTCACCTTATCAACTTTTACTAGATACTCATCCATGATCTCTATATCTTTATTCTTGTTTTCAATGATTTGATCTTCAAAGAAAACAACAGTACGGCTTCTGAAAATTTTCTAATAAATCGGATCCCAAAACCTCTACCCAAATGCATCATTTTCGTATTCGAAGAATATGCATTTCAACTTTTGACAATCTTTTTGTCAACCAGAACTCAAAGCCTGTATTCGAATGTATCACTTCCGTATCCGACGAGTATGTATTTTCATCTGCTTTGTTTTATTTCTCATCTTCAACGTTCGTCAGTCTATCGCCGATAGCCATAGCACAACTATCTCTCCACACTAGCACCTTCATTTTTAGTTTCCATAATAAGAAATTATTTTCGTTGAATTTTTCAATTTCAATCTTTCCTGTTATAATAACTTTACTTTGATACTACTTTGTTGGAAAAATAATAAAATTGGCGGGACCAATAATAATAATACCACCACTCTAAAACGTGAAAAGTACTGATCAATATAATTCCTAGGAAAGAATGCTCTTGGCAATCTCCTTGGACAGAATTATTTATCCAAATAAGTTCCCAAAAAAATCTGGAGAGTCACAAACGAACCACTTAAATTTCAGTCTCCTAGATAGAAATTACTTACATAGTATAATTATCCTACTAACCAAGCGGTATAAAAAACGATAGCAGATGTGATCAAAAAAATATCAAAAATATTTTTTCACACTGTAAAATTATAACAGCCAAGAGGTAAGAGCATTACTAGCCAAAATGAACACCGAAGATTTTATTGTGAAAATTAAAATTAGGAAAAAATACGGGGACTGAGTCCAGAAAGATTTTATTATGAAAAATAAGATTTATAATATTTTTCTAGATATCAAATATTTTAGAAAATATTTACTAAGAGAAATCATCACTCTTAGAATTTTCATTGTACTCAAAAGTACCACACCTATTTTTCCTTCACACTTTTTCTTTTCTTTCTCTCAAAAAATTTTTATTATTTTTCTCCCTCTTCGCAGAGAAGTTTTCTCTCTTCTCTTCTCTTTAGATATTTGTGAATCTACATTTTTCAAGACGATTTCCTTTCATTAGAAATTCTCTATTATTAGAGAGATTTCATAAAGAGATTTCAAATTTTCTTCTGTTTTGACATACATAAGTAAGATTGAAACTTTTTTTCTTCATTAATGACGTAGAAAACTAAAATTGAAACTTTCTTATTCATTAATGACGTGAGTTTCTCATCATAGAGGACAGACCCCGTAGATTGTACTTGCTGACATGGTTATCGTCAGACATGGTGTAACCAAGATTAGAGATAGGGATGTTCTTCTGATTTATGGATCATCCTTTGTTATGGAGATGGTTCTATTGTACGCACATGATCTTGGAAAGGGATTTCGCACACTGGTAGTAGATTCCCGCCCAAACTTTGACGATCAAGCCTTACTTCGTCGGGTATTGTTGAAGGATTTAAGCTGTACCTACACGCATATAAATGTTGTTTCTTACATCATGCATGAAGTTACTCTGGTTTTTCTAGGGGCTTCCTCGGTATTATCAAACGGAACTGTATATTCTCCGGTCATGACTGCTTCCATTACTATGGTTGCCCATTCTTTTCTTGTTCCAGTATTAGTTTGCTGTGAAGCATACAAGTTTCATGAGAGGGTACAACTTGTTTTAATGAATTAGGTGTTTTCAAACTTTCTGCAGGTGACTTGAATGAAATTTCTCTTGCTCCAGGAAGATCAGATGTCAATTATCTAAACAATTGGACGAATAAAGATCGTCTACAACTTCTGAATTTAATGTATACAGACAAATAAATTCTATAAATTGGCATTAATTTACTGATTTTTTGCTGCATTATCATCTTAAAGCTAACTTGTTATGATCCCATTTTAGGTACTACATTTCTATGATTGTCCCGGATTATGGCATGGTAAGTGTTACACTCTCATTATCTTGATGGGCGGAATACACGGATTGGCCGTGTCTCATCAAGGCAAACTAGTCGCGGGCAGCTAGCTAAAGGATGCGAGGCGGAGACTGAGCATATGTCGGATTAACATGTGGGAAGATGGCACGATGAGTGGATATCTAACACGGTGCGTGGCTGGGGCACGTAGCACGTGGTGGCCGAGGATGGCACTGAGTAGGCACGGTGCAAAGCCAGACGTGGGCAGTTATATCTCATGAGTGGTGCTAAATGTGCGGGATACTAAGGAGGATGCTTGTGTGGGCAAAGTGCAGAGCCAGGCTGCGCACAACTCCGATGGGCATGGGCGCGCACACAGTCGGAGCCATGTGGGATCAAGTGTTAACAAGGTGCTAAGATGGGCAGCACTGCTGGACGCATCGGATGCGGACAGGACCAAGTGTCCAAGAAGGGCATAGGGCCAGGCGCCCAAAGAAGGAGGAGCTGGGCTACTCCTCTGGCGCGCACGGCAATAAAGATGGGCGCGGCCCATGTGGGCGCGTGGCAACCGAAGGCGCGCGGCCTACCAAGATGCACTGGGTGCGCAACCCATGAGGCAGACATGGGCTAGAAGGCAAATCCGCGGGGACTTGCTGAAAGTGCTGAAATGGCTAAGTGTTGGGCGAGTATTTAGTGTGCGGCAGTTGCACGCAGCAAAGGCGTTACACGCCATCATCGCGCTGGATTAATGAAGGCGCGCAGTTGGCGCACGCGGAGCAGACACAGTTTGGTGATAACCGTTGGCAAGCGTTACGGTTTAGGGATAGCCGTTGGCACATGGGCGTTACAGCTCGGACATAGTCGTTGGTGGGGCGTTACCCCTCGGCAGCTAGCCGTTGCCACGGAGCGTTATGCGCGCATGGGACATGGCAGGCACGCGGGACGAACACAATGTGTCGTGTAGGCTCTGGCGCAGGGCGCTAGGTGCAGGATGCATGGTTCCAGATGAGGCGCAGGTGGCCTCGTAGCCAAGTTCGGGGCACATGGGTGTGCATTGGAGGCACCCAAGCGGCAAACATTGATGGTGCAGGCACGGTGGACATTGATGGTGCGCGCGGCGGGGCTTTGATGACATACAACTGAGGGGCATTTATGTGGGGCACATTTATGTCGGATTGATGGTCGGGCCATCATGTATATTTGTATATATACACCTCTTGAGACATCGGGCCAAAGTATCCAATAAAGAAGTTTCTTGTGTTATTGTGTGATGTGCTTTGAGCGAGTTTCCTAGTCTTTATGTTCGGAATATAAGGAGAGTTGAGGGTTTTCTCCGTAAACACTTGTGTCGCTCACGTTGTTATTCCGCATCTAAGGAGGGGCAGGCTGGTCGAGTCGGGGACTCGGAGCCGCACACGCAACCGAGGTGATGAATTTCGAGGTGAGAAATTTAGTAAGTCTTGGCTAAATAAATGTTCATCTTTGACGCCAAAACTTGTTTTACTTCTGTTTTTCCCTCAAGGAAGCAATAAACTTTGACCCTTTGGTATTAATACCACCATTAACCTCTTATATAATTCAAGTGTGAGTTTGCATCTTATGTGATTATACCCTGCAATGTTATGTAAGCTGCATAGATTCTTGGGCAATCTGTTGAGAAGATGAACATAGTTGAATTGAAGATTTTGAAGTTTATGTAAATATCTGTTGAATGCAAAGATGCCTCTTCCAACAGTTTTGGTAGTGCTTTTTAAAGAAATTTCTGAATGAATAATAATAAATTTAAGATACCGTTTATTTTTAATTGTTTGATATATCGAATATTGTTACAATTATGAAGTAAATTCAATAAGAAATCTTACTAAAGGTTGGTTCATATGGAATGATTTATTGCCAGAAGTCAGACGTGAGACAGATGATCTTGTGCCTCAAACATGCAAGGCAAAGTACAAAATAAATAAGCTTATTCAATTTTGTTGCGACCGAAACCAATTAGATTCGATATTATAGTATTAATATATATTTTTACTTTAATTTTAAAAATTATAAAATCAAACCAAACCGATCATTTAAATCCAACTCAATCCATACCAACCCAAAATGAAATCCAAGCCAAAAAAAATTCCAGATCTAAAGCTGCACACAAGCAAAATAACATTAAATTTCATTTTATTCATTTTATAAAGTCCAAAGTTTATTTTGTTAAAAAAAATAATTCAGATTTAAGAAATAAATTTCAAAATTTGAGATTCTTTTTTCATTGATGTTTAAGTTGAATCGATTCCAAAAGTTCATAGTTTGCAAAATTGATAAAACTATGAGAAATCGTAGAGAGAAATTCATTATATTGAAAACTAATAAAAACGAAGCTCCATGTATTTTCAAAAAGTTTTCATAATTAAGGAAGAAGAATCGAGGGAGCTAAAACTAGTATATTAATTATAAACATGAATTCAAGAATAGATTACATAGTCTCGAGGGCATATTGACAGTACAGTGCCCATCGAAGGGTCAACAGTTTTTGTACAAATATTGGATATTAGCAGCACAAGTGCAGTTAAGAACCTTACCTATGGTTTAAGATCCTAAAGTTAGCTCTCTAAACTTTGATCACCCTCTGCTTGCTTTGGAGCTGTGGCCCCGCCGTTCATTCTTGCTCGAGCCTCGGCAAACATTCTCTGCTGCTCCAGCAGGGCCTCCTCCTCCGTCATCTCAGCTCCATTGCTCCACTTTCCACCCTTCAAGGAGTCTTGCTGAAAATGTTGCCATAAGCAAAGGAAATAAATTAGGTTCAATTTCCAATCATCTCCAGTTTGCATTTGCATGACTAAACTTGACGACACATTTTGAGTTCTGAGAATAATATGGTTAAAATTACCATGGTCTCGAGCTTGTGCTGTTCATATGCGGAATAGACTTCTTCGATGTACTCGCTAAAACCAAGTAACTGTTCATGAAAACTACACTTGTTAGTTCTTCAGATATCATCCAACATTCTGAATGTCTTGGCCCACAACACATCTGTTAACTAAACAGTATGCGCTTTAACTAATAGTCATCACTCGATTGACTATAAGGATAAAGCAAATATTGAATTGGACGATGTCTTTTCAGACATTGGACAAGTTGAAGGAAGTCGTTTCGCTGAAATAAGCCATGACGACACGTCTTGGGCAATTAACATTGCTAAAGACAAAAGATACCTTGGTGGTCCTCAGAAAATGAGATCCACAGGTGATCACCTCCAAATTGGAGAAAGTAGTAGACAAGGGTCAAGGCGGCAACGCACCACACCCACTACTAAACCTGACATGGACTTAATGTCGATGTCAAGAAAGATTGATGACATAGGTCATGCCCTTCAAAAATTAACAGAACATGAGTACTAATCCTTTATTGGATTATCCTCACGTTTACAAGAATGGTAAAATTCTTAATTTTAAGTATTCAGAACCTTCAAAAATAGATCGTAGATATTTATTTACGTCAAACAAACCCAACCTTAATGGCATTATCCATCACTGAAATAATCTTAACCAGATTGTTGCAAGATGTTGGTTTAAGTTAGCCAAAATAACCCACTATTTTGGTCTACAGAAGGATTTAAGGGAAAAGTTTAATAAAAAGTCCACACCTTTTAATCAATTTAAAAAGGATCTCTCCAACTTAAAAGAAGGGGGGAGTAAGGACAAAGAAACTGACCTCATTAAGTTGTCAAAAAACTTAGACGACAAAATAAAACCTAACTTAGTTACTGAATACCAGGTTAAGAACATTATAAAAAACTTCGATCAGAAGTTAGAAGACATTAGGACATCCATATCCAAAGTTATAGAATAATGGCCAACCTAACAAAGATCGAGGAGATCTGTAAAGAAATCTTAGCCAGGGTTAACTCCTTAAAAAAGAGAATTGACGCTGAAGACAAAATTAATGTCGCAGCAGCTAAGGTAATCAAGGAGATTACTGAAGAAATTAATAAGTGTCAGTGCAATGAGGAACTAGCTAAAAAGCTAGAAAATGCCAAAGGTAAAGAGCCCGTAGAAGAGCCCAAACCTAAAGTCAAAGGCCCAGGCCTTACAAGATATTCCTATCCAAACTTCAATGTAGGAAACGTTGAACTTGGAACGGGCATAGAGCCCGCAAAAGGATCTATGAAATGACCCTTTGGACAGAGCCAAACAAAATGAGTAAGTACGCTCAACAATTAGAACAGTATTTCTTCTCTGGCAAATGGGAGCCAGAAACAGATGAGTGTGATAGGCTCATTAAATTATTAACCTTAGAAGATTTAGAATTAGAAAAAAAAATTCTAAACAATCCAGGATTAATAAAACAATTTAATCTAGAATTAGACGAATCTACTCTAGATAAGATTTACATGGCAAACTCAGATCAAGAGGAGCCACGTCTACAATCAGAAGAATCGAACAGCGAAGAAGACATTCGCATGTTCAGAGTACCAAAAATGGAGAG
>CM039528.1:10870102-10966439 GCA_022433055.1 Begonia peltatifolia
CATTTTTGGTACTCTGAACATGCGAATGTCTTCTTCGCTGTTCGATTCTTCTGATTGTAGACGTGGCTCCTCTTGATCCGAGTTTGCCATGTAAATCTTATCTAGAGTAGATTCGTCTAATTCTAGATTAAATTGTTTTATTAACTCTGGATTGTTTAGAATTTCTTTTTATAATTCTAAATCTTCTAAGGTTAGTAATTTAATGAGCCTATCACACTCATCTGTTTCTGGCTCCCATTTGCCAGAGAAGAAATACTCTTCTAATTGTTGAGCGTACTTACTCATTTTGTTTGGCTCTGTCCAAAGGGCCATTTCATAGATCTTTTTGCGGGCTCTGTGCCCGTTCCAAGTTCAACGTTTCCTACATTGAAGTTTGGATAGGAATATCTTGTAAGGTCTGGGCCTTTGACCTTAGGTTTGGGCTCTTCTACGGGCTCTTTACCTTTGGCATTTTCTAGCTTTATAGCTAGTTCCTCGGTGCACTTACACTTACTAATTTCTTCAGTAATCTCCTTGATTACCTTAGCTGCTGCGACATTAATTTTGTTTTCAGCGTCAATTCTCTTTTCTAAGAAGTTAACCCTAGCTAAGATTTCTTTACAGATCTCCTCGATCTTTGTTAGGTTGGTCATTATCCTATAACTTTGGATATGGATGTCCTAATGTCTTCTAACTTCTGGTCGAAGTCTTTTATAATGTTCCTAACCTGGTATTCAGTAACTAAGTTAGGTTTTATTTTGTCGTCTAAGTCTTTTAACAACTTAATGACGTCAGTTTCTTTGTCCTTACTCCCCCCTCCTTTTAAGTTGGAGAGATCCTTTTTAAATTGATTAAAAGGTGTGAACTTTTTATTAAACTTTTCGCTTAAATCCTTCTGTAGACCAAAATAATGGGTTATTTTGGCTAACTTAAACCAACATCTTGCAACAATCTGGTTAAGATTATTACAGTGATGGTTAATACCATTAAGGTTGGGTTTGTTTGACGTAAATAAATATCTACGATCTATATTTGAAGGTTCTAAATTCTTAAAATTAAGAATTTTACCTTTCTTGTAAAGTCTCTCTCTCTCTCTCTCTCTCTCTCTCTCTCTCTCTCTCTCTCTCTCCCTCCTCTAGATCATCACTATTTTCCTAGGAGTCTTGCTTCACAAACACTTATAGACGTCTATATACAAAACTAAATATGAAAAAGTAGAACTAAAAAATAAACTTGGGCAAATACCTCTAATGCCTTGAGTACATGTTCAGGCGCAATCGTTCTTTTATCTTCCCTGTTGCATACTTCATTAGACTCCGATGATACTAGATTTATAAACTCTGCAACAGAAATAATAAAATAAAAGCATTTCTTCAGCAAGGTCAAAACGCCAACTCATGTTCTTACCTTTTTACTAATAAAATTATAAATAAGTACTGGGAATTTATATGAATAGATCTTCTATATCTTAATACATTCCTTTGCCAACACCAAAAACTATTGCTTTACTCTGCAGACAATTTTCATAAAACGAAACCAAACTCATAAGAAAAGCAGCACTCTCGCAGTAAAATAAGAACAAAGATACTAGGACATATGAAACTTTGATAGAGCCCGTCATCATGCAAGTACATAATATGAACTCTTAAAATTAATAGCATAACGTGGAAGACATAATTGTTAAGAAGAGGTGGAATGAATGTGGTTGAGATCCCCAACCAGCCAGGATAAAGCCATACAAACTTCAACAATACCCTCTATAAAGTTTTGTTTACTTTTAGTACCTTTTATTCCCAAGTCAGTTAATAGGTGCTGAGAGTAACAACCTCTATTGCAACCGCATAATAAGACAAGCTAACTTAAAGATCCTCCATCTCGTCTTTTCATGTTATGATTGTGTTTATTCTAAACTACACTTCACTTCTACAAAAACCACAAAGCCATATAGCAATTCAATCCTTATTAAAAGATGATTTTGTACCAGGCCAACACAGGTTTATAGCAGACAGTAAAAATGGAAATTTGAATCCATAATACCCAATAAAATGAACTAAAAATAAATAAATAAATTCTCACCTACACAACACTCGATTAAAAGATCTTGAGCATCTCTTGCGACTCGTACATCCGGCGGCAACATCTCCTTGATGATTTTCGTCATAGTTGCTGCAGAGAAACCAAAATTGAGATGTTGCCAATCATGTATAAAGTCTTGTAACTAGTTCTTAATTTGAAACCGTTTCAAGCTATTCATAATAATAGAAACTTATACACGAGTTAAAATTTAGTAAAGCAAGCAGCACAATTCCAATCATGAGCACAATCAAAGACCAAATTCCATTAGTTGAAAATACACTCCCTCACTAGTAACTGACATGAAAAATTAACCCAAATTCCGTTCTCTTTTGACAAAGAAGAACAAAAACTCAAATATTAAACTTAAAGTAACTAAATTGAACAATTCATCGACTGCAGAAAAAAAAAATTACAGGACCTACCTTTCGGAAGCGAAGCGTCCTCTTTCGACTTTCCCACTATATCCATAGGCTCCATCCTAAACCCTGCACCACCAAAATCAAACACAAAGAGGTCACGACCACGGTAAAAACACGCAGACAGGGGCGAAAAAGAAATGAATTACACCGATAGAAAAATCGGATAATCTAAATTTATAAATCTAACGCGGATCAAGAGCGACTCATACCGAATTAAATAGGCAGAAAGAGGAGGTTCCTGAATCAGAAAAAGGAGACGAAGATTTGGGCAGATTGAAGATTGGAGTGGAGGCAATTGAAGAAGGAGGCAGAGGGACATGGTTGATATATATAATTTTATCAGACGAAGACACCTTGGTTATGCAGGATAAGGAAGATATCGAGCTTGCAGGCGATCAGGGCAAAGCAGTGCCCTTAGACTGAGATTACAAATTGCCGGGCCAGCCCGTGTGGCAGCGCGGTACTGTAATAAGCTGTTCGCTCCCAAACCGGTTCAGGTTAATTTTTTCATTTTTTTTTTTTTTATACAACTTGTCACTTGATTTATTTAACTGCCCAAAAAAACAAAAATTTTTCGACTTGGTTGTCACATTAATTGAAAATTATTAACAATCATGAGATAACTTGATTAGTATACCTATAATTTATAGGATTACAACTGTTAAATTTTTTTAAAAATATTTATATAATATTTTTTATTAGATCTTATTTTAAATAATTATTTTTTAAAATACATGTCATTTATATATTAATAAAATAATTTTATTAATTAAATTATTAATTATTATATTGATAAAATAATAATTACAAAATTTTAAATATATAGATTACATTTATACAAATTAAAAATATTTTGTTAGACTTAACTCGACTCAGTTTATTTAACATTAACTCGCGAGCTCGGGTTAAAAACTTCTTTGGTCCGGCTCAATAGGTTCAGCTCGACTTAACTCGTTAAATTTGTTACTAGGCTCGATGAATCATATTCTGGCAATTAATTGTCATCTCTAACTCATAGTGTATTAGCTCAACTGATTTATCTTGCTAATCTCCATGAATCATAGGTTTTCAAACTCGACTGGGCCAACTCATTGTCAACTCTGCCTCATAGGGTGTTAGTCTGCGTTTCCCCATTCGATACGTAGGCGTGTGGTTTTCAATCAAAGGTGAGGACAAAACGGTTCGGTTTTCATAAAATAGGAAGAGAACCAGGTCGAACATATGAAATTTACAGGTTTGGTTTTTGTGCCTTTTGGTGAAGGCAATTGAGGAAGGAGTTGATTAATTTTTCCCGGTCCATCTTGCCCGGTTCGACCGATAGCCGGTTCATGCTTCAAATTTTGGCTATATCGTGCCCGCGTGAGAATGTGTACGAGGAAATTTGGGAAATTTTCTTGATTTATCAAGGCAGTTGATTAATTTTCTGGCGGAACGAGATTCGCTTCACTTGATTTTCCCAGTGTACGACAAATCATATCAACTGTTTTTTCTCTCGGTAAGTTCCTTATCGCGCTAATTTGTAGTTAGCCGATGTTTCTTCTTCTTCTTTCAATTTCTTCTTCTAGCTGGTAGTCTGTAGCGATCAGAGAATTTTCTGAATACAGAAATGGCAATTGGGTTATGCTTGATTTGATAAATGAACAAATAATTTCGCGTTAAGCGGAAAGTTAGTGTTATGCATAATTCCTTCTACGATTCTCTCGTTTGCATTTAAGAAGTTGGTAGTGAGGATGGAGACGGGCTAAATTATGAAGTGCGGACACTGACACTGTTGGCGGGTTGTCTGATTTCTAATAATCTGTTTGTAGTCGTAATAAGCTCTATACATCTTCTGGTTGCTTTTACCTGCATCTGTTATCTAGAATTTGTAAGAGAATGGTTTAGTTGCTCATTAGAATCTCTAAATCCTAGTCTTCAGAAACAAGTAGTTCAGAAAGTGTAACTTATAGTAATATAGCATTGAATTTCAGATATAAGCTATTGCAATGGGGTCAGAGGAAGAAGATTTCGTATTCTTTGGAACGCCCATAGAACGCGAGGAAGAGATAGGCAGCCGTAAAAAGAAAGCTGTGGCTGAGGCGTCGGGTCAACTGCGAAGTCTTCCTCATTGGAAACAGGAGGTACAGCTAAAGATTGTATTTTGCTCCCTTATTTTTGTTCATTTTAGAGAATTTGATTCGAGGAAATAGCAAATGAGATTGTGGCTAAACTGGTTCTTTTACTTATCTAATTTTCCGGCTTAATATGTTTTTCCTGATTTAAAGGCACTGGCTTAAGAAACAGTGAGTTCTTTATCATTGTTGTGTCGTAGCGATGATGCTGAAATAACTCTTCCTAAAACGATTTGGCAGTCTGAAAAAACGTAATAATTTCTCATATTTGTTGTTTTTTAACTGCATTGGAGTAGTCTGTGGGGTGACTTTTTCTACTTTTTATGTTTTTTCTAACAAATGTTCTACATTTTTCTAACCTTTTTTGTTGCTTTTCTGCTGGTTGAAGAGTCTTGCCTTGATATTTAAAAGAAAAGCAACGCTATTCATTTATATTCTCATCTTGTCTAGCAAATGCTAGTTTACTGATTTAGTACTTTGATTTTCTCCAGGTTACGGATGAGGAAGGGAGAAGAAGGTTTCATGGTGCATTTACTGGCGGGTTTTCAGCCGGTTACTACAACACTGTGGGCTCAAAAGAGGGTATTGATTATTTCATTTGGACACTGACATTTTATGGTTTTTAATGACATTGAATTACATCTGCAGGTTGGACACCACAGACTTTTACATCATCCAGGAAAAGTAGAGCTGAAGTCAAAGAGCAGAACATTTTAAACTTCTTAGATGAAGATGAAAAAGCAGTATGTTTTATTTGGATGGTTTTCTAGATGTTAGTTTTCTTACAACTGTATGCCCCAATCTATGTGTCTTTTGTTGTTGTATTTTTAGAGTTTGTAACAATGGCATCTTCTTGTCGAAAAAGAAAAAATGAAAGCATCTTGATATTCTTCATCTTTACACATGGTTTTGTTCAAGATTGACATACCTGGAGGATGTTCTGTTTGCTACAACTCACTCACTGAATCATGATTTTAACTTTTTTTTTCTTATATAAATGTGCTTGGAAGTTTGAATTCACGTGATGCAATCCATCACGGCTGGTACTTTTGACAGCAAATAATTAGCACATTATGTATTTATGATGCTTAATTTCCTTTAGCAAAGTAAGAGTCGGTTATGGTTTTCCGTCACAATTCACTTGGCTTTTTTTCTGGTCAAAACCCTCCATTGATCGGAACCTTCGACCGGAGGGTCATAACATGGGTGAGTTTCATATCATCAATATCAAAGTTCAATCTCCAATAATTTCATTATAAGAAGATTTAAATTCTGCATCTCTCCTTTGTGGAGAGAGATTCTTTAACCAAGTAGTCCAATAAGTAAAGTGCGACGGGAAACCATATCAGAGTCTTGCTAGTGTTGTGCTTCATTGTTTCTATCTTACACCCCTTTACTTCACTCGCTTGTTTCACATCTTTTTAGTGGTTAAATGTGATCTTGTTGCTCTAAGATTTATCTATGGAGCCAAAGGCTTTATTTTCTTACTATCTGCAGCATGTTTCTTACAATAATGAAGATGGGGTTGTATAACTTGTCATTGTTTTGATAGGAATTGGAAGGTCGATCCATTGGGACATCTTTTCAGTTTGATACATTTGGATTCACAGCCACAGAGTTTGCTCGTAAACAAGCTGAGAAGGAACAGCATCAGAGGTAAATTGATTATTCAAATTTTTGTTTCAGATGCAGATGTACATGGTAATGGAGTTAGTTATGCTTTTTGTACTTAGTATCAATTGAGAATGTAAACAAGCTTAGATGTTCTCGGCTCATAAACAAGCTGAGGAGCAGCATCAGAGGTAAATTGATTATTTAAATTTTGTTCAGATGCAGATGTTCATGGTAATGGAGTTAGTTATCTTTTTTGTACTTAGTATCAATTGAGAATGTCAGGATTTTAAAATCCATTGCCCTTTATTTAGAAATATATCTCCATTATAATAATTTGGAATTTCGATATTGAAAAATGCCGTTGTAGTCCTATATAGGTTTTTCTGATTGTTCTTTTAAATAAAAAAACTTCTTACCTCCCAACTGTGCTTTCCTCAACCGACGACAATATAATTTATTTATCCTCGTAAGATTTGTTGATTTTTTTTCCTTCAAGAATGTTCTCTACCTTGTTTTTTTGGTGATGAATATATGAAGGCTTTTTGTTGACCCACTTTATACTTCATGAAAATATCTCTTGATTTTTTTACGCTACCAGTGTGTTGATGATTCTAGATTCAGTAAACTCATTGTCGTGGGACGTAGATTCTACCCTTTGAAAATTAATGGAACATGCTTTTTAAATTTGTATCCCTATTATGAAGTTGGATAGTAATTACATTAGATGTTGATATGTTGTCTCTTCTATTATATTTCTCTAAAATTAATTTTTTAGAAAAAAAAATAATTATAATTATTTAATTAATATGTGATTTAGATTTTGCATCAACTTTAAAGATGTTGTGCTGTCAAATCATTATTGAGTCGAGAATATTTGCTCTGTACAATATATGTAATGACTTGCCCTATGAAACCAGTGGAGATGTGAAATCCCACATTATTTGAAAGTGGAGATTTGTGAGATTTTATAAGCCGAGTTCCCCTCCCTATCAAATATAATCTATTTTGAGCTAACCTCAAAAACAAATCCGTACAAGTTTCGATGCAAAACGGACAATATTGTATTGGGAGCATCAGAGGACACTACAAATAGTATCAAGTCATCTCCTAACTGAAAGTGTGGCTGATAGAGACGTCGGACCCTCTGAAAGGGAGAGCATTGTGACGACTCACCCTGTGAAATCACTAAAATAATTAATAAATCGAGTGGTAAGCATGCAATATGTGAGTGACTAACCCGAGGTAATATCTTATTACGCCAAATCTCACCTCGTTTGGGAGTGGAGATTGGTTAGAGCTTTTAAATTGAGTTCCGCTCCCTACCCAGTATAACATATTTAAAGCTAACTTCAAAAATAAATCAATGCGAGTTTCGACTCAAAGCAAACTATATTGTAATAGGAGCACCAGAATACTCCACAATACGTTTTTGCTAAAATTAGATTCAATTGATTATCTTATTGCTAAGTTTTCCTTATACTTTTTTCCTTTTTTTCAGGCCATCAGCTATTCCTGGACCCGTTCCTGATGAAATTGTTATTCCAGCTACTGAGTCAATAGGTTTTTTTAGTCTCTTAAATTTCACATGAATAAACCTTTTGACACCATTCTATATTTTTAATTCTGCTTTCTATGGCAGGTGTCAAACTGCTATTGAAGATGGGATGGCGACGAGGTCCTTCAATTAAAGATTCACAAACAAATACACTATATAGTATGTTTCCTTCCTCCATCTTAGGATATAATTCACTTGACTCTTCCACTTTCTTTGTCTTTGTATTTGCCACCCTAGCGGGGAATCTGTAACATCTTTAATTGAATCTAGCATGAAAGTTGTGTCATCTTTCTGGGGCTGCTTATTTTAGGAACCCACATGTGGTGCTTTAGAACATGTTTAGTTTTTCGTATTTATAACATGTGTTTTATGAGAAAACTAATTTTACGGTCGATCTTTTTTAGTCTTACTGTTGATTATTGTGTGAGGACATTGAGTTTCAGAAACATTAGTATTTAGTTTCTTTTAATCTTCTTGTGAGGATTGGTGGTGTTAAGACTAGAGCATATGCAATAAGAGATTAGCTACTGAGCGAATCACATTGATTTTCTGCTGAAATAATTCTTGTGAATCTATGGACGGACTTACTTTTAGTTATCCTCTTGAAATGTTATAATGAGAAGCGTTTCGCTGGATCATGTCCTTACTCACAGGTTCTATAATGTGTTTTCATCTGATTCTTCTAGGTTGATGTGTGATAGCCTTGGTAAAATTTGTTATTTTCCCATAGTTTTCACGCCATGCTTACGTTATCTACAGATGCACGGCGAGAAGCTCGGAAAGCTTTCTTAGCATTTTCTTCAGGTGATGTTAAATCACAGATGGAGGGTGAAAATGATACTAATGAAGTGCAGCCGGGTAATGAGGACGTCTATTTGTCTCCAAGCACACCTGTGAGAAATTTGTTCCGCATTCTAGTAACTTCTGATTAGCCTTTAGATGATGTCATAATATAGATTAAATAATAAATCTGAGTATATGTATGTGACTAATAAAAGAAATTGTTTTTCTATGTTTGACCTGAGTAATAGACTTAATTATCTGCACAAAAATTCCAAAGATATAACTATGGAAAACTTCAATTTTTTTCATCAATCATCATAGAATGTTTACACGTATATATTGAGAGAGAGAAAATGTCTAAACTAGGACCAAAATAAATGCACCGAGGAAAGGAAATATTAGTAATTGCTTCTAAAAATGCGATTGGAGAGATTTACGGAAACAATTGGAAGAAATAAACCATAACAAGAGAATTGGAAATTAGGAAGGCATTGGACATCTGATTCTTCATTTTTCCACTCCAGGCACTTTTGGCAGTACTCAGACAATAATTCTTTAATTAACATTCTGTCCTTGAATTTGTTCTAAATAAATTTGATCAACTTTTGCTAATTAATTGGTTATAAGATTGTAGCTAGCTTAACCAACTTTGCTTTTCGATTTTGATTTATCTCATGTTCTATTCCTGAAACAGGATTATGTGATAGACCCAAAGCAGGATTTGTACGGTTTGGGTTTTGATCCTTACAAGCATGCACCTGAGTTTAGGGGTCAGTAATTTATTTGAACAATATCTTTATTTTTTCCTGTGTAATTGTGGACTATAAACTGTATTTGAATTTGTCTTTACATTTTTCTTCAGAAATAAAAAAAGGGTGCAAATCTGGGAATCGGCAGTTCAGTCATGAAAAGTCTATTTCCAATAAACATAGTCTTTTTGGTTTTAAGGGTAAGATCTATACCTGATTTTTGTGGCTTTTATGTAATGCGCTCTTTATTTATTTATTTATAAGTTTTTAATATGTCCTGTCTCTATGTTTTTCTTTTGATTTCTTGTAATTTTTCTATTTAATACTATTGTCCCACATCGACAAAACTAAATATTAGGTTCCTGTATAAATATGAGGGGATTCCCTCATTTCTTGAGTTAGCTTTTGAAGTAAGTTATATCCTCTCACTTTTTACCATGGTATCAGAGTTAAGTGTGTATGATGTGAGAACCGATTAAACACGCTAGACGTGTAAGTAAATGTTGTTCCACGTAAACAGAACTAAATATTTGAGTTCTTGATAAATATGAGGGAAATTCCCTCACTTCTTGAGCTAACTTTTGAAGTAAGTTTTACTGTCTCACTTTTTATCAAATACAAATCAATTCTTATAAAAAAATGTGCAATGTGAGATGATCTTTAGTGCTCTAATGTGTAGAGCAGGCTTGTTGTCTGCCATTGTACTGTCTAACTCTTATTTATGTGCTTGTTCAGCTGGTAATGTTGCGTCTGGTTTTGGAATTGGGGCACTTGAGGAACTGGGCGCAGAAGATGAGGATGTCTATGCCTCTGGTTTGGACTTATTTGTTTTAGCATTCTTGCTTCATATAATGCTACAGATATATGTTCTATAGATACCTTTGTTCCTTACTGAGAAAATACTGATTTGTGTATTTTCTATAACATGTTGATCCTGAGAAGTTCATAATTTTTAATAAATTTGATGATTTGAGCTACATCGTATTTTGATTTGAATTTGTAATCAACATTGGTCAGATGGTTGCAAAAAGTTGCATACGCAATTTACTATTTTAGTTAAACTCTTTGAGTCTTTTTTTTTCCAATTATTTGTACTCAAACCTGAGATTTTTTATGTACTAAAAGATTTTTTCTTGTAATCTTTTGTCAATGATTGTAGGTTAACTATCTGTATTATATGTATTTTACTTATTGAATCAGTTGAAAATGATTTGGAGTTAACTAAAATTTGTCGTTTTTTCTCCTCTCTTGATTAGACGTGTTGATAGCCCTAAAATTTCAAGATCCTCCTTCTGGATATTGATACTGAATACCTAATGCATGTTGATCTAGGGATATTAATGAAATATTGAACTTTTTATGTAGAGTATCAATTTGAGGAGAGTTATGTGCAAGAGCTAGATGACTCTTCCAGATTGATAACAGATGGTAAGGATGTGTTGATTGGGAAAGAACAGAGTCTCTTACCTCGATTTAGGATTGCGACGAATTCTGATCATATGTTGGAAAGGTGTACTTCGAATTTATTATATATCATATGTATAATATGAGGTTTATAGCCTCTAGTTACTTAAAGTTGTATCAATGTCTGTAACACACCAAAGATTTTTTTTTTTTTTACTTTTTTTGTTGATATAAAAATTGCATCAAATTTGTTTTCTCAGATTTGATCCTCCTGTGATTCCTGAGGGTTTCATACCACACCATAAATTTTCTGGGCCTCTTGAAACTGACTACAACCTTGCTAGTACCCCTCCTGCAATAGTTCCCCCGCCTGATGATAACAATCTGAAGCTCTTAATAGACGGAGTTGCTACTTTGGTTGCCCGATGCGGCAAAGTATATGAGGATCTCTCTAAAGAGAAAAATAAGTCAAATCCAATGTTTAGTTTTCTTACAGGAAAAAGTGGACATGAGTATTATGCAAGGAGACTGTGGGAGGAGCAAAGAAAACGCTTGGATCACAACATGCATCTGTATGATTCAAAATCATCACCAATCCCTGATAAGATGACAGCAGAGTCTCGTGGCAAAATTTTAGGAGAAAAGCCCTTGGAAAGAACCTCAAACACTTCAAGGTCCTCTCTGTTATCTGCAGATGTGCAACTTCAATACAATCTTTCAGATACTTTCACCAAACCAGCATCGTTAGTGAGTATTTCTTTCCTTTCTCTTTTATTGATCAACATGTTGGAATATATTGACAACAATAACTTCTATTGATTTAATCTGAAGCTTCAAAGCTCGTGTTTCCTTGACATATATTATTATTTAATTATTGAACATGAACGGAAAATAAATAATTTTAAGACCTTTTTAAAAGGGGTAATATTATCTTTGTCCTTCCACCTGGATGAGTTCAACATATTTTAACCAAGCTAATGATCATGACAATGTATTAACCTCTTCATTATGTAAATGTAGAATGAATCAAGCAAGGTTATCAAACCTTTCAAGGATGATCCTACAAAACAAGAAAGATTTGAGCATTTTCTCAAGGAAAAGTACCATGGAGGGCTTCGGTCAACAGCATCTGGCGGAGCTAGTAACATGTCAGAGGCAGCTCGTGCTCGCGAGCGGCTGGACTTTGAGGCTGCAGCTGAGTCAATCGAGAAAGGAAATACAGGGGAAGAAGTCAAGCACTTGAGTCATGGTATTACAAGTTTCTCAGCAATGGGAGGGATGCAGTTTACTTCTGGTGCAGTGGAGGTGTGTTTTCGACTCTTCGATGTTTTATATAAAGTTGGTAGTGACTTGTGATTTTAATTATGCTGGTGTCATTGAAATCAGAAAGATGAAGGTACAAAAGCAGAAGATTTGACTGCAAAAGAAATTCGCCCAAAAAGGGAAGAATGTCAATGGCGTCCTGCACCCATCCTTTGCAAACGCTTTGATCTCGTTGATCCTTTTATGGGGAAGGTACAGTCATATATTTCAGTTCTCCATCTGCTGTAGATTTTATCTTTGTTCAAATATAGCCATTATTCATTTATTACTTATATGAAGACAAGTTACTTTCATGGATGTACATTTAAAAGGGAGTTTTCAATACTTCAGCACCTTTTCTTTTTAACAAAAGGGTTTGCTGAAGGAATCGCATCCCCTGCTAAATTACACTATTTTTTGAATTTTGCTAAATTTAATACTACCAGAAATTCCTTTATAAATCTAAGCCCTCTACTTTTGGTCCCTCGATCTCATTTTCCCTTCCTTTCATTTTGAGGGGAGGGCAGAGAATGTTCCAAAAACAACTTCAGGTTTTTCCTTTGAGTGCTTTTCCTTCTTTTTTTAGTTAGTTATTGTATGTCATAACTGAAATTGTGAACCGTAGAAGCTTTCAAATATCAAAATAAATCTCCTCTGCTCAATAATTTTGCAGCCACCGCCGGCTCCAAGGATGAGGAGCAAGATAGATTCACTCATCTTCATGAAGGATTCAGTTCAATCCAAGAAAGTGGAAGAAACGGAGACAGCAAGTATGGATGCATTTCGATTGGCTGAAATTGATCCTCAAGTTATTAATGAAGAGGAGGTAGAAGTTGCAAATATAGAGAGGCCAGTTGACCTCTATAAGGTACTTTTCTCTATACCTCTCAAGCGCAAGTTAGTACTCATCTGTATTTTAGTTCCTGCAGAAATGATCAAGATGAATGTTATTTTTTTTCAATTTCCCGATTATCAGCTATCAATTTATCTAAATCTAGAACATTGTATTGTTTTTTTATTTCAATAAAGTTAAGGCTGCATGCATAGAGAAATTCCTAAATATGAGTACGTACCTTTTGCATTATTGTCTGTATATCTGCTCAGCTTGAGTTAGATATCAAATCAAAGAGGAATTATGTCAAAAAAAAACTGGGTTCAACTTCAGTACTGACTTGTTATTCCTGGTTATCTTGATGACTGTCAGGCTATCTTCTCTGATGATTCGGATGATGAAAGGGAGACACCTAATCTAAGCAAAGTGGAGAATCAAGATAAAAAAGCTGAAGTAGCTAATACAACATTGAACCGTTTGATTGCTGGTGACTTTTTGCAATCCTTGGGCAAAGAACTTGGCCTGGAAGTTCCTCCTGATTTGCCTCCAATGAACAAAGCCCAAATTCCTGGTCATCAAAAAGGATTTGATCATACCAAGTCGATCAATGCTGATTCGTCTTTGGTCAGTGATCATCCTTCATCTACCCTTGACGTCTTTAATGGGTCTGGGGAGAATATCTTACCGGGAAACAAGGTAAGTGCACAACCTGATAAAATTGAAGAAAATGAACTACTTCATGAAAACTCAGCAGGAAGGGGTAGTAAATATATGGATAAAGTTACTGAGAAGAAACTGCCTCAAAATGATAGAAAAGCTAACAGGAATTCAAGCCATTATCAAGATTGGAGCGACAGCTCATCAGAAGAAGAAAAGAGAAGAAAACATTCTAGTAGACGTCGATACAGGAGCAGCGACTCAGAGGGTGATTCATCAAGTGCAAATCGCGATGACAATCATTTTGGGTCAAGAAAGAGAAAGAAAGGATACTCTAGAGAAAAAAGCAGCAGCCGAAAACACTCAAAATATAATAAGAACAAAAGAAGAGAATCCTCCCCAAGGGATCGATATGGCAATAGAAAACACTCTACAGATTATAAGCAAGATCGAAGAAAATGAAGACAATATGAGGTGATGTTTCTTCAATTTTTTTTGTGCAGCCTAACGTGCTAATAAAAAAGTATAATTGAGAATTCAGGCAGAGAAACTGAGCAACTACTGTTGTTTAGTTGACAAGTTTATACTTAATTGTATCTTATTTAAAGATAATTTCGTCGATAGTGTTCTTTTTATTGGTAACTCTATTAATGCATCGAATTGAAATGTTTCTAGCTTAATTTTAGTGAAGAGAGATTAGATACCATTGTGGACATATTAGTCTTTTTAGAAAGAAACTGAAGAAGATACTGTAGAGAAATTTTATTCTAAATTAAGAACAAGGAAGGTGCTCATTTTATTCTTTAAGGAGTTCCATTCTTAAGCATATTCAACTCCAGTCTCTTTCCTTATCTCTCTTTGATTATCTCTTACTTTTATACACTCGTACATTAACCGATGACACGAGCGTTGTGTATCATGCTCGTTGAAGTTCTTCAGCATTCACCTGCATTTCTTTGCATTTAGAAATGATAATGCATCACATCATTTGTAGCATTGTACTATTGTTTTAACATTTTTAGCTTGTTATCTAACTTCTTTTGTCCTAGAAAGAGTCCTTAACTATGTTGAGCTCTGGTTTTATGATTGCAGGAAGCGTCTTTCAAATGATTGAATGATGTTCGTTCGATCATTTTGTTGATTTACTAGAAGTTGATTTGATTGAATCCAGAAGTTTTTAGTTCCTCGAACTTGGGAAATTAAAACATTGTATTTACCGGCTGAATGTATTATTGGGTCTGGTCAGAAAAATGGAGTTCAGCGAGGGAGTTAGGCAGAAAGCAGGATATCTGTTTTGTTGTCTGAAATCACGGCCGTTGATTTATATCTAGGATGAGGACAAAAGTTGAATGCGACAAACTTTCGTAATCTCTTTTTCTGGTTGTCTGGTTCCAAAGTTACAGTCTTGTGTGACGCCCTCAGAGAGGAAGCTAGAGAAGGTCGTAATGGTGCTCTCTCTCTCTCTCTCTCTCTCTCTCTCTCTCTGTAGATACGAGTATGTATCTGGGTTTTGTTTGGTGGATCAGTGTCTGTTGTTTTTGGTTTGAGATGGAATTGTTTGCTTTTTTCAGATCTGAGATTTTCCGTGTTTGTTTTCCGGGAAAGGGAGAAAGAAGCATATGCAGATTTGATTATTTGGATTTTTTTTTTGTCATGGAGGGAGGCCAAGTTGCTGGAGGCAGCGGTTTATCGACCTCTTCCTGAGATTTGTCCTCCATCAAAACATGAATTGGTCGATAAACCTCTGCATCCAGCTCTCTCTCTCTCTCTCTCTCTCTCTCTCTCTCTCTCTCTCTCTCTCGAGTTCTGTTTGGTTGGTGAGAAACTGTTGGAAGATCATCAACTGTAGATTATGCGTGATTTTTGCCTTGGGTGAGCAGAGATAGATAAATGGACATATAGTCATAGAGCTTGAAGCAAAACTGATGACTTCCATTGCTGTGGTTTGCTTCAAAATTGTTGTTCTACGCATATACCCTTTGATTTTATACACTGTTCTTTGTTTGCAATTATACTTTCATGGTTGAGTTGAATGTGGAATAGATGAGAATCATTAATGTAGATTTACCCTTTACTTTTTCTGGGTTTGATCCAATCTTTTGACCTGATTTCTCCAGTTTTTTTTTTATTGTTTTCCCTCGATTTAACTAATTTAGGCGATTAATCTTGAACATCGGTTTAGAGGGTTGACGTTTAATCAGGGAAGTTCGTAAATTTCCATGTCTATTTCACTTATACCATCTGGTTTGTCCGTCGCTGAATCCAGATCTGCAGATTTCTAGGTTTTGTTCATGACGAGTAATGAGATAATGGTAATTATCAGATTAAATTAATTATTTTTTATATCATCTCAATATCTTTGTATTGTCTCTTTTTCTGAATTTTTTTTTATAAATCTTCTACAAATGCACGTACGGGATGTTTTTTTTAATTTAAATTCAAGATGGTACAGTTGACATGGCTAATTTTACATGGTCGGGATTGAATTCTCATACATCCTACTAGTTATAATTTGCCTTGAGAACTCTAAGAACACAGTATTTCAATCTTCTTTTCGGTGCAATTACTGCATTAATACGGCAATATTGTTCGATTTACGTTGATATTAACAAGAATAATTTATATTGAACAATTTTGAATGTTACTAATCATATTTTTTTACTATTATAATTATAATGTTTTATATTTATTTATTATTATTTTTTTTTTTTGTTTAAAAGTGTGAGTAACAAAAATAGAAGTGATGGAGGGAAAAAGTATTTCCAAAATTGTCGCAGACAAATGAATAATTAGCATGTCTCCATTACAAACTATTGAGGATAATGAAAACGACACGAAGGATGGTGAAAAGGTGAGCCCTTGAAAACGACATCCTCCTTACTCACAATTCTCTTTTTGATTTTATTAGAGAAACTATCCATTTTAATCATATACAATAATCGTAATTTTAGGTAACCTTTTTTACTAAAAAAATGGGCAAACCGAACCTTGTACTAGGATTTCGTTATTGATTTTGACATTTAATCAACAAATCTATTAAGTTTTTATTTAAAATAATGAGGGATATTTTAAAAAATTATCAAAAAATATTGGATTTACTTGAAACTCTTACCACATGTTGACTACGTAATGGGAAGATAATCTGAAAATTTTTATGTTTTTTGAACATTTGTACGATTTTTTGTTATTTTATAAAAATATTATTATAAATCATACAAGTTTTAAAAAATCACAAAATTTTTTCGGTTATCTCCTCATAATGTAGTGAACACGTGATAAAATTTGCAAATAAATTTAATGTTTGTTATTATTTTTTTTAAAATTAATCTCAGTTGCTTCTTTACTTTATAAATTCATTTTAAAAAAATAACAAACGATATTCAATCACATTATGAGGAGATAATTTTCGTGATTTTCTAAAACTTGTATGATTTATTATAATATTTTTATAAAATAATACAATAAAATTACAATAAATCGCATAAGTGTTCAAAAATTACGAAAATTTTCAAATTATCTTTTTTATCATGTAGTGAATATGTGGTAAAAGTTTTAAGTAAATCTAGTATCGTTGTTAATTTTTTAAAATATCCCTCGTTTTTTTTAAATAGAAATTTAACGCAATTATTGACGGACAGTCAATACCAATAACGAAATCATAGTACTGGATTCAGTTTGTCAGTTTTTTTAGTAGAGATGACTACCTGAAATTACAGGTATACTACAGAATTAAAATCGATAACTTCTCTTTTTATTATTTTTTAAGTTAATAAATATTAATATTACATGTAAAACCTATTTAATTTATTATTTTTTGACTAGTAATTGATGATTATGTCGTCCCTAGGATCGAAGATAATGTCTTTTAAAAAATATTAGTAATTAAAATATGACTTTAAAATAGATTTTAATTTCTTTGGTTATGTTATTTAATTTGTTATATAAAATATTCGTAATTTCTAAATCTAACTGTCTATTATTATTTTGTTGAATCTAGAATAATGGTCAATAGCTATTGAATTAACTAAGCATGATTACTGTCTTCGACGAGATTATCAAATTGCGTGACAATGGCTCCCTTGAAAGGCTCTAGGTCGAGATCAACAAAAGATAGATTGTGTCATATCGGTTGTTGCGTATGCAAAGATTTCATCTCTAATTCGTACGAAGTCTTTTAAAATATAAATACAAAAGTTTTAAAAAAAATGGCATTCTCTGAGTTTTTTCTATTTTTATGTGTAACATCGAGCAGACGATTCTTCTCCGATTTAGCCAAGATTTTAGAGTGCTCTTTACGTCTACTAGATCTACAATTCTACTTGTTATTGAAGAGTAAAAGTCAATCGGATTTTGTCGCTAGTTAGTTCAATGAAATCACTCTATTTTTCTCTTATTTGTCGATAATATTGATTCTCGAGATTAATCGCTCTTATTGTTGTTTATTCTAGAAAATATTCTAGTGTACACGTTATTTGAGAGGAAGATCAGATTGGATTTTGACAATATGAGCGTAGGCTTGTCGAACCACTTTAGATTTGTTGTCTCGTTATTTTCTATTTTATTTTATGCCGTATTACTAATTCACATAATAATCTATCTCAATCAAACAAAGAGGGAAAAAAAGAAATCTAATTGTTGCATAATTGATTTTTATAGACTATTTTTTTCCAACATATATCATAATAGATATATTCCTCATTCATATCAAAAATATTTTTAAGGTATTACTCAAGGGATGAATCAAAAAATATTTATTGGTCATGCCTCCTTTTTTTACGGGGATGATGAATATGTTGTAGCATCGATAATAAACTAAGAGGGGAAGGAGTTGAATTAGGTTGTTTAAATTTCCGTGTGATTAAGTTGATCCTTTCCTTTGCTATCTCAATCCAAGTTTTCTTACTAAATTAGATAAATTTCAACTAAAATGATAACAAGTCAATAACGTAAAGAGAGAAGAGAATACAAACGCTCTATTAACGCAGTTTGGCCATTTTTTATTACGTTCGTGCTCTAAGACTCTTTCTTAAAAAAACTTTCCAAAATAATTTTTTTAGTTATGACCGATTGAACTTTCGATCGTCAATTAAGCCTTGCACAGATTCTTCTTGAACATCACTCTTTAATCATTCCAAAAATGACATGTTGAAGTTTTTAAAGTTAAATAACAACAACGTAACTCTCACGAATGAAAATCCTAAGTTGAGAAATAAGCAAAGTTTTTTGCTCAAATTTGGCAGGTATTGAAACTTAAAAAATACACATATACGTTAAATCGTGTAAGAAATATTACTACGAAACATAACTTTTTTTATTCACTTTCTTTTTAGAACTAATGTTAAATATTGTAAACATGTGATTATTTCATTAAATAAAATAACAATAACACTTGCATTTTAGAGGAAATAAACTCAAATATTGCTGTAATACCACTCAAAATTTGAAGATGGTGGAGAATGATGGGGTTTTGATTACTGTTTCCCGGCATTTGCTCTAATTATTCATAAATGAAGCAGTAGTACACAACAAGAAGTATCTGAAAATCTCATCAACTTAGCTACAATTTACAGAATCCTCAATAATCCAATCATCCTTTTATATTATCGTAAAGGGATGAAAGAAAAATATAAAGAAATAACAATAAAATAAAACCAGAATGAAGAACTAAAAACGTCAATTGTTTGTTTTGGTCCAAAACTCGGACAATTTATAATCGAGCTTAATTCAAAACGTATTGTTGTAGGTAAGCAGGATAATTGTTTTTAGAATCATTCACTTTTCATTCTACCAAACAATGTAAAATTGTTTTCTACCACTGGTATAGATTGCGTCATAAGAATCAACAGACTCTTGAGTTGTTTTTGTCTTTATAGAGCGGGCTGTCACACTCATTATAGGGTCATCTAGTACTCATAACACAATATTGTCCATTTTGAACTGAATTCTTCGTTGATTTATTTTTGGGTTAACTTAAAATACGTTATACTATATAGAAATGAAAAATCTAATTATAAAACACTCAATTTTCAGTTTTCCAAACAATATGGGATTGTACACCCCTGCTGGTATGAGTTGAGTCTTTACAAACAATTAAATTTTGGGTCGTCTTTATTTTCACGGAGCAAGCTGCCACACCCAGTGAACTCAAGCACACACCAAAGATCGACTTGTAATGCTTGTGGGATAAAAAGCAGGAAGAAAAGGGGGCTTGTAATGTGAATTAAGAAGTGAAGAAGAAGAAGATGAGCAAAAGTTTCTGCTGCCAAAGCTAAAAGTCTTTTTTACTCGAAAATGGAGGCAGTTTTGGATATTTTTCGTAGTGTTTTTCCGGCTGCTGCTTGTTCACTAGTCAATAATTTAAAGCAGTGAAAAAATATTCATAAATGCTAATGCTAAATCATGTAAAATATATTACGTTGCAACATAGTTTTTTTTCAGCCACTGTGTTTTTTAGAACTAATGTTTAATGCTGCTAAAGATGTGAAATGCTCGAGTGGTCAAGATTTGTCACGGCCACGCCAATGCAGAGATTCTGCACCAGAGTCCACAAACTATGATGCTTTTAAATTTTTAGGGTTTGCTCTAAAAACAGAAGATTTGAGTGATAGAGATATAGATTATTTAAAAGCGATAATATTTGTAGGTTTTCTTTTTTTGTTATAAAAGTCAATAATAGACCATTGGATTGAATATATACACCGTTGTGATTAAAATGTGAGAATTTAACGAGAAGTAGTATAATAGACGATAGTATTGAAAACTAACGAAACTGAAATGATGTCACGTAATTCAAAGATAAAATTTTATTTAGTGTGTCATCGTGATCTATTGGATTGAAATTTTTAATGTGATGTCAAAATATACGTTGTCGGATTATAAAGGTTAGTTTTTTATTCATTAATAAATACTTTTATACATTACAACAAAGATATTCTCTACTAGTTAGCTTTGAAAGAGAATACAGGAGTTGTGCGACCCAACTCAAATGATTCAACACGTTTGATAGTAAAATAAATAATGCACGAAACGAGATTATTCTCACAGTGTAAATAAGATGTAATCGATTATAAGAAACTATGATATACGATGATCTTATTACGAGGGTCCGTGGAAAGTGGATGTTATGGATTCTCACAAGCAACCATTGAGTTTAGAAATGAAAGCGAAACACAAAAAACGAACTATGGTTATGATTTAAACATGTATGGAAGCAGGAAACTTTTGTCTTTTGATCTACGTAGTCAGTATGAATCTTTTTAATCTAATGATCTTAGTTCATTTTTCAAGTTTTTCTGATCCTCTTCACTTAAATCAAACCTGGTCCAACGATCCTCGACATGATGGTCAAAGTTTTGATTCTAAATTAAATATTTTGAAATGATAAAAGTCTAGTCCAAGATGGGACAGAACCAAGCCTAGCTTGAACCGAACTGGGCGACCCTAGACTCGTCACTAGCTTCATATATGTTTATCTCTTCCAATCAATTCTTCATCAAAATAAAAAATAACCAGGAACGTTAGATTAAAAGAGTTCTTGATTTCTTTGAAACGATGTAATCGTCGTTAACTTGCCTGAATAATTCACTCTTAATCAACAGGTTTCTAGTATTCTGATAGTGAGAGAAACAAGAGAGAGAGCGAGAAAGATTAGCAAACTCGAATCTAGCAGAATTATCTCACTGCTGTTGTATTCACAGCATGATAAACTTAGAGAGAGAAGATGAGATGAGAGAAGAAAGAGAGTCTAAGGGCCTTGAGAATGGCCTGTTTCTCTTCCTCCTTCAAGTTGATAATTTGCAGAGCAGCTAAACGAAGGAGCTACGAAAACAGAAGAATAGACCTTAGAGTTTCCTCCCTCAGAAAGTCCATGGCAGAATCCTCCTCCATCCCCAGAAGTTGCAGAACAAACTACTGTTTCTTCAACGATCGAATCAAAGCTTAAGTTCTCAGGTCTTCCATGGCTGTTCTTCATCATCGCATGTTGAATAAGGCTGAAAATTCTAGGGTTTTTCCCGATCAAACTCCAATTTTCTTCCTGGGTATTTCTGATTCTCTCGCTCGGAAAATTAGTCTTCGCGTTTCTCCCCCTTAAAAGCCTCGCAGCTTCATCAAAAGCCATTGCAGCTTCTTCTGCTTCGTCGAAAGTACCCAGCCATAGCCTTAGCTTCTGCGACGAGTCTTTTATCTCTGCAACCCATCTTCCCGACGGTCTTTGTCTAACTCCCAAAAACCTTCTTTCATTTTTTTTCTTCACCATTTTTCCAACCTTCTTCTGCATCACTGTCTGATCTTCATTTTTCTGCAACTTTTCTGATTCCACCTGTATTGAAGCTCCATTCTTGCATGGTTCTTGAAGTTGAGACTGGATTGCTTCTGAGATCATGTGCAGATTGCCCATTTTGGAGAATGATGAGAGGAGAAGAACAACTAAGGAGGTTTGATTATTATAATCAAATAATTAAAGTGATAATGACTTTTTTAAAATCAATGACGACAAAGACAACGTCAGATTAATTGTCTGATTTGAGTTCCAGTCAATTTAGTTTATAAAAATCAGAAGCTTGTAGCTTATGGCATGTGTTAGAGGCTAATCAGAATTTCTCAGTATGTTCTTCTTACATTCATAAAAACCTCATCTTTATCACCATGATCATCCATCTTCATCACTCTTGGAGATATGACTGCGATTTGGATGAGCACCAAAGAAAAACTTTGATTCTGAAGAAACAAAACGATTGAATAAGAAAAATTCACCGCATCAAAAAACAAACATGAAAAAGTAACGTAAGATCTTAATTACATCCTGCAGTCCCTAACGGGTCTACTAATAAATTCATATACTAACTAGATTCTTAAGCTATTATTACCCCACATTTAAAAAAAAAAAAGTTATAATCTAGTTTCGTCAATTATGTCACACGGCAAGTTTTTCGAACTAGACTAAACATAATTCATGTCACCGTGTAAACTCTATACATGTAATCGCACGGAAGGAGACGAAGGAAGAGTGAGCTCGAAGAAATTTCAAAAGAGAATAATTGGGTGATTGTTGATGTTATTATTTAACCTTAATAATACTCTTCTCACATAAATACAACTGCTTTCAAACAAAACCTTACACCTCAAAAGCCTTCCTCTTGGTTTTTAAACCTGATTTCTACATTTGTTTTTGGACTTTTATCACTTGTCTTTTTGTTGCTTTGTCGACCACCCTCTCTCCACTGGTTTACTCTTTCCTTTTCACATTTTCAATTATACTCACCTTGGCAGGGCACAAGTCGGGTAGGCTTCTCAGGTCCAGTTCAAGCCTAGTCAAACGAAATTTGGCTTGAACTTTTTTATCTAGGGTTGGATCGGCTGAATAAAAAACCTGATGGTTCAAGGTCGGCCGGTAAACAAGTCTATCTAAACTAAATGTTTTGAATTTGAAAATTGTGATTACGACAATAGACTACACGGTTGCAACACCATATATGCAAAAACATAAAAAAGGAAATTACATTTTCTTTCGCTCTGCAACAGACGATTACCAAGGCTGGGAGACATGGCCGCCTTACGAGTTGGTCATTGGATAAAAGCTCACGATCTAGCCCAAGGTCGGGCCAGAGGATGAGCTTGAAATAATTGATTAGTACAATAATATTCGTTAATTCAAACTCCTGTTAAGACAAAAATCACTCAAGATTCTGTTAATCATGAGGATTCAACTCACATCGTTTGGTAAAGTGAAAATTGAATGTTTTATAAGTAAAGTTTTTTTCTCTACCTAATACAACACGTTTTAGGATAACTCAAAAAATAAATTCATACTGAATTAAACTTAAAACAAATAATATTATATTAAACACACCGAAAAACTCCATATTTTCATATAGACGATGGATCTCAATTCTTTCTCTCTCTAAACAACTAGTGGGCCCAGTTCAAACCCATATACAAGTAGAAAGAGAAAGTGAGAATGTATAATTTTTAAGGTATCAAACAATGGCGGACCCATAAAGAAAGAGGCCATTGTTTAGATGTCAACACCTAATAATCCTAAACAAATGCAAAATTCATAGACAGACTTTGTCGATTTTTGGACTGGAGTTTTTCTATTCTTTGTTGTCTGATTCTCTCCTTGACTTGTAAAGTTGAGCCACGATTCTCTCCTTGTTTACATCATATATTTACGTGTGAGTGTAATTCTAAAATACAATAATAAAAAATAACTTGTTTAGATGTGAACAAATCTTGTAATAGTAAACTATATAAATAATAAATTATTTAAATCAATAAATAAATAATACATAAATTTCAAGTCATTGTGTAAAATGACGGGCACAAAAATAAATAAAGTTCATTGTTCGAAAGTTAATAGGTAACACCCGAAATTTTTACCATAACCTCAAATGTAATCATATGCCAAATTAGTTATACTTAATTTATTTTCTATGGTAAAGAGTAAAATTTATGAAAAAATAGAGATTCGAATGAATAAAATTAAGATTAAAGGATAAGTAATCTTCTTTATGAAGCTTCCACTATCCTTCTTCCCAAACACACACACCCATCTTCTCTCTCAGCCGAGCCCTTGTTTCTTCCCTCTCCCTGCGACAATTTTCTCCTCTCCTCTTGTAGTTTCAGCTTGAAGGTAAGAGTTGGTTTAAGTTTTCATGGATTATAAAGGTTTAAGCATGAGTTTTGTGAGTTGTTGTCTGTGGATTTGTGAACCGAGGGTTTGATATCCGAAAATTTGTTGTTGTTTCTTCTCTTCTTCGAACTGTTGTGATAAAAACTAGTTGAGAATGCATTTTTAAGGTTCGATTAAAAGAAATTGATTGTTGAATAATGTTTGAAGTTAGATTTGATTTTTGGCCAAAAACAGGGCAGTTTCAGTTTCGGATTTCTACCACCTATGCTGTTCGGTTTTTAATAAATTGAATTGACCATGATAAGCTAGACTCTTTAAGGATTCCATATCATTTTGAATCGTTGGATTTGGATATGTATACAATTAGTTATGGATTTCAAAGCTAAAGCAAAAATCTGAATCGGCTTTTTGGTAAATGGATTTCACCATGTTAAAATAGACTCTTTAAGATAAATTTTGGCATTTGAATCATTGGATTTGGATATGTCTATTTTAAGTTATGAATTTTTGAAGTTGATATAAAAATTGCTTCAAAAACTGAAAAATCTGAGCATGCTTTGGTTTTGATGTTTGGGTCTAAGTTATTGATGGTCATTTGAAAACCTGTTTTGGTATGATGAAACATACACTTTAAGTAAACTATGAGCTTTGGAATTGAAGCGTTTTGATTTGTATAGCATTAGTTACGAATTTTTGAAGTATAGGCTAAGTTCGAGATTTATGCACAAATTGGTTTAGTTGTTGATGTTTGGCTTAAAACTAATTGAATGAAGATGTTTCAATTGAATTATTTGAGATGCTATGTTTGGAAATCTTTTGATGGATTTGATATTAGTTGCTTTGGATTTAAATTATCAAGTTTTGATGTTTGATACTTGTGGTTTGATGAAACGTGTTGGTTTGGGCAAGTGCAATAAATTTTATGCATGTTAAGTTATGGATTTTAGATGTGATATTGACGGTTTGATCCACATGCTATAGTTTTGCAAATCACCAAGGAAAGTGATCAAATTTCAAATATTTCGCTAAGAACTTCAGGTAAGTTTATATTGCATGTGTTTGGCCCTTAAAAACTACATCACAAAGGTACTAGGTCTATGTGCTTTTATGGGGTATGAATTAAGGATAGTTATGTTATTAGTAGATGTTTAGAGTTAAGTGAGTTGTTTTATTGAAATGTCTTAAGAAATTGTCTACTTTATGCATTGATGATTGTCTTTATTATACATTGAGGTTATGTAATATGTTATTGCAAACTTGTATGTTCATACATCACGTTTTCAAGAAATCATGCAAAATGTTTTATGCACATGTTTTATGTAAGAAAGATAAGAAAATGTTATGTTATGTAATGTATCGGTTAAGTTGTGATACAGTGAATGGTATACAATATCGTCCACCGTAAGCCCTGCGTATCCTTACAGCTGGATGGGCCAAGGGACGGTTAAAACTCCGCAGTTCTTGAGACTGATCTAGGCCGAAGGGACACACGATATATTTACTGAGCCTACTTCCCTAACACGCTCATTTAACCACCATGTCACTGGAACTAAATGAAATATAAAGTATAAACATGTTTTGAAAACGAGCATTTTATACCATTGATATGATCTTACTGAGCGGTAGACTCATTAGTTAAACTTTGTGAAGTAGGTACTGATATTACATATAAGGACTTCGAATCTCAAGTTGATGAATAAGTACAGTTGGAGGAACGAACTCATGAGGATTGGTTGTAACAATCAGGCGACAGTTTGACCCATGGGTGATTTTTTTTAATGTATTATATAGATGTTTTACAGTCTTTTGGATAGAATATATAGATATGTTTTAAAAATTTGAAAATACTAGAATTGTTTGGGAGTCATTTCGTCTATATGGATGTGTCCAGCTTCTAGATACATCCATGCATTTTGTTTTTAAAATTTCTACTTCGTATCTCAGGTTTTTGCATGGGTTGGAGGGTTGTCATATTGATGGTATTTATGTGATATTTTATAAGTTAAATACAAGTGTTGAAGTGTAAATATCGTAGTGTAATAAGTGTTGGGATAAAAAAAAAAATATTACGTCCAAAACGACTTAAAGTACTTGTAAGTTATGTCAAGTATCATGGCGACCCTCAAGGATCGTTACATAATAAATTATTTTAATTCGTGTTATTTATCTGCGTTAAAATCAAAATAATAGTAAGTTGGATCAAAGTAGATTGGTTTAGTTAAGTGATGTTCGATTTAGTTCAAAAATACATAAATTGAACCAAAGTATTTGAATTCAACTAAAACATTCTAAAAAATGTGCATAACGGATGAGATAACCTTTAAAAATAATATTAAAACTACGCGTACTTCAATTAAAAGAATTAAAAACATATTATAGCAAAAAATAACAAGCCTCGAGCAGAGAATATATATGATTGTTTTTATTAAATTGAATGGATGTACACATAATAAACACACTTCCTTTGAGCTTTGATCCATATTTTTAGAAAGTTAAAGCTTCTTCATTAGCACATCTCATTGCTTGCGAGAGAGAGAGAGAGAGAGAGAGAGAGAGAGAGAGACTACTTACCAATGAAAGCCGCCTTTGAAGAAGGCAAGCAGATAAACTGTTCAAATAATGGTTTGTTTTTTTTTTTTGGGGGGGTTGTGAATGGGGGGAGAGAGGGGTTAAAGGGAACTGAGGTAATCTTTGAGCAAATTGAAGATGGGAGAATAAGAATATGCTTCCAATCTCTGAAACATGATTCCATCCATTCGGGCTTGAACTCCATCGGAAAATACCATGTCTTGGGCCAGTTCTTTCAATGTTCTCTCTACTCCGACGATACTGCTCCCTATTCCGCTCAAGATCTCCGGTAGGGTTGGAGATGGCCTTGACATCTCCACCAGATTAACCTGTCAGTCCACAAATACCAATTCTAAAATATAAACCTTTGAGAGAGAGGGAGAAAGTTGTTTCTGAAAACACTTCAAAAACAGAACTTAAAACAATTTATCTGAAAGTGTTTTCAAAACAGAACTTAAAACAATTTATCTGAAAGTGTTTTCAAAAACAGTTTTCAGATGACAACTCTCAAGAACAATACAGTTGTGTAAAAACAGTTGTGATTTAAGTTCATCTAAATAAGAAACACAGCAAATATGCTGCACATATGGTGTTTGATGAAAATAAATTCATAAAAAGAAAATGGAATGGTCGTCGATAGGAAGATTTGGAAAAACCTTTTTATCTTGAGGAATGTTTGCCTTTTGTTTTGCTATGGCAACAGCCCGAGAAAACCCACCGATAGCATCGACTAAACCATGCGAAGCTGCATCTTTACCAGTCCAAACCCTCCCCTGTGCAACCTCCTCCATCTCATCTACCTAGCAATAGAGAGAAATTAGAGAGCTTTTAGATTTTCAACAATCAAAAAAATATTAACTAAGGCACCATATTTTCTGCAATGAGAATAATACAGTAGGAAATAAAACAATTGGAATCTAATTTTTAAAGAATGACTGACAGTCATTGATCTGGAAAAGGCTGCCTTGTCTCGAAATTGTTTATATGCATTCTGAGCAGATTTGGCAAAGAGTTCTGCTTCATCTGGTCTGTATCAGAAGTAGCAATTTATTTGAATGCCAATCTTTGACAAAGTTAATATGAGTTTGGAGAGTAGAAAAGGTAATACATATGAACGCTGATGTGAATAAAGACATCAATGCCTCTAAATAATTAAATTACTAATGTGAATATGACCAATAGAAAGTTTGATGCTAAGCTGCTCACAAATGGTAAAACTTTTATTCAGGAAATGTTTGCTACGAAATCTTGAGAACTTGAGAACTGTTAATAAATAAACTAAAGGGAAAAGTATAATATAAACCATATTATGCAATTTACACCTTAAACAATTTTTTTCTACAAAACGAAATCTTAACATTTCAACCATTAGCAAATTAGACTTTACCATTAGAAATTCTGTTACAGACACCTGCAGAAGAAGCCCATGGATTCAGAACCAAGAAAGCGGGGGAGTAAGCCAGGGAAGAACATAGAGTTTCCTATATTAGATTCATATTTCGTGGCACTCTGATCTTCAACTTTTGTTAAGGTACAAGGGTAAGTCAATTTTTTATTATTTTCCATTTATTCGTAAATATTCATTGAATTAGGATTTTGTACATGAAAATTCGAAATTTTTGTCATTTCACGTTATTTACACCGAACTATAATTTGTGCAAGTTTTTAGGCCGATTAGAGATAAAAATAAATAATGCGCATTTTGAGAAATCCGTCTCCCGAACTCCGTCTCCCACCATCCACTGCTTGAGTCGAACAACCACAAGGGATGCAGGTCAGGGCGTCTAGGACTCTGCCGAAACTCAAAACTGAGGCAATATTCTTCAAAATTAACTTGTGGATGCCTAAATCTGAGGAACATGGTTCCCTAGCGGATGCCCAAGGGAACCTGGGAAAAGCGAGTCTTGAACCATTGTTTTTCAAAATCCAAATTACGAAACCCGGAGACACGTGTGGACACTTGTAGCGAACGCCAAAAGAGTCTTGTGGGCGTCCGGATATCCGTTAACAAAAATAATAACGGTAAGGTCTAAATTGCTAATAAAAGATACGTTAAAATTTATTGAGTACTATTGCCACTGTCTACAAAGAATATGATTTATATTGTATTTTCTCTGAACTAAATGAATAAATTAACTTCTAACACTCACCTTTAATTTTTTTTAATCACTTGCAATTTAAAATAATATCACTAGTAGTATTTTATCATTGTCTCATCATTCTTTTCTCATAAAAATATTATAATGTCTTTGTCTATATCACTAAAGTTTAGACTTATCCGTGAAGAAGTGTTGTTTCATAATTAAATTAACTTTAACTAGTAAACTCAAAAATTTTATTATTATTAAATTAATTTTTACCTTGTCAACTCAAAGATTTTACTATTATTGATTTAACAATGTCAGTAGTCATTGCATCCTATGAGTTCAATCTAAATTGCAATTTTAAAGGTATATCCAGGAGCATAGTTGATATACCTCGGATGGTCGTCACTCGATCACAAATTAGGGTCCAAACTTTATCTAATTTATTTTCTAACAACCTTAATTCTTTGATAGTTGTTGTCATCTTTAAAGATTTAGAGTGGCAGCCAATTGCACAATATATGAAACAACTTTTGCATGTACTTACTTGGAAGACAAGGAAGAAGCTCATCAAGCTCAATAAAAGAGAATTTGTCTTCCCTAAAATCAACTTGTAACCGAGCACTTATTTTTATGTTTTAGGCAAACATTGACTTTATTTGTATTTTGTTGGCAAAAATTGGCCTTGATATAATTTTGATTATTGCATGCATTCATTAGACATTAAGATTAGATGTACGTTAGATTAGTAATGACAATAGTTCGATTGAACTCCAAAATAAAAAAGCATGCAAGTGCATGCATGCTTGAAAACGACCCACGCAAGTTTGCCGGGGGGGGGCCACATCCCTTTTTGTCCCAACAACTTCTGCATTTTTTAAGCGCCATGCTGAAGTTACATTTGCGGAATCAACATGGATGGATGACATGACAACCACCAACCCTTGGATCAAGCCAATCTAGTCCATTCAACAAGAAAGTTGCTACCACCTTTGACCAAGCTTCAGCCGAACAATGGCTCTTTTCAACAGCTCTTTTGGAGCTTCAACTTGAACTAAACCTTCCCGTCACATTTAAATCTATATAAGCATAGCTATTCGTGTTGAATGAAATAGCTGCTGTTTGCGGAAAATCGAGAGGTTTGGTTACAATCAATATAAGCTTCGGTGTGTTACACCCGAGAGGAGTGCGCCTCAATTACCTCCAAGTTCAAGGTTGCTTCATAGGTTCTTACTTTTCCATCATTCTCTCCACTTTTTCAAGAGTTGAAAACTAGAAGGTGGTCAACTATTTCCCAAAAGTTGTCATTTCTTTCCTTAGAAATAAGTGCAAGCCGAAAGTTTCAAAATATTATTCATCGGCCAATCTCGGATTTTCATGCATAAATTTACTCCCATTACTTATTTTGCTTTGAAATTTTAAAGACACTTATTTCACTCATAAGTTAGGCTGCCCCTAAAATTTCATTTGATTTAGACTTCATTTGCCTTCAGAAATTTAGGTCTATTTTAAGGCAACTTCGGCTTAGCCGAGCACCGAGAGTAGTAATCTATTTTGTGGGTTGAAACACGACTTTTGCAGGCCATAACCGCATCAATAGTTTTAGGAATGAAAGACCTCCACTTCCTTTCCTCTGCGAGAGATTTAAGGAAGAAAACAATATATTATACTAAGAGTAATTTAGATAATATATTACGAGTAATTTTTAATTTAAATTAAGGAATAAATGGTGAAAGGGAGGAAAGTAATTTTTACTGTTATTTCTAAGAACTCTAGTCAGGAATAGGGAGGGAGACTATACCCTTGAATTTCTGCTTACTCTGTAATTTTTTGTTTTGTGAATGATAAGTGTAATGGATGCGCAAGCTTTTAAACTGTTCTCGTGATCATGTAATCAATTTACAGTAATTCCTAACTCAGCCAAAAAATCAAAATCACATTCCAAATAATATAGAGCACACTATATAGTATTTTTTGTTCAATGTCTATAGCGATGAGGAAAGATCTCATACCTGAAAGGACGTTGTTCTGCTGCAAGAAGCTCAGCGAATCTTCCCCTTGATATGATTTCCTTGTTGAAACCAATCTTTTCATACAGTTTCTCCAAGTTGAACTTTCCTGCAACCAACAATAATAGAAATATGAACAAAAAAGTTTCAATTGGGAGTTAAGAATTTCTAACAATTATCACAGAAATGTTTACATTAACTATAACCAGCCACTCTTATTTCTGTTTTCCAATTTTCAAGCTCATTGAAGGCTATGCGGCCATGTCCGCAGAAAGATAAAACCAATATAAATCTCTTCTATCAAAGTTACGCAAGAACATACGGGAAATAAGATCTTACAATTAGTAATTTCATGTACAAACCAGGGCAGGGTGAAAAAAAAAGGCCTCAAACAGAAGACAAGATCCATATGTGGGTAGATGAAAAGACATTGTTGCTATGAAAAATTCCAGTATAAAACTGACCCTACATTCATTTTCAGGACAAAAGAAAAATCACCTCTCTTGAAAAAGACATCTACGCCTGCCTATCTAAATTTATACACAGAAAACAAGGTAGCATAGTGCTATTTCACAAACTTCAATAACCAAATATTCATTGGTAGTGTTATTTGACAAACAAGCACCATCATAAATCCTTTATGCCTCAAAGAATGTTTGAATCACCTGTGACAACTCCAATTGAACCCGTTAAGGTTAGATTTTCAGCAACAATGGTCCCTGCTGCCATTGCCATATAATACCCTCCGCTTGCTGCCACATCAGACATGGATGCAATGACGGGTTTTGATGCAGCTAGAAGTCTGATTTCTCTCCACATTCTACAACCATAGCCAACGAAAAGTCTTCAGTCTATGGCTGGGGAATCCGTTTTTTCTTTCGGCAAAATTGAAAGAGAGAAAACAATTAGCACCAAGAATTTTTTGATACATCCAACTACATTGGCACTAGTTAGAAAATAAAAAATAAAAAATAAAAACAAGATAACTTGTAACATCTATGTGCTTTCTTCATATCAAAGCTAGAGTAAAACAAAGAAGTTGAACATGGACAAAATACTTTGCAATTTCATACGCTAAATCAAAAGAACTCTGAGTCTATAGCCACAATCCTGCTTATGTCATGCTCTTATCTAAGTACTAGAAAATGACCACCAATAGATTTGTTTCTAGTAGCATCATGCAGAATATTCTAGAACTTACAAATCAGAAGCAAGAGCATCACCTCCAGGACTGTCAATCCGAATAATCACAGCTTTATATCTCTTAGAATCTGGAGGAGGAAAAAAAACAAGAGAGAAAAGAAAAGACAACCAAGAGAAAACCAATCAGAAACTAGCAAATATGAAGACAAGAAGGAGAAACGAATTCTGAAAAAGATCGGCATTTTCCTAAAATATAAGCAAAAAAGGGTCCTTATATTTCAAATTTACTAGGCAAACCAAGCATAGTGGTTAATGAGAAGAAAATCGACCTGAAGATTCACTGTAATACTAGTGCAACTTAATTGGAGAACACTCACACCTTGACAACAGCAAAAATAGACATTGGAGGACTTATAGCAGTGCTTGTAAGTCATACGTTCTTTACAACATTTCAATCCCAAAAAACTGATCTTGCAAACTATCTAGTAAAAGAGCCAGTGTTTTTCTGAGTTTGATGATAATTAGTATACAAATATCTCCATTGATTTCTTTTGAGTAACTTGTCATGAGTAAAGTTGTTTATGATACCTCCAAACATATAAAATGAATCACTATATACATCAAGATCAATTTACCTCTTACACTTCGAAGTTTCTCAATAAATTGCTCCCCTATGATACCAGAACCAGGTGCACTCACTGGACTTTTCACACGGCTAATGCTCCCTGAGGCTCTGATCACAGCTATTAGGTCTCTACCACCTGATAAACCCAGAGTCCATTTCCTAACTCGAGAATACTTCCTGAGGTAATTAGCCATGTTTTTCATGCTGAAGGTTTTCAACTATAACATATCAAATAAAAATTTAAATGTAGATGTCTGTCTGCATTTGAGTATGCATTAGCTACTGCATGCATGTGAGATGCAAAAATCTAAGTTCTTACATGAATGAAACAGACATTCCATGCTCCAATGAGAGAAGTAAAATACATAGACAAACATCTTCAAATATAGATTAAGCCCATCTCAAAGTGCTAGTGAAATGCCGCTCAACACTTAAATGAAGCAGCGAAAGAGGAATTACAATTAGATATAATGAACGGATTATTATTCATTAATTTAATAGGTCATTATAGTTTCTTATTTCTGTTATGGTAATTTCTTAATTTTTGTAATAGTAGTTTCATAATTTCTATGATGCCAGTTTCTTATTTCTGTTATGGTAGTTTCTTATTTAGAAGAAAAGTCTAGATTAGGATTTAAATAAATACTTTTGTAATCTTTTTCGGAGGGAGTACGCAGAGAATAATCAAGTTTTTCTTTCATTCTTAATGTCTTAGTACTAGTTTTGGAGCAAATTACGCTCTATAATTCGTAGTAATATTTATTATTACCACTATCTTATTATAATTAGAAGGAACCGGATCGTATCAATTTGGTATCAAAGCAAGATTCTGGAGTCCATGGTTCAAGGGAATAAAATTGAAGTTTTTGAAGAACAGTTCAAGAAATTGGGTACAGATTTTTCTGCAATGAAGGTGTCTTTCACGAGTCTTGAGAGCCAAATGGATGAAAAGTTTGCTTCTATGAAATAACTGCTGCGTTCAATTGCTGAGAAGCAGAACAGCCTCGCTGCGAAAGTGCCAACGCCATCGATGGACCCATCAGTGGCGACTACGTCCACATCGGGAGCCACAACGATAATCGCCACGACAGCTACAGGAGTGCAGCATGGAACGCAAGGGATTGTTTCGCAAGTTTTGGGATCGCAGGGATCTATTCCACCATATTCAGGCATGTTATGGCAGCCTATGTGGTCAAAGCCGCACGAGATTTAATCCAGTAGAGGAAGTGGCTCGCACTGGAGGAAGTTTTGGTGCTCCAATTCCTTGGAACACAGTTCCAACAGCTTGGCCGGGGTCTGACAACAAGGACAGCCTCTACCTCAGTCGTGGAAGGGACGCGTAGGGTCAGGACAATAGTAGCCAACGGGCTCGTCAGGGCAACGCCAAGGTCCAGGCACTTCAGGATCAATGGTAGGGAATGGACACCTACCAAAGAATGAGGCAACACCACAACCAATGATCAAATTCACGAGATCAAAGCCACACGGGGTCGGTATGAGCGGAAAGCTAGGGAATTATTGGCAGGAGATGATCGACTGGGATATGAGTCGCGGTTCTCAGATGGGAGGTGGCAGGGCCGCGGCCGAGGTACAGAGTCTCATTCGTAAATTGAAAATGCCTGTATTTGAGGGCAATGATACACATGATTAGGTATATAGGGCAGAACGTTATTTTACGGTTACCGGATTAACCGAGGCTGAGCAACTCATAGCGGCTGGTATCTGTCTCGAAGGAAGAGCAATAGCTTGGTTATGCTGGCGCAAACAACGCAATCCATTACGATCATGGGGTGAATTCAAAGAATGTTTATTAGAACGTTTTCGTCCTATTCAAGATGGCAGCCGAGCGCACAGTTTTTTGGCATCACCCAAACAGGAACGGTGATGAAATATCGTGATCGTTTTGAGCTACTATCTCGTCAAATGCAAGGGTACTCGAACGCGGATTTGACCGCAAATTTTCTAAAGGGATTAAAACTCGATCTCAACGCTGCGGTGTGTACACTGAATCCGCAAGGCCTCGCAAACGCTATGTCTATGGCGCAATTGGTGGAAGACCAAAAGCGGGTCGAACGTGCAAGACGAGGACTTCGGGGTCCGGGATCTCAAAATTCATCCACAGGCTGTGTTTTCTTTTCAATTCAGCCACAGGGGGGTCGAGATGAGACCAGCGCCCGAGGACAACAAGTAACACGACCAATTACAGGACCGAAACGGCTTACCGAATCCAATTATCAAAACAAACGCGCCAAGGGATTATGTTTTAAGTGTGACGAGCGATTTTTTCCGGGGCATAAATGCAAAGACCAAACGTTGCAAGTCCTTTTGGTAAGCAATGGGGAGGATCCACTCCAGGATTCAGAAGCGACAGACGATGATTAAGTACATCTCCAACTCGATTTAGTCGAAGTCACTCTGAATTTGGTGGTTGGATTCATGCCGAGCAACACCATGAAAGTGCGGGGTCTATTGGGAGATCAAGAAGTTGTAATATTGATTGATAGCGGAGCAACACATAATTTTATCCCGACAAGAGTAGTGGACAGATTGAGACTCCTAGTAGATAACGATGGAGCGTACGGCATCACATTGGGGAATGGAGCAAAAGAGCGAGGAAACAAAATTTGTCGCGGTGTAGCGTTAAATTTACACGTAATGCAGGTGCGCACCGATTTCTTGCCTTTACCACTTGGAAGTACGGATTTGATTCTTGGTATGGCATGGCTTTGCATTTTGGGAACTATGACGTTGAATTGGAAGCTGTTAACAATGTGTTTTGTCGACAAGGGGAGGTCAATTATGTTGAACGAAGACCCCAGCTTGTGTCATTCGTTGGTTTCATTAAAAGTAATACGGCGGGTGATGATGAAACTGGTAGCAGCAGTATGGGTCGAGCTACGACAGTTGGATAGTTCGTACAGGCTAGCCGTGGGATCGGAAGAACCAATGTCCTTGACAGCTCTGTTAGAAGAATTTGGCGATGTCTTCAATATGCCCCCAGGTTTGCCACCTCCGCTAGACTATGTGCACGCCATCATTTTGAAGGAAGGAGTATCCCCAATTAGTGTTTGGCCATATTGTTATCCACAAATCCAAAAAGATAAAATTGAGCGACTAGTACAGGAGATATTAGCAGCAGGTGTGATCCGACCGAGTGTGAGTCATTTCTCGAGCCCCATTTTGCTTGTGAAGAAAAAAGATGGGAGCTGGCGCTTTTGTATTGATTATCGAGCCTCAAATACAGAAACCATGCCAGATAAGTTTCTAATTCCAGTAATAGATGAATTATTAGATGAGCTACATGGGCCTACAACGTTTACTAAGATTGATTTGAAATCGGGTTATCACCAAATCCGAATGCAGCCTGAGGATATACTGAAGACAGCTTTTCGGACACACAAAGGTCATTATGAGTTTTTGGTAATGCCATTTGGCCTCACCAATGCACTCGCCACCTTTCAGTCATTGATGAATAAGGTGTTTAAACCATAACTGCGACTATTTGTCTTGGTTTTCTTCGATGACATTCTTATATATAGTCATTCGTGGCAGGATCACCTAACGCATTTGCGGGTGATATTGGGAACATTACGAGAACATCAGTTATTCACAAACCGCAAAAAAATGTTTGTTTGCACAGCAACAGGTCGAATATTTAGGGCACATCGTATCGGCGGATGGTGTGGCGACTGACAATTCTAAACGCCATGGTGGAGTGGCCAGCGCCGCGGACGTTAAAGGCTTTATAGGATTTTTGGGGCTTACACGATATTATCAACGTTTTGTCCAAAGATATAGCTCCATCGCGAGGCCGTTAACAGATCAATCAAAGAAAGACAATGTCAAGTGAGGGGGAGGCTCAACAAGCACTCGAGCAATTGAAAACGGCAATGACTATGGTGCTGATGTTGGCCTTGCCAAATTTGCAACAACAATTTATGGTCGTGACAGATGCTTCGAGGAATGGAATTGGTGCAGTATTAATGCAAAATCAGCGCGCCAATTGCCTACTACAGTTAAACCCTTACAGCACGAGCTCGACTAAAGTCAGTTTACGAGCGCGAATTAATGGCGATTGTTCTCGACATCTAGAAGTGGAGGCCATATTGGTTGGGACGCAAATTTTTGGTGCGAACATATCAGTAAAGTTTAAAATTTTTACTTAAACAACATTTAGTCGCCGACACGCATCCAAAATGGTTATCCAAGCTCCTCGGCTATAGGTTTGAGATACAGTTTCGTTCGGGGGCAGGCAACCGAGCCGCAAACACATTATCGCGTCTAGAAGAAGCCCTGCTCCTCTCGGTCCTCTCTACTACGGTCTCACCTAATTGGACAGGGTTCCTTCGCGACAACGACGCCGGGGAGGGGATGCGCAGGATTCGAGAGGCGGTAAGTCGCAAAGAAGACGGGTATGAGCATTACAAGGTGATTGATGGTCGACTTTTGTATGCCGGTTGATTGGTATTGCCCCACACGTCCAATTACATTCCTAATTTACTACGGGATTTTCATAACAGTGTAATGGGGGGCACACGGGAGTTCAAAAGACTTATCGACGAATTGCACGAGAATTGTACTGGGTAGGGATGAAGAGAGATGTCGAGAACTGGTGGCCAAGTGTGATGTGTGCCAACGTCATAAGTACATCGTCATGGCCCCAGGAGGGTTGTTACAGCCATTGGAGTTATCAGAGCGCTTGTGGCCAGTATCTATTGATTTTATTGAGGGGTTGCCCAAGTCAGAGAGATACACGGTGATTTTTATAATTGTGGATCGTTTAAGTAAATATAGTCATTTTATTCCGCTTCGACATCCGTTTATTTCAATTTCTATAGCACGGGAGTTTATCAAAGAGGTGGTCAAGCCACATGGAATGCCAGAATCTATTGTCTACGACAGTGACAAAGTCTTCCTAAGCCATTTTTGGAAGGAGTTGTTTCGTATGCAAGGCACTGTACTTAAACGCAGCACGGAATTTCACCCACAAACCGACGGTCAAACCGAGGTTGTCAATTGAAGCCTTGAGTCCTATCTTCGTTGTTTCGCGTCCGAAACTCCAACAAAATGGGTGACATGGTTAGCTTGAGCTGAATATTCTTATAACAACTCTTATCATTCATCTTCAGGGGACACCCCCTTTAGAATTCGTTATGGTCGCGATCCACGACATTTGGTCCATTACTGACATCAGGAGGCACCGGTATCCCAAGTGAAGGAGTATTTAAAGGAACGTGATAATCGTTTGAAAGATCTTAAGCGACACTTGGAACTAGCACAACAATTAATGAAGTAGCAAGCAGACAGTCATCACAGCAATGCTCAATTTGAGGTGGGCGATCGAGTATATTTGAAGTTACGACCATATCGGCAGCGGGATGTCGCACGGCGTGGAAATGAAAAATTAGCGCCTAAATATTTTGGTCCATTTAAAGTTTTGGAGCGGATAGGTGTCGTGGCTTACAAATTACAATTACCATTGACTTCAGTAATTCATCCGGCGTTTCACGTGTTGCAATTGCGGAAGGCAGACGGGGATGGGGACATTTCATCTACTCTACCGCCGGCCAACTCCTGAGGCATTAGAAAGGGTTCGACAAAATGGTACAGGACATCGGGAAGTGTTTGTTACTTGAAAAGGATTACCAGATTATGAGGCAACGTAAGAATCATATGACATACTTCGACAACAATTTCCAGATTTCAACCTTGAGGTCAAAGTTGCTCGTTGGGCGGGAAGTAATTATATGCCGCTCAAGACTTATGTTTAGCAGCAAAAGAGGAATTACAATTAGATATAATGATGAGATTATTATTTATTAATTTAATAAGTTATAGTAGTTTCTTAATTTCTGATATGATAGTTTTCTATTTCTATTGCGGTAGTTTCTTAATTTCTGTTGTGGTAGTTTCCTATTTCTGTTATGGTAGTTTCCTATTTAGAAGAAAAGTCTAGATTAGGATTTAAATAAATATCTTTGTAATCTCTTTCGGAGGGAGGACGCAGAGAATAATCACGTTGTCCTTTCATTCTTAATTTCTTAGTACTATCTTTAGAGCAAGTTACGCTCTATAATTCGTAGTAATATTATTATTACTACTATCTTATTATCGTTACGAAGAACTGGGTCGTATCAGCCAGCTAAAGGTTTTTAGAAAGAATATATTAACTTTACAATTTACGGATTCGAGTGTAGAACCAGCTCCTAAAATAGTGATGAAAGTCATCCAATTTTCTAGAATTGAAAGTTTGAAATAACATATTGAGTTAGAATGGATAAATACAGCCTCAAATTTTTTTTTACATGGAAATCATACTGAATCTAGATGATATTGACGTTTATAATAAGCTTGGGTTAACTGAACTCCCATTAACTCGATTGAGAGAAAACTAACACAACATAATTGTGGGCATTTCATTTAATGATTTATTAAAAAAAAAATGAAACGTGAAAGAAACAGCAGGACAGGAAAGTGATATAGTTCAGGTAATGGGATACACAAATTGAAACTCCATAGCAATGTTGCTACCTGTAATCAACCATGGGAAGATTCTTATCTTTGTCCATTCCAAGTCGTTTGCTCATCTTTGAGATAACCTGGAAGGTTAAATATGGCATGCTATCTGAAAGTCAGCATCGTTATTTTCTTAAGTTGAAAAAAGACTTATCTATATATAAGGCTAAGGACCAAAACCACTCCTCAAACAGATGGACTGCAAAAGAGGAAAGATATTGCACAGGGTTTTTGAATTATCAATTAGAGGAACTAAAAAAAATCTTTATTGGCAAGAAAGAAAGATTAAATTAATAGAATAACTTCTATGAAATACGATAAGAAAATGAATATAAGTTAAATGAAACATTTAGAAAATCATTATAATTGGTCTACAAGTCAAAAAGTGTGATACTATATGAAAAATAAAAAATAAATTTCAGGTATCATCTCACCCTCACTTAACTCTACAGAATCTTTTAATGTGATACACAAAAGGGCATTCTTTCCTAAAAAAAGAAAAAAATAAAAATCTATCACACTTGTCAGCAAAAAGGTGTCAAGTTTGTACCTCGTCATCATACAGAATATCTGTTATCCACCCTTCTTCTTTCAGCCTTTCTACCTGGTAAACTCCTTCGTTGATGAAGCTCTCAATACCTTCTCTTTTCTTGCCTGTCAAAAAAAAAAGAAAGAAAGAAAAACAGGCTGATTGGCATATGTAGCACCTTCCGAAGGTATTAAACCAGAACATCATACTCAAATGCACCTTTTTCTGAAGAGATTTGATCCAGCCAATTTGTATATATGTTATCAATCAGAGTGGTCAGCATCTCACAATTCTCTTCAGACATACTTCTGCGAGCAAGTTGATCACCAGCACTTTTATATTTACCAATTCTTTCGACTTGAGGTTCAATCCCCACTTTATCTAGCACACCTGAAAATATGTGTTCACTACAAAACATAAACCTAAAGATTGTGAAAGCATTTAGGACACTAAAATCATCAGCAATGAAAACATATTCTGTTCTTAACCATCATCGAAAATGGTATACAAAGTTAAACTAAAACAATAATCTTCCCATTACAACTACTCATAAAATGCACAAAAGAGCCTAAAACAACATTGAAAATATTATGTGTCGCCAGATCTTTCAACTCACAATGAAACATATAAATTTTTTAACGGTGATTCTAGTGTTTATTTTGTAGATAATCATGGAGGAAAGAGTATTCAACGCATCATTTACTACCATATAACATCAACTTCTAAATTTATTCAAAGTGAAACATAACTCGAGAATGAAGCAAAAATTTAAAAAATTTATGAAGTATTCTAAAATTACAAAAAAATCTGATCCAAATAAGTATTTGAAATTTTTGGCATTATTAAAAATCTCATATCAAAAAGTTTTCTTCGTAAATATTATAGTTGACATCTTAAGCTTTCTAAAATGAAGTGGATCGTAAAAATTGAACATTATTTACTACGTCAAATAGGACCGAAACAAAGAGCTTCATTTTTTGCTAAAGAAACTCATTCTCTTGCTCGGTTGAAGCGGAAATTATAATTTGATAGAGCATTGAAGATTAATTCAACCGATTGAGACCTCATGCAAGACTTAAATTTTATTTAAGTTATTTATTTTATGGTTAATTTTAACGTCACTCGATTAAAAGTGTACTAGTTTGAATAGGAGTTTTAGTAGGGTTAGAATCATAATTTTTATTTTGGTAGTTAGGTTAGGAATTTGGGAAAGGGATCGATGACTATTCATAGCTTAATTGACACCAAATAAGAGTTCGACCCAATGCTTTATTTCTGTCCTAGTTGATCCTGATTCGACATTAGAAGTATATTGATTTTTCCTCAATAACCAAATACTTTTGTCTGTAAATACTGTATATTTGATTCCAGCCATAAATTTTCTTCCCTATGAGTTCTAGTCTCAATAAGAATGCCAGTTTTATACTCACTTAAGGGCTTTGCCAGTTTTACACTCACCTAAGGGCTTTTTCTAATACACATTTGACATTTTTGAGTTATTAATTTACAAAGCTTTTATTCTCTTTTTTTTTATTTTTTTTGTTCTTTGCCACCAAAAACCCACAATTCTCTTGATTTTTCGCAACCAATGGTGCTTCAATTTCAAACTCTTTGTGAGAGTTGGGTTAATAATTTTTTTTTGCAGCTTCCTCACTTCTTTTATGGAGTGAATTCATCATGAAGTTTTTGAATCTCACAAGTTATCAAGTTGGAGAGGTTTCTTCGTTTGAAGATAGCCTTGGAGTTAAAAGTTGCAATTTTAAACAACTTTTTGACCAACTTGCATCGTTTCAACCATATTTGACAGTACCAGCAAATTTTGCTACAAAATTTTGAGGGTTATTTCATCGTTCATTCTCTGAGATTGTCAAAAACTTATGTTGAAATTCGTCCATTAGAGCTGTTTTCGTTGAAATCAAAGTTTTTCTAAAAGTTTGCGAAACATTGGTTAGCGCGCCAAATTATTAGTTTGTGGAGGAAGTCTGAAACTATCAGAATGAAGCATTTCTCATCCCACAAAAATAGAGGCTTGAAAGAAACTTATGATCCACATTAACTCTTATACTAGAAAACAAGTAAGAAAAATCAACTAACCTCTAATAAAGGATGCCTGAACGGTTAAGCCAAATAAAGAAAAATAAGCACTTGGAGGGGCATATATTTCGTCACAGGCACAGGCAAGGTAGTATTCTTTCTCTTGACAGGCCGGGACATATGCCACAATGAACTTACCTGAAAGGAAAATAATGTTAAAGTTACTCACACTTGGAAGAAGAATTATTGCAACAGTTGAATAACATATTCAAGACAAAAAAATTAATAAAGCATACACAAAGCCAACTTTAATAGAATATGACATTCATACTTCAGAGAAAAGAAATAAATAACTTAGGTGTCTTGGTAATTTGAGAAACAAAGATAAATTGATTAAGTTAAAAAGAATAATACTATAGTAAAAAAAGAATGAGAAACCACCATGTTCCTTCATGCGGTGATGTGGATGCAAGCAATGGTAGGTAGAACCCCTCTACTTTTTTTTTCACAGGAAAAAGAGTAACTACCCAATCTCCTTTTACATATTCACACAAACTTTATAATTTGAATGCAATTAGTGGGCTAGCCACAAGTATATAATTTGTAAGATTCAGTCTTCTGCTCGAATAATCATTATAAAAAGAGTTCATCAATACTTTGCCCCAACTTCATACATAAAACCCAAGAAGTTTAATAGCTCTAGATTGTAGACGACTTGTTTGTACATGTACAACTCTTCGTAACAAGGAAGAGAATTAGAATGCTACCTGATTTCTTGAAGTCTAATATATGCCTGCGAATTTCTTCAACTTTACCCCAACCACAATTCAAAGGTTCAATTTGAAGATAGATGCCAGAAATACGGGGATCATGAGCTGCTTTTACAAAATTTTCACATATTTGAGGTAAAGAGAGCCCTGGCGAGAAACGACTTTTAAACTGATCTGATATCTGAAAAAAAAAATAAACGTGACTGTCTAAATCATAAATATGCACAATTCAAAGGTTCAATTTGCATATAGATGCCAAAAATACAGGGATTATATGTTGCTTTTACAAAATTTTTACATATTTAAGTTATCGAGAATCCTGACAAGAAATGACTTTTAAACTGATTTGATATATGAAAAAAAGACGAAAATAACTATCTAAACTATAAATATGGTTCAGAAGCCCCTGATAGATAGAATACGATTGGTAACAACAGATAAACTCAATCCGTGTAAGTGATGGCAGAAGCAACATTTTATTGTAAATATATTTCACCAAATACTATTAGTACTTTTTTTGTACTATCAATACCAAGTCTTTATCTTAGATAATTGAGCATAGCAATTTACACGTTAATTTTTGGTATGAACTATACTATATGGAATACGACAGTAATATATTTCACCAAATACTATTAGTACCTTTTTTTGTACTGTCAATACCAAATTACTAAGTCTTTACCCTCGATAATTGATAGCAATTTACAAGTTAATTACTGGTATGAACTATACTATATGAAATACGACAATTTGCATGTATGCAGTAATTAATCCTTGAGACTGAAAAGTATTGATCCATGCTTACAGCAAGGTTAAAATGGAATATAAATTAAATTTTTTACTTCAAGGAAAAAAGAAAAAGAGATGCAATATCAATCAAAGCTAAAATAAAATGTTTCTCTCCCATCTCATGATAAAATTATTCTAGAAAAGATCTGAACTAATATTTTTTACTATATATAGAAAACTATAAAAAAAATCACCTAAAATGTTGGGGGCGAGCTAGGGACATGTCAAACAATCAAAAAATAAGGAAAAAAAAACTACCATATATTTTGGCACTTTAGACGCCTGTTCGTGTCCTACCCTTATCTAACATAACATTGCGGCCTATTTGAAGGCTTGAAACTTGCTACCTTACAAAGTAAAACTTAGACAATATTCTTTTCGAAACCATTTACTTCCCCTCGATGGAAGTTAAAAATAGAGTGAAAGTTCATTATTAGATTGAACTAGTCAAAGACTAGAATAAACTAATGGAATTAAAAAAAACAAAAATTCATGGTTCGCACCAGTCTTGATAACATTCCATACCAAGTAAACCCAATCAGTCATGAATGAAGATTTTGTTTTCATCCTTTATTTTCCAAGGCAAGAAAGTAAACCAGCCCTTATATTATTTCCGTAGATAAAGAGGTGTTTTGATTCAAAACCGGGAAGAAAAAAAAGATGAAACCAAAAAAATAGCGCAGATTGTTCCTCTTGCTGCTCAAATGAACAAATGTGGTCGAATTTCTAAGTAAAAGAAAAAGATGCCACTTATAAACACACTAAATTGTCAATGAAATTCTCTCGCTAAATTTCAAACAACTAAAAAAAGAATCACTTTCACGGTTGTTACGCAGATTTCATCCCCTCATGATTTATGTTTTTATGTTCGGACATTTTCTCAGCTAAGCATTGCGAACAGTCAGACTTTGGATTCAAAATCCATAATTCATAACCATCTAGCAAAACGATGAAAACAGCAAACGAAACTAGAAGAAAAAGAAATCAAAAGACGATAGAGAATCAAGAAAACCTGTCCACGCAATTTCATGGTCAAGACACTGCCCTTACGAACTCGCTCCCAGGGAAAAGCAATAAGCATCCTAAGCTTCACCAAGAAGCTCCTCCACGAACCAAAATTTTCGAATTGAAACTCGCCACTAGGATAATCCTCGTCACGATTTCCTGCGCTTTCGCTACCAATCCTACGCTCCTTTTCGCCCCTCATTTCTTGTTCTACACGCTCGATTTCCGCCGCCGAATCGTCAAAGGCTCGAACAGAGAGATTCCTGCTGATCCGAGAGGGAGGGAAGAGAGATGGAAGAAAACAGCATTGAGTAGATACAGATGAAGGGAGGAGAAGAGGCCTGTGCTTGGAGAGAACAAGAGAGAGTGTTCTTCGATGTATAGAGTAGCTCAAGGGCGAAGCCTGTAGGAGAAGCAGTAGCTTCGCCATTTTCTCTCTGCAACTGCTTGACGATTTTGGCACCTGAGGAAGGAGAAGAGCCACCGAGCAGAAAGATGACAGATAAATCATGTTTAATTCAGTAATAATTAATTATTATGTAATTAGAACGTGATGACAGAAAACTTAGACAAGGTTAAGTTTTGTCCACGTCATCTTACACCTAGCTTTTTTATTTAATTCGACGAACTTTACGCTGTTGGAGTTCAAATTTTTAAAATTTTAAAGTATAAATTTTAACAAATCAAAGTTTAATCTATTAAAAACTAACAAAATAAACATTGACGGACATCTTATTTTTGTCCGTTTTCGAATTTTGTCATAGAACGGACAGACTGTTGACAACACAGTCTGTTCGTTCTTGACTTTTGTCGTCGAACGGACGTACTGTTGAAAACACAGTGCGTCCGTTCTCGAATTTTGTCTTATAACGAACACACTGTTGAAAATACAGTTCGTCCGTTATAGAACGGACGGACTCTGTACAACACCGTTCGTCCGTTCTTCAAATTATAGATAAAGCGGACGGTCAGTATCTTCTAAAAGTGCGTATGTTATGTCGATTATATCAAAATCCTAAACTCATTTTCCGTGAAAAATTATCGGCAGCTCACGATTTCTTCTCGACCCCTCGCAATTTTTTTGCAAAAAATCAACCAAAATTTACTTCAGGTTAGATTACATTATCGATTATTAATAGTTTAATTTGATTTTTAGGTAGTTAATATGTGAAATCCGAAAGTTTCACAGAGAGGACGGTCACCATTCTCAAAGAGTGCGTCCGATCTCTGTGAATTTCACCGAGCGGACGGTCACCACTCTCAGAGGGTGCGTCCGATCTCTTTATTTTCATAGAGCGGACAGTGGTGACTCTCTGACAATGCGTCTGATCTCCCGATTGTGGAAGGTCACCACTCTCCGACAGTGCGTCCAATCTAGCTGTTTGCACAGAGAGCAGAGGGTCACCACCCTCTGACATATGTCTTATCTTTAAATTTGCTAATACCATTTTTTTTCTTTTCGATCTTTGCAAATTATTCGAATAGGCATATTCTGAAATGGCTGAGAGATCATATGCTAGGAGAAAGAGTGGACCGCCAAAATGTCAAGGACTAACGTCTTCACAAGCTGGACCGTCAAATCGGCTAGTAGTGAGGCCGCCACGGTCAAACCAGCCAGAGTTTTGGTCTACCGAATTTCGCAACTAGGCTTGTGATGAGCAGTACCAGCTGGATTTGTTGCACCGATCGGTTACGCTTTCCAAGTATGTAGATTTCAGAGGTTGGGAATCTTTGAGAATACAAGAGATGTTCGCTAGTATCGGCCTCAAAGGCGTGTTGGATTCGCAGGGCGATAGCTGTGACCGTATTGTTCGCCTATTTTATACCAACATGAGCTTTTTTGGAAGGTTGGGAACTATAAAGACATACATATTGGGTACGGAGTTTGTCATTACTCCAGAGACGGTCAATCAGTTGATTAGTTTTGCCGGTGAAGAGGCTGAGAGATACTACCAAACAGTCTGGAACTGTCTTTTTATGGGAACAGCAGAGGGAACATAGTTCTTAAGGCTAATTAATCGGAACCGTAACATTATGGGGTCTCCTAAGCCAGCAGCTAAAGATTTGAACGCAAAAGCTCGCGTAATCTACAACTTGGTGTCATACACCTTTTTACCGCAGCATGGACATAGAAATCTCGTTAATTTCATGGATCTCTACTGATGGAGAAGCTGTACAGTGGCAGGATATTCGACCTCGACTTTCTGATTTTAAGTCATATGTGTGAGATCGAGCGGACACGAAACAAGAATCTGCCTTACAATGTGTTGATAATGAAAATCATCGAGAATTTTGGTATTCAGTTACGTCCTTGAGAGCATATGAAATCACAGCGAGCTAGTGAGGTTTTTGGCTGGATTAATTTGGTTGGGATGGAACTCGTTGAAACAAATGGGATATGGACGTCCAGGATAGATGAGGAAGCCCCCCATGATGACTTTCATAGAGAGGGTTCTACGGTCACATCGCTTCCGGAGACTAGTAGGTCGGACATAAATCTTCTCTCAGACAGAATCCTTTGAGTCGAGTAGAGGTTGACGGAGGTGGTGAACCCCCTCAAACAGATGATGAATTACTAGAGAGATATGTTCGACTACCAGAGAGGTATAAAGCAGATCATTTTGGATTGGATGGAGGGCAATGACGAAGCGGGCCAACCGATGAGGGGTGATAAAGACGACGACCAGACTATGGAAAGCGATGAGGATAACGGCCAACCTATGGAGGGCGTTGATGAGGACGATGGCGAGCGATAACGCAGGTATATTGCAAACTATTTTACTATTTTCATTATAATTTTTATTTGCTAATATAACTTTCATTGTTTGCGGATAGGAGATGCTGGACAACATATGAAGAGGACATACGAGCGTTGTAGATTTTGTTTTTGAATTTGATGTATACTAGTTTGTTATGCATTACTTTGATGTACATTAGTTTGATATACTTCAGTTGGATAATGTAGTTTGATTTACTTTAGTTTCATGCACTTTATTTGATTTATTTTAGTTTTAATGAACTATTTTTGAATTTGATACACTTTAGTTTTGATGCAAAATTCTGTAACTGTTTGGGTCATTGAATATGCAGGTTCATACTATCTTTAGAAGATTCAAAAAACAAAGGAAACTCTGTCCAAATTTTTAATTTTTTCATATTATTTTTCTTGTACTATGTGTCTCCATAACTAGTAATCAAGAGTTCTTACATATTTAATTAACCCAGCAATTCGGATTTCACACATTAACTACCTAAAAATCAAATTAAACTATTCATAATCGATTATGTAACCTAACCTGAAGTAAATTTCGGTCGATTTTCTGAAAAAAAAAAAAAAAAAGGCGAAGGGTTGAAAGGAAATCGTAAACTGTCGATAATTTTTCGCGGAAAATGAGTTTAGGGTTCTGATATAATCGACAGAACGGACGCACTATTAGAAGGTTCGGACCGTCCACTCTAGCCATAATTTATAGAACAGACGGACAATGCTGTCGAGAGTCCGTCCGTTCTATAACGGACAAACAGTGTTTTTAACATTGCGTCTGTTTTACGGCAAAATTCGAGAACGGACGGACAGTATTTTCAATAGTACGCCCGTTATACGACAAAATTCAAGAACGGACAGAAATAGGACGTCTAACAAAATTAATTTTATTAGTTTTTTAATAAGTTAAAATTTGACTCGTTAAAATTTATAGTTTATAATTTAAGAATTTGAAATACAAAAGTTTAAGTTTCATAAAATAATTTTAACCCCGAACAAGAAGATGACAAATAAATCATGTTTAATTCATTAATAATTATAAATCACGTTGAATTCAGTAATAATTAATTATCATGTAATTAGAATCTGATGACAGAAAACTTAGACAAGGTTAAGTTTTGTCCACGTCATCTTACACCACGCTTTTCCATAATAATTTCCGTAAATTCTATTAAAATAATTATATTAATTTATGTTTAATACACGTAATATTATCTCTAAAAGAATTTAAAATATATATATATATATATATATATATATAACCAATATTTTTTATATATAATATTACTTAATTATATAAATTATAAATAATTAAAAAAAATATTTTTTAAAACATTGATTTGAATATTTTAAATTTATAGTCATCATGATATAAAATATCTTTCACTAAATATAAAATTGAATTTTATACGTAGTGAGTCAACTGCTTCAACTTATAAACCGATAATAACAAGAAGATGTTTTTTGAAAAATAAATATATTTTACTGTGATTTTTTTAAAGTTATTTATAATTTTTCTGTGCATAGAAAATAATTTATGAATATTTTTTTAAAAATATGCATATTTATGAATACAAAACTTTAGAAATTGATGATACTATATTTATTTTATTATTATAATTTTTTATAATATTATCAAAAAATAATTAATATTATTAAGATGAAATTAATATAATAAATTATAAATAATTAATTTATTACATTAATTTCACTTAATTTTACAATATTATTTTTAAAAATAGTCTTTTTTAAAAAAAATCAACATCTTTGGTTTTTTTTTTAAAAATCCAAAAATTTTACTATTCACAAAAAAAAAACTAAAAACTATTTTAAGTTAGCAAAAAAACTCATTCTGGCCGGCCTATGGGTGGACAGACCCATGGAGACCTCTAAAAATTTTTCAAATACTTTCTTTCGATCGTTTTTTTTATCCGACGGTATTTCGGCTCGTTTCGAACGAAAAGCGTAAATTTTTATTTATTTATTTATTTATCAATTACGATGTTTATTTATTTATTGATTTTTGCTAACATTAATTTTTAAAATATCTAATTTAATTTTTTTATATTTGATTTATTTATTAGATACGATGTTCAGGTACGTTGATGTTTGTTTGCATTAATTTTTGAACTATTTAATTTAATTTTTGTATATTTTATTTATTTATCAGTTACGATATTTAGGCACTTTGATTTTCACTTACATTAATTTTGAAAATATTTAATTGAATTTTTTATATAATTCAAGGTGTTATTTGTTACGATTTTTAGGTACTTTAATATTTAAACAAGGTAACCCTTTTTTTTGTAGGTAAATTATTTATTTTCGCAGTGGTATAATTGTACTGTGTAAGTAAGTTCTGTCTAAGGAGACTGGAATTTAAGTAGAACCGTTTGTGACCCCTCCAGTCTTTGTTAGGAACTTACTTGGAAAGTTAATTCTATCTAAGGAGATTGTCCATTACAATCTTTCCTTGGAGTTATCCTGCTCAGTACTCTCCACGCTGTATAACTATTTTTTACAATGATCATTCTCACCGTTTTATTCTTTCCCAACAATAGGTTTATTATATTAGCGACAACGATGGATTCAAATTCTAGTAGATCAGTTGATGTAAACGAACTAGCAGATTTTGATACAGATAACGAGTGGATGCCGAATGCTACACCTGCATATGCTGAGGTACAAGCATTCGATCAATTAGATGAAAATGAAGAAATAGAGTTTTATGCAACTTCCAAAACACTGGACGAGGAGCTTCGAACACCGGTTGGCTCAGATGACGAGGAAGTGGAAAGCAGACCGATAAGTGCACAAATATCAAGCGAATGATTATTTTTGGGTAAACAATATAGTTCGTTAAGAGATATCAAGGAAGAAATAGTTCAATATTCTATAGGAAATGGATATGGTATACGGTTCGCTAAAATTGATCGTAGCCGACTAACGGCCATTTGCGAATCTGGATGTCCGTGGAGACTATATGCTGCGAAGATGCAAAACGAGCTCACGTTTCATATATCGACCTTTACCAACGTTCACAGCTGTTCAAGGAAAATGGAAAATCAAAACACTAGAGTAAAATGAGTGGCAAATGATTACCTAGATAGGTTCAAAAGTCACCCTACATGGGACATCCCTTCTATTATCGAGACAGTGAAAAATGATTACATGGTCGATATTTCAACCAGTATTGCCACAAGAGCAAGAAGCATAGCTCGGACTATTAGTGAAGGAAAGTGCGACGAACAATATGAGCAACTGTAGTCGTACGGAACAGAAATATTAAAATCAAATCCAGGTAGCACAGTTAAAATTTATGATATCCCAGGAGGCCAAAATACAGTGGTATTTCAAAGATTTTATATGTGCTTGGCTGGTTGCAAGACAGGTTTGTTGCAACACGGTAGATCTGTTATTTGTTTGGATGACTGTTATCTTAAGGGCTCGTGTCCTGGCCAACTACTCACAGCCGCCAACGTCGAATCTGAGTGTGCAGACTCATGAGAGTGGTTTTTGCAAATATTAAAGGAAAACCTAAACACTGAATCGGGACGCGATTGGACAATTATTTCATATCAACAAAAGGTATAACACATTTTTATTTGTTATTTAAAATATTTGTGGTAGTTGTTGTACTATTTTATGTTGGCGATGTAATATGTTAAAATTTCAAGGGTTGAAAAAGGCTGTGAAATGTCACTTACGAGAGGCCGAACACCGCTTATGCTGCGACTTATGTACCAGAATTTTAAAAGTTTATATCGGAGTGTTGCGTACAGAGATACAATGTGAAAGGCGGCTAGAGCACCCACGAATGCTCATTTCGAGCATGAAATGGAGAAATTACGTCAAATTAACCCGGAGGCCGAAGCATATCTTCGAGGAGAAGATTCTCGCCGTTAGGCTAGTCATGTCTTCTCTTCCCTTCCAAAGTGCGATTTAGGCTTAAACAATCTGTGCGAGTCATTCAATGCAGTGTTATTGCTTGTCCGGAACAAACCAATATTGACCATGTTCGACGGGATCCGAAAAAAATTGATGATTCGCATTGTTAAAAATTATGAGAAGATGTCTCAATCAGAAGATCTCATGTGTCCCCATATAAAAACAAAGCTTGCGAAGTTAAAGGAAGCATCTGGAAATTGGCGCGCCAGATTTGCAGGAGGTTATCGATTTGAAGTCACTAACGGATACGAACAATTTGTTGTTGACATGGATGATCGTGTGTGCAACTGTACCAGGTGGGCCATTACTGGAATCCTATGTGTGCATTCTATTCCCTGCATGTACATCATGAGAGTACCCCCAGAAACTTACATGCACGAATACTATCACTGGTAACTTACCTTCAGATGTACTCACACTATATTCATCCTATTAGCGGGCAAATAATGTGGCCGCCACCCGGAGAAGGTCTGAACAAAATCCTCCCGCCCACAAGACACCGCCAACCTGGTAGGCCAAAGAAGACGAGAGTGCGAGATGCCGACGAGCCGTGTAGCTTGAGAACAAGAACTAGTTGGAAGAACTCCACCATCAGGTGTCGTATATGTCGGCAACAAAGGCATAATACCCGCACTTGTTCTAACAGGGGATCAACTTCAGGCACTATTTCGCAAGACACGTTCATAGGTTTCAACACATTCGACGGAATGCAGGTACACTTTGATACGTTTCTCCTATTAACTCACAATAATTTTTTTTTTATAGTTTCATTTTATTATACACAGGAATCTTCGGTACGCGATCGCAGCAGAGGAAGTGCCTAATAATTGTATTGTAATAATTATTTAGTTCGTTAATTTTTTAAAATATGGCTCAACTTGTAATTCATTATTTTAGTTTAGTTCAAATTGTAAATAATTTTACATTTAATTTTTTTGTCGAATAATGTTTATTTATATTTGTTTATTTAGTTTTTTTTTCAATTAATAATTAATTGTATTGTTTATATATGTATTTATTTATTTTTTAAATAATGTATTTATTTAATTTTTTTGAATTAATTACACTTATTCGAATTGCATGAAAGGTATTTTATCACATTTATTAACGAATTGCATAACATTAAATACAAAAGAAAAAGCTAAAAATTATACATCAAAGTCGTCGCCATCTCCGTCTCCGTCTCCGTCTCCTTCCCCTTTTCCGTCTCTTTGTCTTCGTCGTCGTCGTCTGCGTCTGCGCCTCCGTCTCGCATCTTCTTCATCAACCCTTCGTACAGGGAGTTGCATTTGTTTCTGCTGGTTCTGCTGTATCTGAATAATCTATTGCAAGTCCTCGTGGTGCGTCTAATGAATCTGATGTATTTGTCGCTGCATCTCATACATGTGATGGTTGTTTGCCTCCCACAGCTCATACATCTGTTGATGGTTTGCCTGCAACATCTCATACTCGCCTGCTACGCCTCATACATTTGCTGCATGAATTCTCTCATATCTCATGCGCTACCGGCCTGCTCATGTGGGAACAATGGTGGCACGGTAGTCTCCTCCATCGGCGCTGCCTGAGAGGTGGATGCTCTCTGATCGCTCTTCAGAATCCAAACGCCATTAGCTTCCACGAGACTCATTCGAGTCAAATGAGTCATGTCGAATATGTCGGTAGATTTGGGAGCTATCCTTCGCTCGTCAATCGGTATCTGAATACCAAATTCTTCGACGATCTTCATAATCAAGATCTTGTACGGGAGACTCACTTGTGATGTCCGACCTACTTCAATCATGTGACTTAAAATCAAGAAGCCATGGTCAAAAAACTTCATGTTGCACAGCTTTTCCATGACATACAAGTTCATGCAGCTCACGAGATTTCGATTTCATCTCGCGGTAGAATGGTATGGGCTAGCATGTTGCGCAGAATTCGACTTATGACATTTAAATCTCGTGTTTGTGGCTTCACGAATACCTCAATGTTGGGATTGATGTGAATTCGTCTGAGGAACTCAACTCTCTCAGGCAATGTGAAGAAAGAGCAGTCTTTAGAAGCATGATAATATTGATCTGCATCCTCAACGTAAAATCCCAGCAATTGATTTATTGTTTCCGGCCACAGCGTCACCTCATTACCAAGAATCTTGGTAGTTAGCCCACTAATAACTCTATTTCTCCTGGCTGCTAGCAAGTTCGCGTAGAATAATCGAACTATTCTCTCACATACGTATCCTTTCAACGAATACATCCCGTGAAGGCCGATGTTGTCAAACATTTCTTTAATTCCCAACGTCTTCCAACCATTAAAGTCGACAGTCATGGAATGAGTAAGTTTACGTTTCACCAAATCATTCTCAAACTTACTTTCGCAGTCTCTATTCCAAAATTCCATGACAAATATGTTGTCAAACCTGCTGTTGGGAAAGAATAAAACGGTTAGAATGATCATTGTAAAAAATAGTTATACAGCGTGAAGAGTACTGATCAGGATAATTCCCAGGAAAGATTGTAATGGACAATCTCCTTAAACAGAATTACATTTCCAAGTAAGTTTCTAAGAAAGACTTGAGGGGTCACAAACTGTCCCACTTAAATTCCAGCTTTCTTAGACAGAACTTACTTACACAGTACAATTATACCACTGCAATATAAATAATTTACCTACAAAAAAAAGGGTTACCTCGTTTAAATATTAAAGTACCTAAAAATCGTAACAAAATAACACCTTGAATTATAAAAAAATTCAATTAAATATTTTCAAAATTAATGTAAGCGAAAATCAAAGTGCCTAAATATCGTAACTGATAAATAAATAAAATATAAAAAAATTAAATTAAATAGTTCAAAAATTAATGCAAACAAACATCAACGTATCTGAACATCGTTTCTAATAAATAAATCAAATATAAAAAAATTAAATTAGATATTTTAAAAATTAATGTTAGCAAAAATCAATAAATAAATAAGTATCGTAATTGATAAATAAATAAAAATTTACGTTTTTCGTTCGAAACGAGCCGAAATATCGTCGAATAAAGAAAACGATCAAAAGAAAGTATTTGAAAAATTTTTAGAGGTGTGGTTTGAATGGAAATAGAAACTCCTATTTATAGGGTGGGAGAGGCCGGCCGGCCTCCACGGGTCTGTCTACCCATAGGCTGGTCAAAATGAATTTTTTTACTAATTTAAGATGGTTTTTAGTTTTTTTTTGTGAATAGTAAAATTTTTAAATTTGTTTTTAAAAAAACTAAAGATGTTGGTATTTTTTTTAAAAAGACCTTTTTAGAAATCTTAAAAAGTGAAAAGTTATTGATTTTAATTAATGAACAATGAATTAAAATTTTAATTTTTATTGGCCTTTAAAAATTATTTACAAAGTCCATTGCTTTGATTTAATAATAAATTGCATTTTAGTATTAAGATTATCCTTTTATATATAAATATCTTTTTATATAATAAGATTAAAATTATTTTAACTTCAAAGTATTGATTTAATTTAAAAAATCTTTCAAAACATATTTATACTAAAAAAAAAAAATTTAAATTATTGAAAACTAACAACAAAAACTGTGACAAGGGAGGTTCACTTTTTATTCATCTTTGGTTCTCAATTTTACACTACAATGGTGGACCATTCTAAAAAGAACGAGGGGTGTTCACTCTCCATTCCCTCTCCGTTCACCCTACGTTCTCATTCACCTTCTGTGATTTATCAATTAATTTAAAAAAATATATTAAATAATATTTAATTTAGTTGAAATTTTTATCACATATTGACCACGTAATAGAAAAATAATCTAAAAAATTTCGTGATTTTCTAATAGTTGTACGATTTATTATAATTTTAATTAATTATTTTATAAAATAATTATTTTATAAATCATACAAGTGTTAGAAAATTATAAAATTTTTGAAATTATTTTCTCATGATTAATAAACACGTGGTAAAACTTTCATATAAATTGAATATCGTTTAATATTTTTTTTAAATTAATTATCGTTCATTCTTCACTTTATTTTATAAAGTGCTGAAGAAATGGATAAAAAAATACTAAACGAATTTTAATTTATTTAAAAATTTTAGCATAATCATATTTTGAAGGATTTTAAAACCAAATCCATATTTTAAGAGTAAAAATAATTTTAACCCAATATAATATATAATTTTTTTATTTTAAGTGATTGTCTCTAGTATATAGAAATTAAAAATAAATCAATATCATCAAAGATTACTTCCTATTTAAAACGAAAAACACTAATTTTATTCTCTAATATTACAAGTATAGATTGGTTCAATTAATAATTAATAGTGTATTGTATTAATCACATTAATTAATATCTGTCACATCATATTAAAGAGAAAACGTAACATTACTCATTTAAAATATATGTCAATGTCAACATTTCCATAGTTATCATTATTTGACCATTGTAATATTAAAGTGATAAAGAAAACTTATTTTTACACAAACATGAGCTGTTCAAATTAATTATAGACTAGTGGCATAGCTAGAAAAATTATGTAATAAATTCAGAGGAAAATAAAAATTCAACTTTTTAATTAATTTTATTTAATTAAAAAATCCTCAAATTTGAATATGTTATTTTAAAAGTGTCTATATATATAATGCCACTATACATATTTTGTAACTTCCACTTCATTTTTAATATAAAATAAAATAAAATATAGAACATTAATGTTCAAAAAAGCTGTCACATAAATTACCAATATATTTACGTATACTAATTAAATTTATAGAAACTTAAATTTCCCGTTTATGTAAGAATAATGTTACGCTGTCACTCTTAATTTAATATCATGTCGTGACAATTGTATATCACTCACTCATTGATTTATATAATTTTTTATTTTAAATATTATTTTATATCATAATAACTCTATCAATAGTGAATAATTTGCAAAAGTAAAGTCATGTTAAATTAGAGAATTAATATAACCATTTATGTAAATATAACATTTCTAAAAAAATGTCCTTCACTCCAACCTAAAGCCCAACTTATCAACTCTTCAGGCACTGACCCATTTGATTTTGTGGGCTTAGAACCTTGTTTTAGCAAGAATAATGGACACTACTCGGCCCAAGAAAATAGGTTTAACCTATTTTATGCAAATCTTGAACCATCGCATCGACCTTTGTTCATTTTTTAAAATTTACATACCGGGGTCGCAATCCAACCTCCTCGAGTTGCAACTCCGACATTTCGGGTTGTGACCTTAATACGTCAACATTTGACTCCAATTTTAAATACTGGTTTATCAAACTTGTCATGATATAAATAATTCAAATAATAAGTCTCGTTTTTTTAATATTTGAAGAGGACAATGAGGACAAAAGAAGGGGAGTGGGAATGTCTTAACAAGAAGACATTGAGACATGGATTTGTGGGACACCATGCTGGACACGTGGGGGGAAGAGGGATCCAATAATGTTAGGCAAGATTGTGACATTTGCAGTGGACATTACTAGAACAATTCCAACCTTATGTTGGATTAGATGCCACTCTTCCATTTATGTGCTTCCACTTAATATTTTACCCATACAATATACTTTCATAGAATAATTTATGTAATTTATTTCACTTAAAAAGGAAACATGACATATCAATGTGTCATTTAAAATATGTCGCAAATATGTGTAGACCGAAGAAGAAGAACTTGGCGGGTAAAAACCAACTTGGGCCAAGTTACTAAGGTTTGAATTATTCTTGATGGATTGGAAAGAGAGGTGTGAATGGATGAATATACGATTTATGGAACTTGGATGACTAAGGGTCACACGGTAAGATGAGTTGGTGGATCAATGGTCGGTCTTGATTGAGGTGTGTTGCACAGACTTGGCCAAACTATACGTTAATATTCTTAAATTAACCATGTTGTAATCGTAACGGGAACAAACTTTGTTAAATGTTAGGCCACAAACCCAATACTTAAAAACAAATGAGAGCAAGAAACTTGAGTAAAACAAGAATTACTCTTCTTCAATCCCATCTTTAAAATTGATACTTCACATTGGAAACACTTACATTTTTATTCTTTTCAGTAGTGTATCTATGTCAATTTGTCTTGTAAAGTCAAAAATGACTCGAGATCACATAATTGTAAGAGTTCAATTATACCAGGGAAATGGAGCAATTAACATCACTTAGAAGAGACAAATGTCAGTGATTCATAAGTAAAATTCTTCCAACTTATTACAAGACATTTTTAGATTAAACATGATAACAAAATTATATAAAATATGACTCAAAACAAACAATATTGTAATAATAGAATTGAGGAATCTCTCTATCTTTTTAGTAATTTATAGTTTATAGTTTGTTGTCGTAAAGTCAACTGTTACAGCCTGTACTGTGAATGCAGTAATGACCCAAGATTCTGTTGATTGTGAGCACCCAACTTACACTAGTGGGGTGCACAATTTTACGTTATTTGATCAAGTGAAAATTGAGTGGTTTTTAAGTATCATTCTTCTCCCTACTCGTAAATTTAATGTCTTTTTCGATGTTTATAATGCTATAATCTTTCAAGTTTGAGTTTGGAGTATCATGTGTGACAACATTATGTCATATATGACACCTCTGGATAGACAACCACAAAAACTATGTTGTCTCCTGTCTAGGAGATATTAAATAACCATCAGCATACGAAGCTTTCATCTTCCACATCCACAAAAACTCATTAAAATTTTCCATACAAACAACCAAGCAACTTCCAAATTATTAATGCCACACGACTCTCATGTTTTTCGATAATCAATTCCACCATTTTTCTTGTCGGGTAACCTCAAGAAATATGACAATAAGTGTAAATCCGACCACTTATGTATCCCGAAAGTGAACATTACGACCAAGTTTTGTTACGACCTAAGACTAATCCCTTTCAAGCCGAGAGAGTGGAAGGTTTTAATTTAAAGTTTTTCCATCTAAACCTTTCTGACAAGTATACGATGACAGATCGAACTTGTGTTTTCAACCTTTGTTAGGGAGAAGAGTTGGCTCCTACGAATCTCATTAGCTCGAGTTTATTCGGCAATCAAAATCCAGACTTCCCGCTCTATATTTGATGGAACCTGCCATATTAATTCCTTGGTGTAATATTTTTATACACATTAATGACTTATATTATGTGTGTAGACTTAAAAATAGCATAGTATACGAATGAAGAAAAATTAGATTCATGGGTACTGAACTTTGAAAATAATAGAAGTACAATTATGCAAAACAAAAAACAGACTGAGAATTTGCAGCCCTTTTTTTTTTTTTTTTTTTTGGGATAGAAGGTACACAGATTCATTCAGCCAAATGAAGAAGATGAGAAGGTAATATCAATGGAGAATTCTAGTTGTCTGTTGTTTTAGCCACCCAGAAAGTTTTCTTTACCTTACCACTGCTCTGAACTGAGCGAACTCTTCCTTTCTTCTCCCTGAACACAGATTGATCTTCTCTCTCCTCTTCCTTCTTCTTCTTCTCCAGCTTCGTTTCCTTCTTCTTCTGCTTCTTCTCCTCCATTAATGGCTTCTTTTTTCTGTGGAATAGAGCCAAGCTGTGTCCTTGATTACTCGGGCCAGAAGAAGCATCGGAGACCATTGAATCATCGCTTTTGTCGTCATTAATGGCGTCGTTGTAGTCGTAATCTTCACCGCCATTAGTGTAGTCTGCAATATCAGTGGAGATTTCGTCGTCGTTCGAACTGCTTACTGGAGAGCCTATGTACATTGTCCAGCCAGATTCACTACTATGGCATTCTTCTGAAACTCCGAAGAGCTGGGAAGGCTCCATTTCTGAAGAAGAAGAAGAAGAAGAAGAAGAAGTAAAGAAGGGTTGACAGAATTTATAAAAAGTTGTTAAATGGCAAACATCAGAGCTAACACTCATACACCTGAGAAAACCCTCATGCCTAAAACGTTCTCTCCTCTGACTTGTACAGCCATTTTGAAATTCACAAAAAAATAAAAATAAAAATAATTAATTAAGATTTTGTTTTTAAAAGGATAAAAATCAGAATAAGATTAATTTGAAACATCGCTCAACTAAAAATTCTAATAACTAAAATTTTAACCTATTCAAAATATAACAAAATAAATCTTAGCAGATTCAATCACCCTTCATTCTAGGTAGAGAACGAGGGGTCTCTACCCCGAAACGGTTCCTCATTCCCTACTTCTCTCATTTTAGGGGATGCTTGGGAATAGGGGGTCCTGTTTTGTACTGGGCCTCCGTTCCCTGCATTCCCAATTTTAAGGTTGTTCTGGAATGAAAGATCTTAAATTTAGAATGTACTCCATCCTTAGCTCTAATTTATGGACGTTGTGAGAATGTGAGATTCCAACCTCAAAATGCCCCCCAGATGTTAGCCCTAATTTTTAGGCTCTGTAAGAACGGGGAGTCTCTGCCCTGGAACGGCCCTTTGATCTCAAATATTTTTCTAAAGAATGGGGGCCGATTATCGACACGTTCTCAAATCATATGCGGTGTACGTTGAATGGAGAATCTCCACCCTCCACATCAATCCTCCAACCCAATATATCCAGTATCATGTAAACACTTGACAGAGTAGGGTGTGATCAGCCCCTTGTTCTCGACGTAAATTCAGAGCAGTGAATAATCACCCCCCACTATGGTTTGATTTGTTATATTTTGGATAATTTAAAATTTTAATTGTTAGAAGTTTTAGTTTAGGTGACGTTTCAAATTGACATCATACTTTGGGATTCAAATTAATTTTTACTCTTTTTAAAATAATCATCTTCGGTCACTTACACGTACCTTGTCTAATCCTTAAGGATTAGTTCATCACATCTTCTGAAGTTTAACTACGAGACACCACAAGGGGTCTATCTCACTTCTAAGATGTGAAGACATTTTTTATCCCAAGAAGATTAATACCTAGATATTAGTCGAAGTATACTTCTAAAGAGCGGCATTTCAAAGTAGTAAGCTATCTTTTCGAGCATGTTCAATATCGAACTAAATCAAACCATGATCTAACGGTTCTTAGTTTCATAATCGAAATTGAAACAAAAACCATATGTATTAAGAACCGCGGAGTCCCATGGTGCTCTTAATATTTTCTCGCTTTGAGTTGGAGATCGCATGGATTTGATCTTGAAGTTAGCCTAAACACATTGTATTAGATAGAAAGGAAAACTCTACTTATAAATCACTTTCCATTCTTTTAAGAGATGTGAGATTGTACAACCCGACTAGTATAGGTTAAGCTTCACAATCAATAGAAACTTAGATCATTCTTGCTTTTACAAAACGATTGTCACAATCTCCCTCCTTTGGGAGCCCAATGTTCCTGTTGATCACACTTTCTATTGGGCTTCAGCTATGATACTATTTGTGGAGTTCACCGATACTCATAGTACAATATTGTTTGTTTTGAGCTAGAACTCGCATAGATTTGTTCTTGAGGTTGGCTTAAAATGCGTTGTATTAAGTATAGAGAGAAATTCTACTTATAAACCATACATTTTCCACTCTCCCAAGTGATGTAGGATTGTTCATCTCCCCTTGTAAAAAATGTTATTTTTAAGTTTTTTTGTTCAATTTAATGTTTTGGTAAATTTTGTAAATTTATAAAATGTTAAGAAAAATTTGTAAATAATAAAATATAATTGAAATAGTGTCGGGAAAACTCTATTCCTTCATTGTGCAGCCACCATACACAGGAGAGGGAGAGAGGTTATTGTCCCATTTGTTCAACGTCGCACTCTAAGACCAAGAACGTGTTCGTGAGACTCTGAGGATCACCTATTGTGAAGAGATTTTGATTATTGGTAAGTATTTCCTCTCTATTTTTTATGTTTGAAGATTACGTTTTAGGTTGGGGATGGATTCGAGCAATGGAGCTTGATTCCATCTGATATTTCTAGCTGTATTAGTATATTTAGAGTATATGCATGTTTAATCGGCGTTTAGAGGTGAGAAGCGGCAAGGGAGGACATTTTTCACGACTTCTTGTATCTGGAAATCACTTAAGTATTGACCGATGTGGATGCCCTTAGACCCTTCCAACCTGACGCTGAAAACAGAAAGCTTCAAGTGTCGACACTTTGAAGGAAGTGATGACGCTAGCTTGTTCTTGGCTGAGACCGAGAGAAAGAGGTATCAACACTTTGAGACCGCCAGTTTATTTTGAGTTGGAACCCTAAAGTTTGGAGTGTCGACACTTGTGAATGAAGTGTCGACTGCTAGTTTATTTTGAGTTGGAACCTGAGAGTTCAAGGTGTCGACCGATAGAATGAAGTGTCGACTGCGATCAAATGACTGTTTTAAGTGTTGACTGGTGAGTCGACCCTCACTTATAAGTGTCGACCGGTCCCTAATAAAGTGTTGACTACACAGTTCTTATTTAAAGAAAATTTTGTTATTTAGGCAAAGTTCATGGTTGTTTATAGTGTTAAACATTGCGTTCATAGTCTCGATTTAGGACTCATCCTAATGTTTTCCCTTAGTGTTAAGTTAGATAATTTTAATTTTGGTTTCAAGTTAGGATCAGACGACTTCGAAGATTTCGAGCAGTTGTTGAAGTTGCGTCTTTAGTTAGAAAAATGAGTGTTCGGCTTAAAGGTAAGAGTTTTATATTGTTTGTACTGCATTGCACGATTTTGAATAAAACCATATTTTGGTGTCTAACGGGGCATGATTGTTAGCACATCAGTCTTTTAATTGTATGTATATCTATGATTTTCATGTTTATCATTTATGTATGTTTTTATTATTGTTGTGATAGATGATGGATCTTCGTGATATTTTGGACAGTCTAGGTGTCAAAGTATCAGGAGGACATCCTAGTACACTTTTTGCTGTATGAAAGTTATCTTATATACATGTTACGAAATAGGTAATAGGGTTGCGATGATACGCTCTTTGAGTTTTAAATTGTTAAACCTAATCAGAGTATTTTTATTTTTATTCATTATCGATTATACGAGTTCCTTCGTAGATTACTATTTTTCACTGATAACTCGGGTACTGTGGCTTGATCTTCAAATTGCACGTTGTTTGATTTTTCTTTCTGTCTCATGAGGTGTTGCTGGACTTCGGTCACTGTTTTTCTATATTATGTATCGGAAAGGTCCTTGAGTGACACTTCTTTTTCACTGAGATGATTTTCAGTTAAATGTACGATGATAGTATATTTTCATATAGTCGTCTATGTATACGACAATGATTTATTTAATGCATCATCTATGACTCTTGGAGCTTGTTTTATAAAATGTTAAAAATGAGTTTTCATGAGACGATATTTGAAAACTATTTTGATATTGCATCATATTTTAAAAAAAGTTAAAAGAAGTTTGAGTTAGTCACGCACTATAAACGACCTACTCTCTTTTTTAGAAAAGAATAAGAACTGTGAGTAGTTGGAGTTTAGAAGTTGTTTTTTTATTTTAATTCTTTTTGCATTTGAGTGTTTAGTTTCCTGTAACGAAGGTTTATCTCTATTTGATATGTTTTACATATTTAGATTTAGATTTGAACTTGTGAATATTATTGAACATGTATTTCTTTTATCGTATTATTATATTGATAGTCTATGTGTAGATCTTGGTTTTTGATTCAATGTTTAAGTCTTCCACTCATATAGGTTGAACTTTACGATCAACAGAATTTTAGGCTCCTTCACCTAGCGAGTTGTGACAAGAATTGAATGAAAGTGCACTGTTTAACTTTACCAGTTTTTTATACTCAAAACTGTTGTCCAGACCATGAAAACAGTTATTTTGTATTAAGAACCGGTTACTGTTCATGTAAGGGTGAAACTAGACCGAGTCGATGACTTCAAATCGAATAATGCACTCCTGGTCGAACTTGTGATGGGATGAGCCAACTTGGCCGGATAGGTCGGATTATGATAGAATGGATGAAAGGAATGGAGGGAGAAAAAGAGTGAGAGACCCATAAACCCTCACCTGGAAATGCAATGACCCATTAATTCTCTGACTTGACTGAGAGCAGAAGACAGCTAGAAGCTGTCAATGAAAGTGAAATCCATCCATCACAAAAAGGGCATGCATATCAAAGTTTCTTCAATTCGAAAGGACATGGGGTTGTTCACTTACTCAATAAAACTTCACAACAGAAGATGGGGAACCCATCTTTACTGCTTCTGCAAACGCCATTATTAAACAAATTTAAAAAAAAAAAAGCAGACTTTATTGCAAACACAGATCGGATCAGTCTACAGAAGAAAGAAAAACCTAAAGAGAATATATGACTCGTGTTTTTAAATACCCTGGAGGAGGACCTCTTCACTGCCTTATTTAGCTTTCGACCCTTTTGAATTCTTGTCATTTTATGGACAAATAAGCTGCAGCCCTTGATTTTTAAAGTAATTTATTTAAAAAAGAAGACATTAATGCTGAGAATTAAGCCAACTGAAAGTTAGGTTTTACAGAATAAGGTGCAGGAGAGAAACTTGTCAAAATATCTGTCTGCTTCTCTTGTCCTGTCTTCATCCCATTTGCTGGAAACTTGTCTCCTGCTCACAATGCTTTGGATTATGACTTTTGTGTTACTGGGGGAAGAACATGCCCTCTTTCTCTCCGTATTCATCCCACTGCTGACTGCTCGCTCTCTCTCTCTCTCTCTCTCTCATCTGTTTTTGAAAAGATTAATGAAAGGATGATCTGTGATCTCATTAATGGATGATTGAGAATGGATTAATGGTTTTAACAGTGGAAGAGTCCTTTTGATAAGGTGAGTATTAAAAGTGATCAGACATATTACCATCCCCAAATTTACTACTTGAAATGACTTCTTTTTGCACTCAATTCTGAAATGACCTTCATTTATATGCATTTTCCAATTCTTTTTCAGAAAACAAAAGTCCTCATTTTTCTCATGCTCGATTAAAATTACAGACCCAACGACCCCCATCCATGGATTTAAGTCAATTACAGCTTACAACCACGGACAGTGATAAAAAACTTCAAAAAAAAAAAGAACCCGATATTGAGAACTGGCCTATTTTCATAAATTTGATGTAAAAAATGCATACCCACTAGACCAAATTTCATTTAAATCCATTTTTGGTATTAAAAATATAGATGAATACATATTAGGAAATTGACAAAAATGTGAGAGAGAGGACCTGGGTGATAGGAATGGCAGGAACAAAAGGAACTAAAAAGGGTGGAAAAAATCCAGATGGTTTGTGCATAGTTTGCCTCTCCCATGCTCGCAAGCAGCATGAAAATGGCTGTTCCCCACTTCCCTCTTCTCCTTTCACCTGCATTCTCAGACAGCTTTGGCCCATCCACTATTCTTGCTTCTTGTCCTATTCTTTCCTTTTTTAAAACAAAAATCTCTTTTCAACTTTCGGGTGGACAAGATCGGACCATAACTGTGGTTCGAACCAAAACCGCGAGTTCTGTCCTAGTTTCGTTCGTTTTTTACCTCTACGTGAATCATGATGGGTTCTTAAGATAAATTAATCGATTGTTCATATCATAATTTTGGATACAAAGTTATGTTAGAATCAAAATAAAACAATATCGCGCGCTTCGGTTTGGTTTGATTCTTAATATCCACTCGGTTACGAAACTTAAGAAGAACCATAGCTTGTGCACTCCTACTTCTCCACGATAGTTTATTTAGGTCCATTGCTCTATTGAAATACTCGACATCGAAACATGACTAGAACAATATGCACTAGTTGCATTATACTATGTGCAATGTGTCAAACATGTAGAGGCTAACTATAGTCTAGGATTCGCATTAAACAACACTTGAATGGCCATGTAATTCTATCATGTGCTACTTTGGTTTGTCGATTCGTTATTACCGTTGCTTTCATTTGTATTTCCTAACACGATCAATCATCAAAACGAGAGATATCGATGTCACGTAATGTAGAATAAATGTCCTTAATACAAAAAAATCTCATAATTAATCATTTTTTTCATCTAAGGGTTAAAAATGTGGGAGGTAAAAGAAGAAGAGATTGAGAGGATCCTCATCTCTTCGTGAGGGACCCAAGCTGAGTGAAAACAGTCCTCCACGTGAGGATTGAAGACATGGGTTTCGCAAATGCGACAATAATTTCAAGGCTGGACAACTAGATTCTTCTTTTCTTTTTCTTTTTTTATTTTATTTTATTTTAAATTTTAGAGTTTTTATAATATAAATATATAACTATCTTCTTCACGTGAGATTAAATAATTTAAAAAAAGTGAATAATGAGATCTGAGTTATTTATTATGTCCTGTGGTACCTTTTGATTGCTATCTTTTGACTTTGGTTAAAGCGGATATCTCAAATGTCTTTTTTTTTTTAAATTAGATTGATTTGCAAATAAATTTGATATAAGATTGCCGTTCAATCAATATAAAATAACGGGTGCTCATTTACACGATCGATCGGACGAGCTTGATCTTAGTTTGCCTCGTTTCTTCGTATGTTTATGCTTGTAAAACGATGTTCGGAGAGCAAGAGTTAATTTGTTCAAACCCTAATCTAGCGTTTTATATAAGATTGCCGCTCAATTAATATAAAATAACGGGTGCTCATTTACACGATCGATCGGACGAGCTTGATCTTAGTTTGCCTCGTTTATTCGTATGTTTATGCTTGTAAAACGATGTTCGGAGAGCTAGAGTTAATTTGTTCAAACCCTAATCTAGTGTTTAAAGTTAACCAATGATGAATCAAAAGAAATGCTTGAAAAAAGCACCCTTTGTGGAAAATGAAGCAATGTTAAAAGTATTGGCCGTGAAAAGTGGAACAAAGTGAGAAAATAAGTGTTGCCAACGTGTAAATCATTACAAAAAAATTAATTAATATTAAGAAAAAAAAATTATTATTTTGAGGGTTGCATTTAGTTTTTAGTATTAGAGTCCTTTATATTTATGGAAATTGCCTTTATGTCCTCAGCATTTAACCCTTCACTATGGGCCTGGACTCAGTACTTGGCCATTGGTTATCACATATGGTCTGGGCCTTAGTCTGCTCTATTACTGAGCTTATTTCGGGCCTAGGCCTTCCAGCCTGGGCCCCTAGTGGCCCATTACTGATCCTCCTAAACTAGTTTAGACAAAAAAAACACGAGTAATGTTAATTCTTCAGTCACGCTCCATATTCATACTTTTTGAAATGTCACATCAATCAATGAATAGAAAATAAAAAGAAAAAATTCAATTCACGCTATCGTATGAGATCTTTTGTCATTTGGTGTCTAACGTTTTTTTCTTCCAATCAAACCACATCATATATGCCGTTTGTAATTCAAACCCTGCCGTTTAATTTTTCGTTAAATAGATCACATGACCTTATTTGTTTTATATTTAAAAATTTTAAAGTTATAAATTAATTTTAAAAAAATAACAAACGATATTCAAATTATTTGAAATTTTTACCACATTATGAAAAGATAATATAAAAATTTTCGTAATTTTTTAACACTTGTACAATTTATAATAATTATTTTATAAACTAATTAACTAAAATTATAATAAATCATACAAGTATTAGTAAATTACGAAAATTCTTAAATTATCTTCTTATAATGTACTGAATATGTAATAAAAATTTTAAATAAATTTAATGTAGTTTGTTATTTTTTAAAATTAATTTATCATTCTCACATGTCTACGCCAACAACGATATTCAATTTATTTGAAATTTTTATCACATACTCAGCACCTTATAAGAAAATAATATGAAAATTTTTGTGATTTTCTAACACTTGTACGATTAATTATAATTTTAATTAATTAGTTTGTAAAATAATTATAATAAATCATATAAGTATTAGAAAATGACGAAAATTTTTAAATTATCTTCTTATAATGTTATAAAAATTTCAAGTAAATTGAATATCATTTGTTATTTTTTTAAAATTAATTTATAATTTTAAAATTTTTAAAATTTTTAAATATAAAAAAAGAAGATGTGCACGTACCTAATTTAACGAAAAATTAAACGATAGAGTTTGAATTGCAAATGACGTATACGATAGAGTCTAATTGGGAAACAAAACCGTTAGACACCAAATGAAAAATGACACCATACGATAGAGTCTGAATTGAAATTTTTTCAAAATAAAAATAAAATGTAACCATAATATTATTAAAAAAGGATATTATTCAAATTTACACTCAAATGATTATCAAACAGAACTTTATAGCATTTTCATTAAGGTAGACTTGATCATAGGAGGATAGGTTGGGGGCTTTAACCATTCATGGGGAGCAGATCTGATAACATGATTCTTGTTAAGAGAAAGCGCTGGCCGACACTGTTGTCTAGGTCTAGATTGCTTAAAGTTGTCCTTAAAGTATACTTATAGTAATAAAACAACCTTTAGCGGTCCCCAATTTTGGAGAACGTCTTTATGTTTTCTGCTTTATAAATTAAATTTAAAAAAATTTAGAATAACTAGCTCAATAAACATACTAAACAATATCGAATTTCCTTGAAAATTTTTTCAACATGTTCACCGTATCAAAAAAAGATAAGATATAAAATTTTATGATATTTTAATAATTATATGAGTTGTTTAACTTTTTACGTTTATTTTATAAAATAATTCATTAAAATTACGTATGTCATTTAAAAATTATGAAACTTTCCCAATAAACTCTAATTGTACTCCTAGTTAGAGCTAGCAAAAAAAAAAAATTACAATACATTTATTTTTAAACTTTTATAAAAAATCGAATAGATAAAACTAATATTGACTCTAAAACTATAGATAAAAGTATGGTTGCTTTCTTTTATCTGATCATTGTTTCCAGCTTTGATATCTTTTTGTTGAGTTCTTCTGCCGTTTCATGTCATCTATGTAGAATACAATTATATACCTAAAGTTATACTAAGACAAAATTCAAGCAACTATTTTCCACCCACAACATTGATTAGTATAATTTATATTTTTAATTACACAAATTAACATTTCACACGTCAAAAAATAAGAACAGAGAGTAACAATAAAATATAATCATAGTATTATTTTAAAAATATTTAAATAAAATCTTACCAATGACAAGTTAAAGCGCTCCCTTTGAACCAGTTTGTGTCGTCTTTGTAGTTCGCGTCCTTTCTATAGTAATGTCTCGTTCAATATTACAATAGAAGAGATTCTGGAAATAGATGGTCTTTCTAATCTTTGGAATTCTCATTTCAGGGAAGCACACTCTTTTCCAACCTGCATATATTTTATTTTCATTTAAAATAGAATTGATCAGATAAACTTTGACTAAGCACATTATAGGATAAACAAAATGTCTAGCCGCATAGAGTATCCTCATTACCCAGAAAAGCTTGGTTATCAATGAATCATAATCCCTAGATTTGCATTATCAAATTGTGGACATTAAACGCATGTAAATAATCATTGTAGTCAAGGAAAATAGTTAATTATGGACAGTTCTTCAAGAAAAAAAATTGAAGATCTTCGCTCATTGCTAGGAAATTTCCAGTGTAAGCAGTGAATTTTATCTGTTGCTAAGATAGTTCTCAGGAAACACGACTGATAATTAGAAATTCTCAATACATATAAAAGGGAAGGAAGAAACAAGAGGACTCTGCAACTACGATAACATCAGTCTTGATAATATATCAGCGTCTCAAAAATTTATCAATGGTCACGAAGTTAAAAAGTCATTAAACTGGGGAAAATTAATTTAGGTTAAAATGAACAAACCCTGAACCTCCCTTGGCGGGCAGAGAAAATCCTTGAGAAACCGAAAAACAGTGACTAAGACAGCACTTCTCCCGCATGAGAAGCTGCTTATATGAAGCTGATTGCACCAGATTCCGAATGCGAGTGATTCCGGAGGAGGCACAATCATAAATTATATTAACTATTTCGTTCAACTGACTATGCCCCTCAGATCTCTCGGTTGACCAGATACTGTTAAGATCGCGTAGAGTAAACTTAATAAAATTTGATATGTTACAATAATTGTGTCGCTGCTGTAATACGTGGAACGTACTGATCAGTATAATTTTCTAGAAAGATTGTACTAAATAATTTCATAGATAAAATTATCTTTCTATGTAAGTTATCAGAAAAGTTTGGAGAAATCACAAATGGTTTCACTTAAATTTTCTTTCTCTTTAACAGAGCTTATTTATACAGTATAATTACATCATTAAATAAGCAGTACGAAAAATAAGATTACGAATATATTCACTAAAAAAAATCACTACTATAAGAATTTCAAATAAAAAATATAATGAAAAAATATTTGGCAAAAAAAAATTTAAATATTTTCATAAAAGATAAAAATAAAATAAAATATGTTAAAAGAAATGAAGATAAAATATAATAAGAAAATAAAGTATCTTAAAAGATTTTTTTTATTTGTATAATAAAAATAATTTATAAAAATGCACGATAATATAAAACGTTAAATTATAAAAAAAATTCATACATTGTCCGTCAACTAAAACAAAATCACCTGGATGAAAAAAATAATAAAAATAAGAGGAGAGAAATGAAAAAAGGTGTGATGGAAATCAAAAAGAAAAAGTTTATATAAGGGGAGACTGGTCAATTGGTATGACGAGACTGGTCTCAAAAATTGGTCACGGGTGCTCGTTATCAATAATTTTTCTAAACTAGTCAACTGGTCGAGATGTGATCAGTGCCACTTAGGCACTAGATAGATCAGTCTGTCCACACTGGTTAGGCACTAGATAGATCGGTCTGTCCACACTGGTCGACTGATAATAAATATTTTGTTTATTTTTTATAATTTGGTAGATTCGGCTATAAATAATAAATTTTGGTAGTTGTTTTTAAATAAATCAATATTTTGATGGTTTAAATGAAATTTTTTATTATTATTTATAGTTATTTATTTATTCAGTTGAGTAAAAATGATTAATTGTCTTTATTTTAAATTAATTGTAAATACATTATTAATGTATTTAATTAAAATAATAAAAAAAAAATTGAAAAAGAAGGCTGGAGCATGGAAGTCCCGCCAAACTCCTCTCTCGGTCTCACTCACAATCTCCGTAGTGAAACTTAGAAGAATGGCTGGAAGGGAGAGTGACGCTGTGTTTGCTTCAATCAACCATGGGATTATTTCGAAACGAAGAGTTTCAAGAGAAGTTTGAGCGGGATTTAATCAAACGAGAGATCACATATTTTTATTTTTGAAATCAATAAAAATGTATTGTACTAAATAAAGAGAATAACATTATTTATAAATTATTCATTTTTCACTAAATCAAACAATAGAAGATTGTGTACTCCTACTAATATGAATAAGGTCTTCACAATCAATAAAATTTTGAATTATTATTACTATTATAGGACGGACTGTCACAAAATTAACAGATTATTCGTGATAACATATGAAGTTCAAGAAAAGGAGAATTAAGCATTGAGTTTTTCGACTCAATGTCTTATGATTAGACAATCTTATTATTCGATAAAGAGCGTAATAAATTTGCATAATACAAAGCTTTTTAATGAATCATTCATACGGATTTTTATATCTCATGTTATATTACGAACTTTCTACTTATCGTACTATTTTACTTGAACTAATCTTTACCATTTTATAATCTATTTTAGTGAAATTATTTATTTTTTTTGAAGTATCGAAATTATTGGGGTACTTTAAAATATGACTAATTAAATCTAATAAATTCATTTTTATAGTTAAAAAATCATTTATTATTATTAATTATAATTTTTGAATTCAAAATTACAAAAATTTAAATAAAATAAAATTAAAGAAAAATGATTTCCATTCATGCACGTAAAAATTAAATCTCCCGTGTCCGTATTCTCCTCTTCCACCACCCCGTAATGGACTCTCATGATTGCGTGTCGACTTATTGTACTACCACGTGGCAATCTGATTTGGAAATTCCCCGTAACTAACACAGTTGTGTCATTTCTCGTAATTAAGAGGAACTCCGAGGGTTAGTTTGGAAAATGAAAATACGGATAAAAACAACGTCTCGCTGCCTGCAGTTACAAAATCCTCGTTGGAGACGACTTTTTCTTCGTTGCATTCTCTCTCTCTCTCTCTCTCTCTCTCTCTCTCTCTCTATGAACATTTCTCCAATCTCCGAGGAAGAAGAAGAAGAGAAGCTAAAGCAACTCCATTGCAATGTTTCGCATAAGCAATGTGTTGATTTCCATTCTCAACGGATGTACTTTGCTCGTCGGCCTTGCCGCCATAGTAGCATCAATGTACCTCCGTTTCCATGGCGGTAGTGACTGCCAGAAGTTTCTTCAAAATCCTCTGCTAATTCTAGGTCTCTTCTTCTTTGTCTTGTCTTTACTCGGTCTAATCGGATCGAGTTGCCGAATCAACGTGGCGTTGTATGTATACCTAGCCGTGATGTTCTTGTTGATTCTCGGACTCATCGCTTTCATTGTTTTCGCGATTCTCGTTACGAATAAAGGAGTTGGAAAGGCTGTGTCTGGAAGAGGTTATAAGGAGATTCGATTAGGTGATTACTCGAATTGGTTGCGGAATTATGTTGTCAATGAGAAGAACTGGAATGCAATCAAGAGCTGTTTGATTGACGCTAAAATTTGCCGGAATCTTAACAGTGACGTTCGTCGGGGCGCGGCGGAATTCGAGAAGAAGAATTTGTCGCCTATTAAGGTTGGTTTCTGACTTTCCTTCTTTAACTGCTTTCTTCGTTGTCCAGATTATTCTGCACTTTAACAACGTACAGGGCATATTAATAAACCGATTCCCAAAAAACGGATCCTGACAAGTCGGATCCTCGGAAGAGAAAAGTAAACCAAATTAGAGAAATTCCATAATCGTGGTCTTTAGATTCATTCAAAACTAATTATCTAATTTTACTTTTGGGTGCAGTCTGGCTGCTGCCAGCCGCCATCAAACTGCGGATTCAAGCACAATGGAACCTCATGGGTGGTCCCAAAATCAGGCCCGGCAGCGCCAGACGCGGACTGCAGAGCATGGAGCAGCCAACTAGACGCGCTGTGCTACAACTGCGTGTCATGTAAGGTAGGAGTTCTGAACAACATTACGAAGGAATGGAAGCATTTTGCCATTTTCAATAGCTGTGTGCTTGCGCTTGTTACCCTCATCTACTGCATTGGCTGCTGCGCATCAAGGAATAATAGGAGATCAAGAACCAAGTATGATCAATACAGAACTTACCCTTGATCTTCCCTTGCTAGTTTTAGTAGTATCCTAGACAATAGATTTTCATTCAATTATTTCCATTAAAATTTATGCTTTTTTACTAGATTGTAGCTGTATCTTGTCGTGTTTGGATACTGAAATTTTCAAATTTAAGCTCTTGCTTTCTTTGGAATTCCAACTGTTTTGTTAGAACCCAAATTGGCTAAACATATCTAACCGAAGCCACGCCCAAAAACTTGAAACCATCCTGCTAAAATTGATGAAATATTCAAGAGAAATAATCAGACCGTCTAAAAAACAACAAGAAAAACAAGAACTGGAGGGTTTCGTACATGCCAAGACTAATCGTCTTTTCACTTAAAAAATATCTGCAAGCTCCGAAAGAGATGGCCACCCAATTCGACCTAACCCGAGAGTTCAGAGAAATCAGAATTATGTGGAAGAACAAACACTTAAAAGAGCATTTTTTAAGCCGTTTAATTTGCATATATACACGTTTGATAGTAAAAATACGGGTCTTTGAGAGGAATGCAGAAACATTGAGTTAGTTTACTTGGGCTTAAACAAGACGATTGATAAAGACCTCATTTGATAAAAGACACAGCAATTAGACTCATCGACATCATTTTCCCCCCATGAGATTATTTCTACCCGGAAGTTCATTACTCCCTCTCAAACCTCCATCTTTCAGAAGGAATGGCTAATTGTGCTATCCGAATTAGGTGTAGTTAATGATCGAGCAAAGAACATTAATTCTAGAATTATTTGCTATTAATAATTAATGGGTAATACTTTTTAAGACCTAATTTCTTTATTTTTTTTAAATGTAGGTCCGGAATCCCAGTGGGCTGAATACTCCATCTTTCGACGAGAACAAGAGACGGTGAAATCAAGTACTTTTAGCTCCAAATGGAAAGCAGCTCCCCGTCGTCTTCCCCGGCGCTGCCGGTCCCTCCGCCTCCTTCTGTCGCCCGTTTTGATAGCTCCGCCGCTCCTCCAAACCTCCCGGTCCCAGCTCTCTCTCTCTCTCTCGCTCTCTCTCTCTCTCTCTCTCTCTGTTAATTTGGGGAGTTTTTGTGATGAATTTTGATGGGTTTTGTTTGTAAAGGCTGATTCTGCAGCAAACAACAACTGGGTTCTTGATCTCGACGAGAAAAAGACTGAACTGCCTCACCAATTTGAGTATTCCTCCTCTTACTCTTCTTCTTCTTCCTCTTCTTCCTTTTATTAATTTGAAAGAAAAATAGAATTTATTGTCCTTCTGAACGTATCACATCTTTGTTTTACTTTCGAACAAGGATTTGCCTCACTCAATAGTTCTTCATCTTCACACTACTTACCCATAATAGTACAAACCCATTTTACCTGGTTGATTGCGAATACATCCATCTTCTTCCTGGAGGAAATATAAAGTTTGCATCAATCTGCTAATCTCATTTTCTTTGTTTTTGGTAGATTTTCTCTATGAAATGCTTGTTATTTTGTAAGATTTTGACAACGATGATGATTTTTTAAGAACATTTTCACGATTTTGAACAGTTGCATCTGTGAATTTGGTAAAAACTCTGTTTCAGCTCCAATTTGTGCATTGCCTGCAACTGTAGAGGATCCAATTGCAGTTGTTTTAATGTTTGAATCGATAGTTTAGAATCATCTATCAAACTGCAACATATGTACTGTAGGTAGTGCTAAGTAGGGATGATTAATAATTGGTTCCTAAATTCTTACAGAAATTTGGACGATGCTGATTCCATTGAGAGGTTCCAAAAATATGAAGCGGACTACACTCGAAGATTGATGGCAAAATACTTTTCAAGAAAAAACCTCTATGGAGGTAAGAAAGCAAAGGACTATACATTCGAATTAACTTGAAATTTTCACAAAGTAAAAACATCGGTAAAAATCAAATTGAGGATCTCTGGATATTTGATTGTTCGTCGATATTATATCGTTTGGTTCGTATATGTAAATTTACTGACGTTCTTGCAGGAGAGATATTTGATGAAAGCACCAAAGTTGAGGATGAAATCATAAAGTCAAGCAGGTAGAAGGAGGCGAATTTTGTTCTCCTACAATTTCTCATCATTTTATAAGATTGAACATTTGAAAAAATTTATTTTTTTACTGCCCATTTTTTCCAGGTGGCCTTGCACTAGATCGTTTGCGGACCCAGTGCCCGGTTTCGAGGATCATACGAGCTGCTCATTGACACCGATTTTAGAACCAGCCACCAATATCGCAAATGGGACACAACAGCACAATAAGTGCGGCTAGTATGATCCCTATACTTCTCTTCGATCAAATGGTGTTTGAAAGTTTTAAAAACGACCATTTTAATGGTTTATCGCAACTCTAGCTACTTAAGCTTTGGTGAGTTACATGATATTGTCAATTATTTCATGTTAGCTTAGTGTAGTGGTTAAATCGGATTATTTTCTTCTCGAGTTCTTTTATTTTATTGATTTCTATTTTGCTCGTGTGGGATATGGAATTGATTCTCGTTTGTATTTAGTTACAAAATTTATTTCTACATTGTTGGGTGTTTCTTTTTCTTGTTAAAGGGAGTTAGGGGCATTGGTTTATATGGATCGATGAGACACGGGATGAAAATTGATTTAATCATTTATATTATTTCTTAACGTTTCGCGATAAACATCCTTAGTCGGAAGTTCACAACAACAAACGCAACATGTGTTTCGGATATCCAACCACTACAATATATTCTCATCATGTAAGACATGAGGACAAGGTAGTTCATTTGCATGTCACTACAAATAGCACAAAATGCATCATTCTTTATAGTCGTAAACTGCTTTCGAGGATGTTGGGTGGTCGGTAGTCTTTGATTTGATCAATTCTACATCAAATAAACGGATCAATATATAATTTTTTTTAAGAGTATAAATGATTAAATTAGCTTCTACGATAGCTATTGGTAGCATTAGAAATTCGGTAGAATTCAACTCGGTGCTCCTATGCCAATTTCAAAAGTTTCTTTGAACTTTTGTCAAACAACTAACGCCATTCCTTATTTCGACCATCAATAATCATCGAGCCAAAAATTGAAATCACTGCACCGTCACTTGTGTCGACAACACGGAGCCACAGCCACCATAAGAGATGACCAAATAGATATCGTGAAAAGAAAGGAAAATTTTAATGAGTATATAAAAGACTTATGGAGTCAAAAAATTAAGTCACATAAGTGTGGTGCATGACCAATTTAACAATTTGTCCCGTGAGGAATGGGTGGACATGGGCCGGTTCGATCTAGTTCCATTGTTGCCTTGGAGCCAAATCGTAGTCCACAGTTCTCAAATATGGAAACAAGAATTGAAACCATGAAACCCGATTTAGTCCCGGTTTGGTTCCAAAATTATTTAAAAATTTATTCTTTTAATATTACACTTTTTTTTTTTGTTGCCTTTTTCGAGAGTTTTGATCAGGTATGAAGCATGTTCCTGATATGGCCCGGTTTTTGCGACTTTTGGTCAGTTTTTTTCGGTTTTAGGTCAGTTTTAATTCGAATTGCTACAGTTTATGGCCTTTACTCATCAAACTCAATAGATTTTTGGATGGGATCGAATCTTGCTAAAAATGGAATTTGGTAGATTTTCTTCGTGCATTGCTGATACTTGATGAATTTTTAAGGTTATTATAGGCTTCGATTGAATTATGTAATACTTCTCTACATCGCCATGCTGTTATGAGTTGAAGAAACTGGAGTTTATTGAAGATGATGATTCCATGTTTACTATTAGGAAGGATGTCATCGTATTCGAAGGGATTTCTCTAAATGTTTCTAACGAAGCTATTTAAATCTTTGCTCGAGCTTCCACCTTCTTTAATGGCGTCCACTGCAGCTTCCCTCAACTTCCACACCCTTTTCCTTTCTTCGCCATTCTCCTCCCCCAGTCTCGCCACCAGTCTAGCCAACTCCGTCGGCTCCGGCACCGTCTCCCGCCCCTCAAATCCCCTTATCCCCACTTTCAGATGCTCCACCAGCAACCTGGCATTCGTGTGCTGGTCGGCCGTCATCGGCCAGGTCAGCGTCACGACCCCACCCAGAATCCCCTCCAGCACCGAGTTCCACCCGCAGTGACTCAGAAACCCGCCCACAGCCCCGTGGCTCAGTATCGTCACCTGCGGTACCCACCCCCTTATTACCAGTCCCCTTTTTCCGATCCGATCTTCAAATCCACGAGGCAGCTTTCCACATTTACCTGCCTCGTGGGCGCCAGTAGGCTCTTTCAACGACCAAATGAAATGGAGCCCACTCTCCTCTAATCCTGCTGCTACGGCCTCCGTCTGATCGTTCGTTAGCACCACCTGACTGCCGAACGATATGTAGACGACCTTGCCATTTGGACACGTGTCCAGCCACGATGATATCTCTTCTGCCGATACTGTACTGGGTCCGCCTCTGGCCGCCAGCCCGCCCGTCTGATTCCCCGGCGGGAGTAGTGGCCCCACCGCCCAAATTCTTTTGTGGCCGACTTCCTTTCTGAGATGTTCTAAGTAATCCTCCTCCAACGCGCTGAACGAGTTAAAAACAATACCCCAACTGGCCGGGTTAGCCTGAAACCCATCTCCGATGGATTTCGAATCCGGATCTCGATCTCCGTCGTCGATATATCGCTGGTAAATCCGAGACAACTGCCACCAAGGGAACTTTAGGGATCCCGGAAGGTTCAGAAACGAAACGACCTCGTTTCTATCGTTTGAGTCGTTTCTGGGCATATTTCGCCAAAGGGTGAATATTACGGACAAAGCCATAACTCCAGAGGGAGAAAAAAGGACGCGTCGGATACCGAGCTCGGTGGCGAGACGATGAGTCCAGCCTAAAAACATGTCGGAAATGATGAGGGAGGGAGGAGAAGAGTGGGCCTTGAACCAGTTTAGCAGAGGGGTATAGAGCTGGCTAAGAGTAGCTATCATGGAGTAGAAAGAGGAAGAGGGTAAGTCCTTCATGTTTTCTACTCCTGGAGGTATCGAAGAATGGGTAGGAAAAGGGAGAACAAGAGTTGTAATGGAGGGATTGGAGGATAGAAGAGGGTTCAAGAGTGGAAGGTTTTTGGGAGTGACGAGGATGGTGACGACGACGTTTTGTGAAACTAGATGATGGGTTAAGTCCAGAAGAGGAATCATGTGGCCTTGGCCAGGGAAGGGAACGACGAGAACGTGAGACGCCATGGTCGCAGAGCTCTCTCTCTCTCTCTGGTTTCTGTGGAGTAAGAATGTGGCCGTTTGGATTGGAGATGGAAGCGAATCTGACGTTAGTATTTGTTTATTCCTTAATTAGACATACGATAGGATCTATTCTAGACAATCAAATCTCTGTCCAAACCAAAAATATAGTCTTGGAGTTTTTCAACGACGGTTTATTATTTCAATTTCTCATTTGCTATCTTATTTTATATTTTTAAAATATTTAATTACGTGTCAAATAAAAATTTATATAAATATAATAAATAAATTATTATTTATTATATTAATTAAAATTCAATTACACGAGTAATATTTTTGTTTGTCAGTGAATTTTAAGAGAATAAATATAATATTACAAATAACAATACTTTCGGTTGCACACATAAAGAGTTTATTTGCGGGCATTGTCTTAATATTAGTTTGATTCAAGTGCGTATTTTTTGACACGTGTCAGTACAATAAATTAAATAAAAAACAGAATATTGACTTTTAAAAAGATATTACATAACTTTATCTAATCATATGATACGTGTCATTATAGCACACTGAATAAGAGATAAAAAATTTTGACTTTTCATAAATATTGAAAAAGAAATTAAACATATGACACATATTATTACAGTAGATTACGAAAAATTACATGTTCTGTTTTCAATATGATTAACGTTAAAAAGAATATGATAAGTATTTGACACGTATAATATGCGTCATCATAATAAACTAAAAAATATAAATAGCCACGGCTTTTCAAAATTATTAGAGTGAATACGCTAAACAAATGATATGCATAATCCTTAATGTAAATATGAAAAGTCATTCAAATATGGTCATTATATAAAAATATTTTATTATAATTTGTTAAATTATTGGGTAGATAAATACATAATAAAAAATAAAAATGGACAAAAACAAAATATCTATGAAATATTTCATTAGAATATTTCGTAAATTACCTAATATATAAATATTTCATAAAACAAATTTTGACAAAAAAATATTATGACAATATATTAATTTATTATATTTTAAGGTAAAACAAAAAATTATCACAACACTTAAAAATAAAATAAATAAAGTAATAAGTTTAGTGAAGATGTTTATTATAATATTATTTAAATAATTATGCTGTAAAAAAATTTGATAAAAACAAAAAAAAAATTATAATATATAGATGAAAAAGTAAAATGTATTGATATATTGTATTTTAAGATTTAAAATAACTATTGACAAAATAATATTAAATATTAAAAAAAATAAAATTTAAAAAATATTATATTATATTTTAAAATTAAATTGGTAAATTATAAAATAAGAATAAAATAAATGGGAAAGAAAATTTAAAAAAGAAACAAAATTGGACAAAGACAAAAATATTATTAAATTATACTTGAAGGTTAAAATGGTAATTTACTTACCGAAAATACCACAAAAAAAGAATAAAATTATATGAAAAACATTAGGTTTGAGTTGGTGGTTGTTGGGTATGAGATTGATTATGACGGCCACGTTTATGGAAAAGTGGAAACCACACAAAGCACGTGTGACATGTCATCCGTTTTTGGAAGAGACCGCAAGTGCCCTCACTCTCTGCCTATTTTCCGCAGGTTGGGATGCGGGTCCCACGTTCTCCCAACACTCACGAGAAAGAGACAAGACACAGACCGCATCAATGTCCGTGGCTACCACGTGCCCTCACGTTTTTACAAATATATTAAAATAATTACATTAAAAATAATTAAAACAATACCCCATTAATAAATTATACGTCATAATGTAATCCAAATTTATCCTTCTTCATTTATATATACCACTAGGCATTAAGAACCTTACAAGTGACATAAGAATTAATAACATGATAATTAAAATTAGTTGGAGTTAAACAAAAATTTAAATTTTATTACGATATTATATACGTCATGAAGTATTTCAAGAGTAGAATAAAACAATAAACGTATCATTATTCAATAAGATAATACACTATATATATATATATATATATATCTATATATATATATCTATATACGGTGATAATTTCTGAATACTTATGATTATTTTACTTTAGAATCTTTTTCTTTAATTATTAATTTTTAAAAATGTGTAAATAAAGCAATAAGCTAATGACCGACGCTCTGACGGAGATGTGACGGCGTTACGAGTATAAAACGGGAAGACGAAATGGGTGTTAGGGTTCCCCACCGCACGGGAGAGGGGAGGAAAGGACAGGAGAGGAAGGGCAGGGGATGGACGCACGTGGGATGTAAAGGGCGCACGTGGTGCATATTAGTGGGCCCCACGTAATGGAATAATACGTAGGCTTTTAATGAAATGGGCTGGATTCGCGCGGATTATGTGGGATACATGTGACGTGGCATTCATCGACGATAATCAATGACTAATCACATTAGATTAACTTAATAAAAAAAAGATTTGCTAACTGATCCCCAAACGGATTCCATAACAAAATAAGTCCTCTTGTTCATTTTAAAATGGAGTCATGAAATATCTTTTTAAACCTCCACCGGTCTACTGCCGTCATCTGCTCCGCCACTTTCTCTCTCTCTCTCTCTCTACCTCTCTCAACAACTCCTAAGATTAGTGATCATTAGGTAACTTAAATTGGGATGTGTGCACTAATCATTCACCCTAATGACTAATCTCTGTTTCAAAGTCAACTCTTCTGTTTCAAAGTCAACGTCTATGTTTCACTCACATGACTAATTCAATCTAATTGCCTAAAGATAAATGATAATGTAGAATCACTAACTAATATTGACTCCACTCAGCGTGCTAGCTCTGAGTCTATCAAGGAGGGTCATGTCAGGGAGACACATCATCACAGGTGCATTTTGATATTTGATATTTATTTGCCAAACTATATTCATTTTTTTACTAATAAAATTATAGAGTTAACTAATAATAAGTAGGTGTGAATTGGGATTACCCCAAAATATGATTTGGAGAGAGAGAGAGAGAGAGTTAAAATCGGGGTAGCGTAATTCTGCTAAGATAAACGCGATTAACGAAAAACTCCGTCAGCCTCCAATCTAGATCTAACGCCGTCAGTAGCGCCGCAACGACGCTTGAAACAGGTCGAAAGAAAAAGGTCGAGGTTGAGAAACAGAGCAGAGAAGATGAGAAAGAGAGGGGGCGTGTAAAGCAAATCTCTCCACGGACTTAACTTGCTCCGACGGTGACTTAATGAGGGAGAGAGAGAGAGAGAGAGTTCTTCTCGGACTGTGCCGGTTTGATTTCCGAGAAAATTGTTTGCGAAGAATTAGATGAGAGCGGAAAATGGTGGACGAGTTCTTCGGCTCTTCTGGGGATTTGATCGCCGAAAAGAAATTGCATTCATTGCGTTTTGGTTCCCGACTTTAACTTAACTCTGAAAATCTCAACTCTTTTTTTTTACTTTTGGAGCTGCAATTTCTCGTAACTTCTCGTAATTCAGATCGCAGGCAAGTTTTGTTGGGGTTGGATTTCCCTGTTTTTCTCTCCTTGTAATTTTTCCGTAAGATTTGTTTCATGAATTGGTCCAGTTTTTGGTATGGTTTTTGGGCGGGTAATCTAATTTAAAGAATTTGACTAGAATGGCGATTAGTCATTGCGGAATAATTTAAGAATTCTAAATTAGGTTAACATGACCATTTCAGGTCATAAACTTGCCAAGATTGACTGAATTTCTGAACCAGCATCGACCCCGATAGAAATCTTAGCAGTAGAAATGCAGCTCGAGGATCTTCAGCAGGAGCCGTAATTGGGCCAGAGTTTGGATCTGGAAATCAAGTCCGGAGCGGAAGAATTAACAAAAAAATCAGAAAATCGGGAGGTGGGATTTGGATGGAGCTTCCTCGACCTCGACCTCATGAAACTGAAGGTAATAATGCTTTTCCTACTCACAACGAATAAACTTCTCGTGGTTTTGTAGAGAGATGTTAACAGGGTTTATGAACAGGAGGGAATTCAAGGCATGATTTTCTATCACTCTATCCTCGTTCATCTTCACAGCAGCATCCATTGCCATCCTCATCTCAAGGTACTCTCCTTTTCTTTTCCAGAAATGGTAAAATTAAATTAAAAAATAAAAAACAATATGTACGAGAACTTTTTGCTGCACTATAAACCTTTGAAAAATAATTTGTAATTGTTTTTTTAATCAAAATTATTAATAAATTTATTTTTGAAGTAAGAAAGCAAGAAATGGAGTATAAAAGTATAATTATTCATGCGTGGGAAATATAAATTTCTTTAGAGTGGGTTATTTTTATTTCTACGAAATGTTAAATGATATGAGGATTGGGTGAAAATTATAATTCTAGAAAGAAGAAAATAAATTATTTTGAAAAATGAGAGACTTTGAAAGAGAAGAACAACGTGAGACGGAGGAGTGATAACAGTTACGCCTTCAACACCGTCCGATTATTAGTGTGATGGGACCAATACAGCCTGTCAGCCTCATGATTTCACACGTCATATCTACCACTCTCTTACTTTTCTAATTTTTGTCAATAATAAAAAATGGGATAAAAATCGGATAAAATTCTTTTTTTAAAATAAACACTAAAACTAAAACTTTAAATGATGATAATCTAACTAATGAAATTATGTCAGGTGATCGATCACCCATAGTCACTATTTATGAATAGAACAAGGGCTGATTTTCAAGGAACGGAGATCTATTCTCTCTACTGTTGACATGACACTGTGTCACGTGGAACGGAGGATCAAAGTGGGGGCTAGAGACCTCTCATTCCATATGCATTGCACGTGATGTGAGAACGAAGGTCCCCGCTCTCAAAACGGCCCCCCATTCTCAGACTTTATGTGTGGAACATGGAGTTGAGGTGGGGGGTGGAGACCCCTCGTTTCACGAGCGTTGCACGTGAGTGAGAACGATGTGTCCTTACCCTCTGAACGTCCAAAAAATCTCACAAATCCTAGCTTAAAGTCTTCAAAATCCAAAAATTCAAAAAAAAAATCGCAAAATTCCCTCAAATAGCTCCTAAGATAATTTTTAAACGAAAGGATGCTCCGTCCCAAGCAGGTCCGTCACAAAGTGGCTCGTTTGACCGTGCTCCGTCTATTTGGCAACAATGTCACAAAGTGGCCTGACTTTCTAGGCACCGTTGTCAACAGGTGTTCCAAGTCGAGCACCGCCAACTAGCTATTTGTCGATGGAATTTCGAACCAAGTTGTGCAAAGACCAATTTGAACAGGATATGGCAAGACACTCAATTATTCATTTGAAAATCATCAACTTCACAAGTTAGGAGTCCTTGGCGATCAAGGAGATGTTCGATCAAATCGCTTTACACGGGGTGTACAGTCTGCAGGGCGATAGTTGCGACAGAGTTATTCGCTTGTTTTATGCGAACTTGACATCTAACGGGAGAATTGACTAGTTGAAGACGTATATCTTTGGTACAGAGATCGTCATTCCTCTAGATACGATTAACTGACTGCTCAAGTTTGCCTAAAAAGGGCTGACTTGGAGTGATACTACCATGACTCTAGTGATTGTGCTTTTTTCAACAGAGGGGGGACTAGAGTTCTTGATACAAATTCATCGCAATGCCAACATAGCAGGATTCGTCAAGCCAAGATATAAGAGGAATTGAACGTTAGAGCTCGAGTTAGTCACAATATGATAACTTACACTCTCCTATCTTGAGATGAATATAGAGATCTCGTGAATTGCATGGATCTCTATGTCATGAAGAAGTTATATAACGGCAGACTGTTCGACCCCAGAGTTGTCATATTAGGTCACATGCTAGATATCGATCGGGCATGCAACAAAAACCTTTTGTACGGTATATTGATCCAGAAGATTGTTAAGCGAGCTGAGTTCTGTTACCGATTGGAGAGCCGATGAGAGCACAGATATCCAACCATGTGTTTGATAGACTTTATTTGATTCAGATGGGCCTCATTGAAGTTGACGGGACTTGGCTCTTCAAGGGTGATCAAAGGGCTTCCACATCTCAGGATTTTCTTATGGGGGCCTCCACCTCTCAAGATGTGCCAATGGAGGATGAGACTACGTAGTAATTGTCCCTAGATGGTTAGTCAGTTAAACAAGATGGAGTAGAGGATCGAGTTCTTCGTATGAGAGTCGATAAGCTCATAGTGGGACAAAGAGAGATAATGGAGTTCCAAATAGCCCTGAGGCAAACCCTGATAAATTGGATGACGGATGATGACAACGATCTCGCACCATCGTAGAGTTTATGTTTTATATTTATCTTATGTACTTTCCTTTATATTTGTATAGGTGTACTTTACTTTGATTATAAGTTGGTTGTAATTGAGTTAAATATTTATATCTGGAACTGACTATTGGACATAAAATTGTTATTTGAATATACAAGATTTATTTAAAACTAACTATGGAGGAGTCATAAAACAAATAAAGCTATGTCTAATTTTTCAACTTTACACATAATAATAAATCCATTAATTACATATTACAATAAATACATACATTATACATAATAATAAATCCATTAATTACATATTATAATAAATTCATACATGACACATTATAATAATTACATGAATTACAGCAGAAATAGTCATAAATTTCTGCGTGAGCTGTATGTAGAAGATCATTGCACATAATGAAAACAATATTAGAGAATATATCTGCACATAATGACAACACTATTATGAGCGAAATGTGTTGAAATATATGCGTCACAGCAAATGTGTAGAAACTCATACATGTGTCTTCCGAAGCTGCAGTGGATTCACTATCAGGACAAATGCGACTATTGTGCCATTGACGCCGACAGATACCACACGACATTGTTAAGCTCTTCCTAATAATTGTCATTCTTGACAGTTCATCGACATCTCGCACTCTTTTCTTTTTCAGCTTATCAGTTTGGCGTTTTCTTTTAGATAGAAGAATTTCATTTATATTTTCTACAAGCTGCCACATGTGTTGGCCACTAAGAGCATCTCCCGTGGTAGCAACTCCTTGAGTTGCCACAATATATTAAATAAAGCCACATCATTATTATTTAATAAATTTTATTCTCTTTCTCCTTCACATCATTTTAAGCAACTTCTCTAAAAAAACACTACAGTGGTGAGCAACCTCTAAGTTTCTCATCATGGTCCCACATCTAAATTTTTATATTTATTTTTCTTAACAAATATATAATCATATTATATTTAATAAATGGAGTAAGTATTACATAGAATTGAAATTAGACAAAAAAAAAATTAATTCTAAATAATTAAAATACAAATAAAAAAATCACACAAACATGAATATCATTAAAATATTACATAAATACAGTTACAATGAGACATAATGAAATATTAAGAAAATACTAAATGCACGCTTCACTCTTTTATAATAATTATTTTCTACAAAAATAATACATTAAAATTTCAAGATATTAGTCCTAATATGATCACACAAATGTTCATGATCTTTTTTTTTTGTTGATCAGTCATATACGATGTATCCATAATGAGATAGTCCATGTACTTTGTTATTCTCTCATCTTCTGCTTTTTTAGCTTCTATCTCCACTAATTTATCTAATGCGGCTGCTTTCCGAGTTTGAGTTTGCAAATAGTCAGAAGGCTCCCCTTTTTTTTTCTTTGTTTTCCTTTCCATATCTTTTGTCTACCTTTTGGCCTATCGGGCACACTTCATGTACTTCATCATCGCTCTTGTCTGGATTACACGACGAAGTGTAGGCCCCTGATTTGGAAACTTTTGTTGTTTTAAACCCCTCTGGTTGGTATGAAGTATTCCATTTCGGCTCATCCTTTAACAACTTCCAACAGTAGTTAAGCAGAAATTGAGAGCCCCCATTTTCAGATTTATACATTTAGTGAGCATGCTCAATAATTTGGTTATCGGACCACCCATTATGGGGTGCTCGTTGAACTCGTTGGTAACAACTAGTGAAACTTAGTACCTTATGATTTACTTTGTTCCAATGGTCCTTGCATTGTTGCCTTGTTTTGCTAGACCCATCTTCGCGGTGTTTGTTGAAGTAATCAGCAATCCGGTCCAAAAAACGTGCTGCTGTTTGGTCAATCAAAACAACAGAATCCTTAGATGTGTTGAGCCATCTGCTTATCAGAAGTATATTTGCTTCATCACTCTATTTGTTTTTTCGTTTGGATTATTGAGGTGGATTCTCTTCATCATGTAGATGCGCATTCTCTAACCTGTCTTCATTGCGTGCAGATCGGAATTCAGAAGCAGAAGTGAATAGTGTTTGGCGTGAGGGAGGTGAACCATATGGTTGTGAATTTCTAAACGGGACAAACGGTAAATATTGGGGTGTCTCAAAAGAACTCAATTTTGGGTAATGAAATTGTGAATATAGAAAATTTTGTGAATTGTTAAAGTTTGAGGGTACTTGAGGATATTGGAAAAATAGATTTTGGGAATTTGGATTAGGAGATATTTGCAAATTTTGGAAAAATTTAAAAAATGAATTTTGAGAATTTGGCTGAGGAATATTTGCTCAACGGGTACAAAAAAAAAAACAATCTCTTTGGCAACTTTGGTGGTCCATAGGTTGCTTATAATGGTTTAGCAACTTTAGTGGTAAGTTTCTTTGACAAGTAATGTTTTTAGCAACCACCACTGGAGTTGCTCTAACGAGATTAATGAATTATGAGTACATTTGCAGATAGGTTATCTAGTGATAGTATTGATTGATGAAATTTTTCGGTACTAGTTGTATGAAACAAATACAGGGAATGGAATGAACACACAAGATTTCAGTCAGCTCCCACCTGTTTCAGTTGCACACATATGCATTCATGTCGACATTATATTGTTCGTTGCTGTTGCTGACTTCAAAACGAGCATCTTTCGCAAACAATGGGCTTCAATTTCAAGCAACATGTTCTAACTTCACAAACTTTTTTCTTATCAGAGGACACAAGACGTCTGTTAATGAGATCAATTTCTTATATTTTTTTCATAATCCTTCTCATCAAAGCACTTTCAGATCATTTCGAACGTGGTCAGAATGAGTTTGTCCCTGACTGGTAATAGAATTATATTGAATGACTCGCACAAATTATTTAAACCCAGTTCACATTTGGAAATCGAAGAAAACGCATTACTAGCCCAATATCCAGGGTATGTGTCTCAAAGATATGCATTGGCATCTGGATTAATCTGATATAAGTTCTTCATTTCTTTTTCAAAATGATAAGTTGCAGTTGCCCTAGTGGCATTCCACGTTACATCTCTATATATTCTACCATGAAATTAGTTTTTAAAATTTGCGTATATATACCGAACACAATACCGATGTTCGGCTAATGATAATTCTTGGTGCATAGCAGACAATAACTCCTTATATCTGAAAGAACAATAGAATCAACATAAAATAAAATAACTAATACAACAAAAACCGATATTTCAAATAACAATTGGAAATGCATTATACCTTTTGTCGATCTGAAATAAATGTCCATCCGTATCCGGATTCAGTTTGTCGATCTTGCTTCAATATTTGCAAAAACTACATCCATAAGTCCATATACTATAATTTCACATTAATAACAATAACAAGATATATTTCATCGTTGCCATCAATACTGACGGCCGTTAGTAATTGGTTGGGACAAGAGTTCTTTATATGACAACCATGCAAACAGATAATAAGTCTACCACACTACAGCAAACTTGTCTTGCAAGCAGTTATACACAAGTACATTCTTTGGAATATATATGTCTCATTACCTTCAGAGTCTATCAAGTAAGAGTATATGCACAATGTGCTACTCGGATTTAATCTACGTATTTCTTTTGCGTACGACCACAATAGCTTGTATTTTCCGTCGCTATTCTATTCATTAAGTTTTCGAGTTTCGCTTTTTGCTCTTCTAGCAAAACTTGATGTAATGTTTACATTCAAATTCTTACTCACCGTCTTGATAATGGAAGGAATTTTCTACGTATGTTGACTTTTGAATTTATTCAAATAATAATTTGTTATTCATTTTGCTGTAGCGTGTCCATTCTTAATTTTTCTTGAATGGTAAGAATCTTATGGTCAGGGGTTTAATAGAGTTTTTACCCTAAAATTAAGAAAAATAGACACGCTGATGTTATTACGAAGATGATCGTAGGTCATAATTTTGTGTGTTGATATGCATAAACAGCAGCTTATCTCAAAACTCAGAATTTTCTACAACCATTAGAACAGCTTGGAAAGGCTTGTACAAAGGAAGACATCGCAGCCCCTGCCCAGATTTCCGGTACCAGAAAATACACGTCCGAGAAGCGTCTTCTTCCCGGTGGGATAGGAACATACAACATCAGACACGTTTCTAAATTTATCCCAGCAGTTCCAAAGGCAGAAGGATCCATTTTCAGGGTTGCTCAGACAGGTAATGCAAAGAAAAACGAAGACGATTCAAATTGCACTTCTTTTCTTGGAGGTGGGTTTTCTTTGTGGGAAGAATCTACCGGAAAGATGGGAAAGACAGGGAAGGAGAACGCCGGAGATAGCCAGTGGTTAGGAGGTATGATCTTGAAACATTCATGCTTAGGTTTTGAGTGTCTTTTAGATTGAGATACTGTCGGTTAAAACCTGGTAGTTGATTTGATTTTTTTTTACTTTTTTTTATCGGAGTTGACGGCGAGGATTCCATCGGTGTCGATGGAACGGTCACCTCAATCATCTTTAAACAATCATCACAATAATTTCAACTCTCTCTCTTCCTCTCAGTTAGTCACCCATCATTCACCACTCCATAGTCTCTCTCTAGAAATCATGTATGTAGTGATTGTAGAAAATTGTTCATCCAGACTAACCGCACAGAAGAATCAGAGCTTTATGGAGATTATAAAGTCTGCCAAGGGTAGTTCTCGAGATGGAGAAATAGACAACGAAGATGAAGAATTTGTCATCAAGAAAGAGACCTCTCCCACCATCGCAGGTACTTTGGTTCTGGAACGATCTAAATTGTCCACATATTGTCTGGTTAATGAACCGTTCCTTTCATAGGAGAGTTAAGGATCTAAGTTGGCCGGAAAAGTTCCGATCAAAAGGCAAATACTCCACGTTCAAAACATTCGGCAACGGAGCAGCCGAGGAAGAGAAAAATAAACGACAGGCAAGTCTTCCACTGTGAATCTGATCTCAGTCCTTACTTCATATAAGGTTACAGGTTTGAAGCTTGCATGCAGATTTCAGAAGCTCAGAGAACTCATTCCTCACAGCGACCAAAAGAGAGATAAGGCTTCGTTTTTACTAGAGGTGAGTAAATATCTTGTCTCACATTTGTTCTCCCTGCTTTAGTATATATTATATTTTTTTTTAGATAAATTGCAGGTTAGTTATGTAGAAGTGATTCCTTAAACTATAGCTGTGAGAATTAGTTAGCAAAACAAGCGATGTCTTGATAAAATTTTTCAAATATCTGATATTTTTTAATATAATGGTCATTTTAACATACTTTGATTACATCGACTTACTTGATTTCTCGTACACACACGATATTATAATCGATTTCGAATACGGTAAAATAGTCCAATTAGGGTCTCTATTTGAAAATCAAGTACAAATTGAATGTTAGTTAAATAGAAAATAAATATAGTAAGTTAAAATGACTATTACAAACCAAAAACACAGAAATTTAACAAGTTCTTAAAACACGGGCTTTTTGTTCATGCTTATGGTTTATGCAAAGTGTTTTTTTTTGTAGGTAGTGAAGTACATTCAGATTTTACAGCAAAAAGTGGACGAGTATGAGCGCTTGAACGATGAATCCCGTAGATTATCGCCACGGGTAAATTACAATCTCTCAATGAGATTGGTTGTTCCCCAAACCAATCCAATAACAAATCTTCTTCATCTTGACAGAACAACAATCAGCGAACCACCAATCCAAATCGAGTCATCGATGCTGGGTCTTACCCGGCAGTAGTTTTTGCCGGCAAGTTTTTCGAAAAGCATGTTTCTGGGACTTCACAAAACCCAGGGGATTCCGACACGACCGCTACCCCTATAGTCAAAGTGGGTAACCTTCTTCCTCCGACAACAAACGAGGAATTAACTATTGAAACTGATACAAATAGTATCTCAAGCGTGTATTCTGAAGGGCGAGTTTTATTTTATTTTATTTTATTTTTACACAGTTTTACAAATCACTTTACTGTTTGATCTGTTAATAAATATAGTTGGTGGACTTAGACAATGATGTGGGTGGTGAACAGGCTATTAAATAGTCTTACACGGACACTACAGAGTTCTGGGGTGGATCTATCGAAGACAAGTTTGTCAGTTCAAATACAGCTTGGGACAAAAACAAACAATTCTGCCTTTTCCTCTTATTCCACCTTAAAGGTATTCTTTTCTTTTTGTTTTTGTTTTTTTAATTTTTATTTTGTCAAGGTGTAATTCTTTGTTTGTTAGGATGTCAAGATTCCGTCGACCAATCTCGGGTGACCAGAGATAGTCCAATCCAATGAATTAGCTGTTCATGTTGACCACCTTTGCCTTTAATACGACAACTGAAGCTTGTGGATCGGTGGAAGAGAGCCTTACTGAATACTTGGTAGATTTTGCAAATATCAAGAAGGTTAAACTTACAAGCAACATCACATATGCGGTGAATGGTACAAAAAGAACTATAAAATTGTGCAAATTTTTATTTTTCTTAGCTTCAACAGAAAGTTCAAAGTATTGTTGTAGTCCAAGTATAACCAGGTGAAAACACAACTTCACGATAGTGGCGATCATATTTTTGATTTAATAGTTTGTTGTGCTTGTTGCAAGCATTCTCAAATATCTTGAAGAACATTAAGAGTACGTTACCGCAACTCATAATTTACAACTTCCAATCGTGTTGAATCAGATGCATAAGAAAGAACGAACGAGTGAAGGGAACAACCATAGACCATTGGTGTTGTGCACAAAGAAGCATGAGAACCAATGTTATAACAAAATTCAGCCTAAGTTAACTATTGTAGTCATTTAGTGGGCGATTTGCTATAAAGTATTTCAGTACATTTTTAGACTGCGATTAACAACTTCGGGTTGTGCATCAAATTGAGGATAGTAAAGCCGAAGTAAAAAAAAATTGAGTACCACTTAATTGAAATAATTCGGACACTAATAAAAATGATATCTTGATCACTAACTATTGTTTCTAGAACTTACTTATCAAAGCAATTATAACTACATAATAAAGGTCAGAAAGAGTTATGAGGTGAGCGTATTTGGAGAAACGATTGACGACTACTAATAAAAATTCTTGCTCCTGTGACTTGAGAAGACCTTCAATAAAATCCATTCATATATCAGGCTAGATTCAAACTGGAATATACAATAGTTGAAGTAAACCAACAGGTTGCAAGTGTTCCACCTTATTCCTTTGACAAACCAAACATGTTAGGATATATTCTTGAACATAGCTTTCATTCCCTTTCAAAAAACCAGTCTTCAATCTGTGAAGAGTTTCCAGTAACTTTCATGTGTTTGATCGTGAATGACAACAATAATAGTTTGAATGATACGAGAATCTTGAAAAATAAAAACACATTGTGATGTTGGGATGCAACTGTTATCCTGTGTTGTTCACTCTCAGCTTGATCTCTTGCCAGAATTTTTGAATCAAATCTAATATGATTGTCCAAATGTCTACAACTCTCCCATGAATTCCTACTCTGATATCAAGTTGAGTTTGAGAATGAGTTCTGGAATGACTAAAAGAAAAATCTGAGTGAATTATTGACTATTTGCAATGTATTAGAATTCTTTCTCCTAGTAATTCCGACCTATGATGCAAAATTAACAATAACATCTCGCTAGAGACAATCTTTGACCTCTGAGTATTGAGCAAAACTTGAACCTGAACGAATTTTTTTGCAAACTATTTTTATTCATTCATAAATGTTTACGTACAACTTGGACAAAACGGTGAAATTGAAAAAAAAAATAAAATGAAGCTATTACTTCATCCAAACTTCACGAAGAATTTAAAAAATTTAAAATTCGCATTCATATTATTCTAAACAATAAATTAAAATTAAAACTAAATAATTTATCTCATTTCAAATTTTTAACCCAATTTCTTTATCCCATGAGAATAATACTTTCTAAAATCTAGATCCACCTGGACTACATCTTCTTTATTTTGACCAGAAGCGATAACAAGCCCACTCACCATGCCTATCACGTTCAGTGGAAGAAAAAGCATATGGTTTGTCCTAATTCCGTGACCACCAATAGGGAACTAATGATGGGTCTTTACCCACAACTCCCCACTTTAAAATAAATAACAGAAGAACATTAAAAAATACCAAAAAAAAACATGAGGGCCAACTACCAACTGCAGGACCACCAATCCAATCAATTTACCCATCATAATAAAAAAAAAACAGTATCTTCAAGAGGCAAGCAAAGTCGAGGATAATGATGTTTTGCCAGATTACCTTTGTCTTACGCCAAAATCTGGCTTTGCACCTCTTTTGTATAGATTTTTGCCAAAAGGACGCAACGAATAGGACAAAAAGAACAACATTCATGAGGTGATTTGAAGAAGTCTCCATGATCCAATAAAAATAGTACTAATTTGCCAAAACTAAAGAAGATTGACCCGATATATGACAATAAATAAGAAATAAAGTGGCTGATCTAAAGAGAAATGGTAAAATATACAAAAAAAAAGGACAACAGACGAGGGATTAACCTTCCATGAAGTTGTAATTCTTTAAACCAAATCTGTATTTGCATCCCTCTGTGTACAATGCAGTTTACTCTTCTTTTACCCTGTAATGGCAGGGTAAATTCTATACATGAATTGCATTAATTATTGACATATATAAACGATAAGGATGGGGATAAGCTACTTCTGTCAATCCCCTATCAAACATTCTTGAATTTGATCTCTCCTTATATCTGCAAGATCAACTCTTGAAAACAAAATGCTCAATTATTAGTGTCTGTGGAGAGAACTGTTCTAATGATCTCTTCCGTAGAAAGGCGTTCAGTGGACGAATACCAATGAAAAATCTTAATGTCCTCGCGTGGAAGATATCATATAATGCTATATTGTTCTTCTGATGGCTGCAGACACTCTACCGGGTTGGCCAAAAAATAATCCTCTTCTTTAGGCCTGTCTGGAATCACTAATCTTTTGGTAGGGTTGCCCATGCGTCCAGCATGAACGTTCTTCACAGAAGCTGAGAATTCATCCCAGCTTAATGATCCACTGTTATACTGATCTATTAAATCAACAAGCACCTTTCTGTCCAATAAAATGGTCTTCTTGAACCCAAGAAATCTGAATGGACATCAAAAATTATGTATGATTCAGAATAACAAATTAGCCACAAGATGATTAAGAACAATGAGTGGGATGATAAGAAAAAGCAACATATAATCACAAAGGAATAATTGAAAAATTATAAACCAGGCATCAAAGACCTTAGAGTAGATTATAAAGGTCCAAATTCTGGTGTAACCACAGCACTTTAAAAGTTGAAAGGAAGAGTTTTCTCCAGGTATGTAAAGTAAAATCAGAGGCTCTATCAGAACTTGGAACAGAACCTTAAAGTAGATTATAAAGGTCCAAATTCTGGTGTAACTACAGCACTATAAGGGTTGAAAGGAAGAGTTTTCTCCAGGTATGTAATGTAAATCAGAGGCTCTATCAGAACTTGGAACAGAATAGTACCTGCGATGACCTTCGACAACTTTAGCCATATTTCCATCATATGTAGGGACAAATATGTCACTCTCCAAAGAAACGAGATAATCTAATGCAGCCATCTGGGAGGAGTGATTTTGAAAAACCCTTAGATCCGTGGATTCTAACAGTGTCTCTTTTCTGACCTGTCACAGCAAACATAACAAAAAAAAAAAACAAGTTTATGAAGAAAAAATGACAGGCAAATCCCAAATCTCAGCAAATCAATCTATCTTTGATCTACTGACCAATTTTGGATAGGCCTTTGCAAGGCCTTCCATTCTTCTTTCTCCACCATAGATTTCACCAGCAGCAATATAAATTTGGATATTTGAATCAATGTCCAATGCACTAAGAGTAAGCGCAGTTTCTTCAGGTGTCAAAGGACACCAGCCATCTTTCCTTTTCAAATCTGAGTTTATTATTTTCTCTTTCCACCAGGGGTAAGCATATCTGTGAAAGTAAGAAAAAATAAGAACTACTTGGCACTGTTGCATAAACAACATCAAAATCTAAATATATGAGAATAATTCACCTCATTCTCGTTAACTCTTCGACCTCCTCATCATTACAACCTTGGGTACATCCAGAAAATGCCAACATGTCCATTTCGTATCGTAGATGAAGCACTAGAAAAGGACCTTTTTGCCTCAAAAGCTTAATAACCCTTCTTCCCAACTCTTCTATCTGCGAAGTGAATCTCAGAGCATCAAAGTTTACTCTGCAGCGGAGCTTCTGAACATCAGTAGGTAGACCATTATTGGCTAGTCGGGAATCAGTTCTATTCAGGTGAACAACTTTGTATTTCTGAATCAGAGGCAGAATCTACATTGAAATTAAAAACACATGTGAATCAACAAATGAAGAGAGTCAAAATCAATATCCTGCAACAACCAAAGTTTCTTCAATTCAACATATGGTTATTCCAGCAAGGTTTACACGTTTCTATAGGATCCGAAGTTTTTAACAGTGAGTTTGGAAGGGGAAGAGAATTAACCTGATCATGATAGTAAGATATATCAGACCAGCTAATTGGCGGCATTGAATAAATTCTTCCTAGCTCCACCCTCTTCTTGAGTCTGGGAGGCAACTCTTTCAAAATGCGAACCTCGTCTCTTAAAGACGTAATGAAATGGTCAACATCAAATATGTCTTCAAACTCACTGCCACGTTAGTGAAGCATAAAGTTAATTTTGATGGGCAGAAGAATTGTAATAGCAGTTCCAGAAATTACACAAAGATGTTTCCATGAAGTTTCAACTAAGAAAGCCATAGTTACGGAAGATAAATTCGGCACACCTGGGATCAGCCCAAAAGGAGGTTTTATCAAGCTCGGGGACTATAAGAGTAACGTTCAAATATCTTGCAATTGCAACCATATCACAAATCTGTACAACATAAAGAAAAGAGAATTTGGATGCTTAGGCACGAGCTAATCAGAGACAACTTTACCCCACTACTTTATCACTACTCACCGCAGCTCTCATCTGATTGAGTCCTCCATTGCAGGAGACCATTAGATAACCATTGTTCTTGTACAATCCTAAGACAATAGCCAAACATCAGATCCCAATGTTTGAAACTATAATTCAACTTACATGAGAGTGTATAATGTATAAAGAAGAATTACAAGGTTGTTCTCATGAAGAAAACAACAAACTTGACCGAATTCCGTTACAAATCCTGTTTTCACATTTCCAATAAGCAAAGCAGAGCAAGCTAAGAATACATATGAAAACAGTAGTTGTCAATCGAGACCAAGCAGTCCAAAAGAAAATAACAACTCACTCTTCGGAGGAAGTACTGTTTTGTGCGGAACTGGGAGGGTCTGGTCTTGGAAGCCAGATAACGCCGCGGATTCCTGTGAGAAACAAGAAGGCCATCCTTTCAAAACCCTAGGCCCCCATGTCTCGCCCAATGTGGTCAACTGCACGACACAAGTCCAGAGCAAAATCGAAGTCGTCGCACGGATCATCCACATCTTCATTTTCGACCTCGACGACCCCATCGAACTCTTGAGCTTTTCGACTTTGCTTTCTCCCAATGCCTTTATCCCCATCGCCACCAAGCTATTAAGCTTCCTTTCACTTCTTCCAATCCTACAAATCAGGCTCTCCGCCCATGCATTGACGTGCCGAAATTGATAATCTAGAATTCGCAGAAAATGTCTGCTCACTATTCGCACCGAATATGAGCAATGCTGGATCAGAAATAGAAATTACACCAGTCAAACCTAAATAAACTTCCCTTAAACTCCCAATGCACGTTCAACATTTCCAAGATCGGAAACTTCTAATTACGGAGAGAAATTAAACAAGAACGACAAAGAGTCCCTAACTTTGCAAATCATACAAATGGCTCAAATTCTCAATTAAAATCTCCAAAATTCGACATCCAAAAAATATATAACGCCTCCGATTTCTCTACAAAACGAATGCCGATCACCGTCCGAAACATCAAATTCTACACTCCTCAATAGATCCTCCAAAATTTTAACCGAAGTCGAGTCCAAAACCAAAATGAAACTCCTCGTTTCCAATTTCAGATGAAAATGGTCCTACTTCGCCGGAATGCCCTGCCCGGAGAGCCGACGAAGTTGCAGAGATCGACCACCAAATATATATATTTATATATATATAGAGAGAGAGAGAGAGAGAGAGAGAGAGAGGGAGGGAGAAACCAGAGAATTCGATAAGCAACGCGAGCCGTAGGCCGCTGGGTACCCGCGGAGGTTAAAACCGCGGATTTGTTCAACTGTGGTTGGGTTTAGAGTATGGTTACTCAAATCAGCCAATGAATGCCAGCCAATTAAAAAGGACACATCCGGACTCATTAGATGATGACGTGTTCACCCATCGAACTGTTGAATGTTGCTACGTGTCATAATCAGGAGGAGTTTAGCTAGATCCATTTGTACTATTCTGAGTAGATAATTAACATCGGCCGTCAGATTCGAGACCACGGAAGTTGTCGTCAGTTCGATACGCTGACAATATACCGCGATATTTTATATCAAAACGTGATCTTGAGGGTAATTAAAATTATAATTATTTTGAAAAATAATTATTTTCATAAGTATTTTTCAATATTTATAACGTTTTTGAAAATGAGAATTTATTACACAATTCAACCAGTGCAAGTTTTCATTTAAATTAAAATTTATTTATTTTTTCAATTTTTAACTAGAAAATAAGAATGTTTTATTTTTTGCACCTTGAATAATCCTTGGTTATTAAATATAGAAATTTAATATTATTTAAAGATAATGTGAGAAAAATACAAGGCGTTCATAATAATAATTAATTAATACTAAAAAAAATATGAATTTCTTTTTATTTTGTTCGAAACGCTATTTTGGCGATAAATGCGATGACTGCAGGCTTTTACGCTGCCTCTAGCGTCACCTGCCGTTAACGTCTCCGTTAAATCATTTTAA
>CM039528.1:10966839-11048488 GCA_022433055.1 Begonia peltatifolia
GGGGGGCGATGGCAGTGTCAGAACGGTCGACGATTCGAAGCTCGTGATGAAGTGAAACTGCCACGTGTTCTAATCTTGTCATTAGTGGGCCCACATGTACACCTGGGCCCCACTTAAGGATAGCGAGTGTAATGCCACATCAGATCACACGCGCCAAGCAGACGATTTTGTTGGGGTGGGGCCACGAGGATTTGGGACGCGTGATCCTGAATGAAATGGGAACATGAAAGTAAATTAGAAGGGTCCCCTGACTTTGACTGTTCATCTGGGGGAGGTGTGATGCACGCGCACGAACGGAGAGTGAGAGATGAATCCTTGTTTTTTCCGATGTTGTCACGGCCGAGAATTAGAAACACGACAAGAGATGTCGGTCGCAATGATTTTCTATTAATACTAATTTTTGGTGACAATGAACTGAGCTCAACTACAACGTTTTTATTTTAAATATTTTAATTTTTTAAGTAATAAAATAAAATTGAAATTTAATTTCATTAATTGGGAATTTAATATTGAAATCACTGTGTTTATTCAAATAATTTTCCTAGTATGTTGTTTAATTAAAATAATTTTTGTAAGATATATAAATATTATTATGAAATTTCAAGTTTTATATTTAATGAAAGCGTTAATCCACGGTTCACCAACACCGTTGTCATTTAATTGGGGAAAAAACCTACTAATCCAAAGAGATTAAGGGGGGGGTAGGTTTGATTAACTACTTATTTTTACAAGTTTATCTTATGATGTTTGAATATTTTGATATGGATTATTTAATAATGCAATTAAATAGGATTAGAAAGTCAAGGCCTGCTACAGTTGTAGAAGTAGGAAAGGGATTTTTAATCCATAAAAAAATAATTATTTGGTAAATTAAATAATATTAGTGGGATGGTTGTTGTAATGATGGGGATCACTTGCTCAAATTAATGGTTTTATTCAAAGAATAATATCAATATTTATCTTTTTGTATAATTATTGTTATAAATTACAAATAATTAAAATAAATTATTCAAAAATAAAAATATAAAGTGAACGTAATATTAGTCTTATCCTAATATTCTTAAAATGTCACACAACATTCTATGTGTATTATTTGTTGATAATTTAACCATCACTAAATTACAATTATTTATGTGACGGCTAGTAATATTTGAGTTAGTTAATTAGTCTAAAATAATTATGCTTTGGTTGGTGGAGGAAGGGGACGAAGTGGAGATAAGACCAAATATAAGAATATACCTTTTAATTAATGAGAGAGTAAGACTAAAGAAAAGTATAATCTTCGAGAGCACCTTCAATGGATGAACTCAGTTGAATTTTAGAGTTTAGAGAATTCAACACGGTGGTGGATGTCATCAGCTTACACTAATCCAAAGTTTTATTATTTGAAGAAAGGGATGGTCCCAAAAAATCACAAACATTTGCACTCTAAAATTAAATCTATTTGGTTTTTAAAAAATAAAATTAAAAAAGGAAAAAATATTTTCCTAATAAACATTATTCCTGGGGTTTGCATATGAATAACGTTAGTGCAGACTTGGACCTATTCATTTCAATATATACTTGGAAAATTGGAAGTAACTTCTGTTTCATGAGACAAAAAAGCTTCGAGTATTTGGAAATAAATATTAATTAATCATAATATTCTTTATAGACAAATTAACAATAATTCTAAAAATTTAAACTTGTAAATTAAAAATAATTTAATAATTTTTCTGAATATTTCCCATTGTGTATATGGTCTTCCACGTGTTAATTTGTCTGACTTTTATATCGCGATAAATTACTAACAATTTTAAAAATTTAAATTTGTGAATTAAAATATAATTTTATTATTTATATATTTTTTTTATTACAAGCCAAGAATCTAACTGACGAAAGGAAGAGGAAAAAGGGATGAGAGTGTCGAAGAGAGCAAAAGCGTAAAGGAATCCATGTGAATAACATGTCTACCTTTCAAATAACACAGTACGGTTACGTGTCATTTGCTAAGTATTTTTAGATCAAATTAATCTGTCAAGTATTAGTACAGCAATGTCATATAATGTCGTATAAACATGCGTATAATTATACAGAAAAAAGGTATGAGAATATCATGCATGTGAAGTTAAACTACGCATGACACAAAAAAGAGTTGAATTTTGCACCAGAGCTTTCCATGAATCCTCAAGCAGCGTATCAGGTAATTGCGTATAAATACAAGTATAATTATACAAATAAATACACATATAATTACGCGGAGAAGGGTAAGAGAATATCATGCATATGAAGTAAAACTAAATATAGCACTTTGACCTTTTTTTTTTCAACTTTGATACTTTTGCAGATGCCTGTCCTTCCATGAACCCACACAAGCAGTAGATCTGGCGATTTTCAAAGCAAAATGGATGGATTACATCGATAACCTGGAATCTGATTTCACAGCATTCTGGGGAAGTAAAAGTTAGCTAAAGATGAATCAATGCAAGATCCAGAGAACATATTCAAATTGATTTCAAGCTCTTAGCTGTGAATATGGAAGTATGAATTAAATGAAAATAAAAACAGTAGGAGGGAGAGATGAGCTTACTTCTAGTACGAAAGAAAATGAGAACAGAGCTACGAAATTAACCTATCCAAAGAAGAATCCAGAGACAAACCAAATCACTAGTAATTTGTTAGACTCAATCCTTCCTTGTGGGGAATTGATCTCATGGCTGAAACTGGTTCCCAAGTTGCTTCATTGCTTGGCCTATCACTCCATTTGATCAGGACTTCTTCAAAGGATAATCTGTGACGGCTTGCTAACACTTGTTCTTGCATAGGAGGGCTGCTAGGTGCTTGTGGTCCCACCACCTTCTTGAGCATGGAGACATGGAAAACTGGGTGAATTTGTTACCCTTCTTGAAATGAACTAAGAAATGTCAAAAATCAAAACTTCAATCAAAGATTTTTTAAATATAAGTAAACATTCGTTGAAAATATACAAAAGAAATTTTTAATTAAAAAACTACAAATATAATATAAAATAATATTTAGAGAAAAATGCATAAAAATTTACAAAAATTAAAAAGATAGGCGTAAAGATTTACATGAGTTTAACGAAATAAATATTTACACGAATTATAACGAGATAAAATCCAAATGAGTTAGTTGACAATGTGATCCAATTTGAGACCAAGTCAAATCCCAATAGCAAAGATTCAATTGAAGATCTTTTGAAGAAAGATGCCGCGCAAATGTATGCGTAATAATTAAAAAGGAAAATACGGTGTACATGCGCATGTAAAAATTAAAAAATACGTGTCATGTATATGCACATGTAGAAATTAAAAAGAACATGCGCTAAACACAATCTCACTCGAGAATTAAAAATCACATGCACAAGCACTTACAAATTTCGTAGAAAAGATCTTATCTAACTAAATCTACCCAAATCATATTCAAACGGAGTTTAAACATTTGATGATATTTGATTATGCAAAAGATCTTTATTCCACGATTTTATTAGTTATTTTATCTTTATTTTTGCTTCTCGCTCGTGACTGAGAAACGAAGCAGCAAATGGTTGAAACTGGCTTGGAAAGTACCCAGCTGCCGCAACCAATCCATGCCCAGAACTAAATCCACGCTGGGAATATTGAAGGAGAAAACGTCAACCTCAAACCTTATCCTTTGCAGGATGAAAGGCACCTGCAAACACACTGAGTTGACGGTGGTACAGAACCCATCCCCTACCTTCACTTCGAATCCAGATATGTGCTTCTTTTCCAGGTTCAAGGTTTCCACTACTCCTATACTAATGAAGGAGTAGCTAGCCCCAGGATCGATCAGTGCCAAAATTTCATGTCCGTGGATGGTACCTCTTAACTTGAAGAAGTGCTTCTCATTTACTCCAGCTAGAGAAAGCAGGGAGAGCGAAGGCTGAAATAGCATCAACCCTTCCCACCTTCCTCGGCCCCTTCCGCCAGCGTGGGCTTGGCCGACATCTCTTCTGAAGGCTCCTCTGCATTACCCGTATCCAGAATTCGTAATGCCCCCTTGCAACGATGCCCTGGTTCCCATTTCTCCCCGCACCTATAACACAAGTGTCATGACTGGGGAGGACCAGGTTAAATGACCAACTTCGTGAAGATCTAAAGTCTAAAAGAATGCGGACGATTTTTATTAGTGATCTCATAACTTTTCAAAATAACAAACGTGGAAATACAAACAATAATAGAATTACAGAAAATAAAAAGAATACATGTTAATGCGTAGTACAATACTAAATGAAGTTCTTACATGATACAAATATCAAAGTAAAATATCTGATGAAATCCACGATATCGGGAGCTGATCAACCTCGATTCTTATTATTCTTTCCTCTATCTGTAGAGGGGGGAGTTGTTATGGTGAGTGACAAACTCAGTATAGAATGTTATACCTACCACTTATCTCATTATACATGTCCGCTTAAAATCAATGCACGTGTTTTAAAAATCAAAACTGGTTTCAATGTTTTTAAATTCTCTTTTCATTTTTAAAACGATTGATGAGAGTAATTTAAAAAATAATATAGGTGTAGTAAAAATAAGACTGCATAAATCATATTATCACATAAAACCAGGTGAACAATAAAAATAGAGGTCACTCAAGGATCTTCAGAATCACACAACAAAAAAAATATCACGATAACACCGGCAGGACCTCATAGGAAGAAGAGAAAATATCAACCAACTAGGAAGGGATCAACAACACACCATACCTTGAGCCATCGCGGATACACTCGCTAGAGCACACTAGGGGAACACAATCACCCAACCCTGAGCCCAAGAGAACTACACAATGGACTTATAACTCGGGGGTAGCAACGAACAGACACTGGCCAAGTCGGGTAACAGGGCTAGCCAAGCTCAAAGCCATCACTCCTTCAGCGGGGAGTACCGCACAGGACTATCCAAGCTCAGAGTCTTGCTCCTATTCTCAAGGGGAGTACTCTATCCAAACAAGTGTGGGGAGTACCACGGCAACACTCAAACACGAGTGTGTTTGAGCAAAATTCCCTGATACTCTCAGCGTATGAACTCAGCTGAGAGTGCCAGACGATTATCTCCAGAACTAACTCCAATGCAGATCAGAAAACAATGACGTGCGTGAGAAAACCAATGCATGAATAAAACATATGCATGACAACATAACAAATCTCACGGTAAATCTCAAATCGAGCCTGTTGGCAAGGGTGAGTAAAACATAACATTCAAACTCAACTAGCTAGTATAAATCCAGCAAAATGTGTACATGCTTAAACAATGTAAAATCACATGCTTGTAAAAATGCCCACGCCAATACTGGTGGTATCCCACCAAAAATAATATACGTCCATACTAGGCTAGGTATAACGTAATAAGTATAATAACATATACCCTTGTGGCGAGTCCTCCTAATCTCGACAGTCAATCATTCCTTAGGAATCGTCTCAAATTCAGCAAATTCCTCCAAATCTAAAAATTAACACAAAAGACGAACCCCGTTAAAGTCTAATAGGGGTCAGAAACGATATAAATAAGGAACCGAAGAGAAAACGGACTCAAATGGCTTGAGTTGACTTTTTTGTCAAAGTCAACAGGCAAAACCAACGTTGACCCGTCAACGATCAAGTCAACAATTAAAGTTGACTGTTGACTTTGACCCTCGGTTCGAGCCGGGTTGGACCCAGTTCCGTTCGAGTCGGCGGATCAAACCTGATTCGAGTTAGGTTAGACCACTTGGGTCGGGTTTGCGGATCAAACCCGACTCGAGTCGGGTCGATCAGACATGGCCCACCTTGAACCAAAGGGCTGGGTCTTGGACCATCTCAGGCCCAACTCGGCCTTTGGGCCTGAGTCAACTCGGCCCAAGGACCGAGTTGACTTAGCCCACAGCTGAGTTAACTCGTTGTTAGCCGAGTTAATTCGCCCGCCTACAGCCGATCGACGGCAAATGTACAGGGTCCCGAAAAACACGATTTTCGACCCCATGTTTCACCAAATTACGCTCCCAACGTGTTTCTCACCTTAGATCCGGTCAAATCATGTCAAAAACATCAACAAAAACGATTCAAATCTCAGATCTACGATTTTCCAAAAACCCGAAACTTCTCGGGCAAAAATCGGGAGATTGAGAGGTTATCCTTGTAAATGTTTTTCGCCAACGTTGATCTACTCTTCGAGACGAAGAGTTTGACACCAAGATCGGGTCGAACGAAGGTCGTTTTCCGGCAACAAGTTCTCTCTCTCTCTCTCTTTTTCCTCCCCGTGATTTCAGAAAACCATTTATTTTATTTTATTATTTTTAATTAATTAATTTTATTGTTATTTTAAAACCATCTAATGTTTTCAGTTCTCAGATTTTTGAATTTTTCCAAACAATTCGTTTCAGTAAATCTAATGGTTTCAGGAAACCATTTATTTTATTTTATTATTTTTAATTAATTATTTTTATTTTTATTTAAAACCATCTAATGATTTTTGATTTTTTGATTATTGAATTTTGCCAAACAATTCATTTCGGTAAATTTTAACATTTCTCTTCTATGACTTTAGTTTATTCGAAATGCGCAAACATCAACTTAAATTTGTAATTTATTTATTTTAAATTTCATCGTACGGATCATAAGTGATTAAAATTCGTACATCGCTAGCTTTCGAAAATTTGAGCAATTGGCTTTAATTTATACTTAAAAATTCGCAAAAAATTTATACGTAATTTCTCTTTAATAAATTGTGGCGGATTTTACAACAAGTTTACCTCTCTCCTGCGCTGGTGTTGGTGGTTGGAACACGGTCGTTGGACTCTTCCAGTCGTGCTGTTGAAATTAATCCTTCCGCATTGATTTTGGTAGAGGTGGAGCCCCTATCTCCCTTAAGAGTCATGGCTTGGGCTGTAGGAAACCTTGGGCCCCCAGTCGTCATAATCCCAATCCTTGCCCACCAAAAAACCAGAAAGAACCTGGGCTCTATTTTATGGCGGAATGTGGGCCAATATCACGAATCTCCACGCCTCCCAGTCCCCGTCGAAAAGAGGAAGTTCTGCCCTTGGCAGGTTTTCAACCACTGACCGCTGGCGACTATCAAACGGGCTTCGACTATCTCCGCGCGAAGGAGGAGATTCACGGCCAAACCTGCCGTATCGTCACCCTTCAAAATTAAAATCCCGATGATCGTCCACCCCCATTCCTCCCTAGCGAGCGAAAGGCGTCGATCGACGATCGTCACATCCTCCAGGAACATATTAGTCGCGATTCCAGTCGCCCTAACCCTGGGTCCGGAGGTATGTTCATAGGCGCCTTTCCTTTAGGATCTGAAGACGAAGGAGCTTCAGGACCCATCTCTGGTTAGGGACGGTAGGACGTGCGGAGGAAGGCAATGTCCGCCATTAACTCCGACAACCCTTTCAGAGTTTCCTCAATCCTGCCCAGCTTATCCTGCAGTCTGTTAAGCTGTTCGGTGTGGAGTTCCACCTCTCCCTTGATCTCTGTCATGTCCTTCTCCGTCTCCTCTGTTCGTTCTCCTCTAGGAAATGATTTGGCCATGGTTCGCCTTGATCCGATACCACTGTTAGACTCGAATCCTTCCCTGTAGAGTTTCCCAGTATCACTAGTAATCCCTGCAGAATGAAGAATACAAGTACAACCCACACACTAACACTACAACACCACCACAAATCTGGGTAACCACAGACTTGGAATTAACAAAAGAGTCATACAAACACGATATTCTTCAAAATTATCAATAATGGTTTTCCTCCCCAAAAGAGGAATACAAACACTATATTCTTCAAAATGATCAATAATGGTTTTCCTCCCTCCAAACATTCCTCCTTAATCCCGCAAGTCTCTTATCTTCCCATCACTATCACAACTAGACACTATTATCACAGAAGCAAGTCTGTCTACACAAAATACCTTAACCTCACAACAGTCATTTTCCTTTCCTACTGTAATATTTACCCCTTACTTTATGAAGCTTGTGCAACATAATCATTCAAATTATTCACAAACATTGGACTAAACTTTATGGTACATTTACGAACATTAATTTCTCCTTTTTGAGTTTTTATACATAACCAAGCTACGAAACGATTTAACAATCAAGACACATTATTCATAAAATAGTCGCGGTTTGACCCTCCCAAAAATTTAAAATTTCGGTTTTTCTCTCTTCATTTTCAGTTTAACAAAATCTACTTGGGCAAATTTTCGACGCTGTGGCCTGCATTTTTCAGCATTTTTAGATGGGACGTAGATGCCAAGAAAATTTCTACAATTTTTTTCATGTTTTTCAACTTAAACAATTTAAGCTTTGTTTAGAGTTATACAACCCCTCTATGGTTGTTTCTTCTTTTCAAGTCTTGTCCAATTCTTTTTCTTGGAATTTCTTCTTGAGTTCGAAAATATTTCTGTTCACTGGCTTCCCATATACCGTCCACCCAAAACTGGATTCCAGGCAACAAGAATTGTTTGATCTCCACATATACAATGACTGACATAATATTAGAGGACTTGACTAAACAAAATATTTTATATACAAGAACATTCCACCCTACAAAATAAGCCATGGAAAATGTAGAAAAGATAGATGCACAGCATGAGAGAGACATACAGAACTTGATCTTCTTTTTAGTTTCTAAAATTTCTCTTTGTCGTCATCCTGCAAGTCAAAACCAATAAAATACAATCAGCCAATTACATTCATCAGTCACTAAAACAACAGTTGGTAAAACGTTTAAAGAACATAATAAAATGTGACAAGCCTAGATTGGTGAACCATTGTATGAGTTGTAGTGTTTGGGAGGACAGTCAAAGGTGAAGCAACAGGGACTCAAAGAGTTGCTATGTAAACTAAATTAGACGATACTCGCAAAAGAAACTTCTGTGAAGCTATAATGGTTGGCTGAGGGGGGTTGCTATGCTAAATATTTAAGCAGACAGGAAATTTGATGCAAAATTAACTGAGGAAGGTATTTAAGTATTTAAATTAAATTATTTTATTATAAATAAAGAATATAATTGATGAACATCGAAGGACTTCATTTAGATAAAACTACTAAAACAATAACAAAACAGAAAATAAAACGGCACAAGTTCGAAAATAACACAAGCAACAAGCTCGGAAAGTAAGATTACTCTCGAGAGTATTTAGCTGTAACAATATTCAATAATTCCTAACACACTCTCGTACTTTCTATTTATAATAACATAATCTAATTAAAATATCTAAATTATCATTCTTAATTAATTTTGTATCATAATCAAATAATTTTTTATCCTTTTTTATTACTCACTCCTCTGTATAGTTTTTTTTTCTTCCTAATTTAGACGATGTAACAATGGAAAATATGTACGTATAAGTCATTGCAATAATATCTTATTATCTGACAAACAAGAATAAAGAAATTATCCTTACCGAAGAATCAATCATTTTGTCAAAGTCATCGTCACAGATCTCGTCTCCATTATCTGAAAGACCAGATTATGATTGTTATGCTAAAGCTCACAGAAAATACTGAGACTAGCAATAATATCAAGTAAACAATTGAAGAATTGTCACTAATCATATTCAATGAAAATCCACTAAGAGCTGTCTTAATTGAAAAGAATACATCCTGTCCCTTATGCTTTGTTTCTTGAATAATAAAAACTACTTTGTATTTTTGCCATACAGAACATGAATCTCTTTGTCGCTTTGTCTCCATGATGGGGAGACAAACTATACACATTTTCTTTTAGTTGTTACTTTTGGATCAGCTATTTCAGGAGTTCAATGCTCCTTGGCCAGATGCTTATATTATTTACTCTTTATTTTTTTTATGGTATTTCCTTTTAGTGATACCAATTGTAGACTAGGGGATGTTGGGAGAAAAATGCAGTATTGCAACCTTTTGGACCCCGGGTGTGAATTTTTAGGACAACTTACTCGAATGTCATGCTCTCCGAAATAAATTTAAGTTTTTGCTCAGTGGATGAGCTTATATTCCAAATGCTTCTGGACTTATCCTTTTCTGTTAGTCCTTTCCAATAATTGAAATGATATAGCTTTAAGTTGATTGAATTTTTTATTTAATCAATTCCCGTAAAATAAAAAACAATGCTTTAGTTTATATAACTTGACCTTTAATTATTGCACTTTTAAACATCAATTACATTAACTATCATTTATTATTCTGTGATATAAGATAAGAGTTTTAAGCAGTTATTGATATACTAGAAAGTAAAACATGATAAGTACCTGGGCCGTCACTATCTTCAAGATCTCCAAGGAGAAATACATCCAAGTCTTGATCAGTAGATGTTGTGGTTGTAGTTTTTCCCTTAACTACTGAAATAGACTCTATTTCAGATTTTGGAACTTCTCTCCTTTTGTCATCTTTCACTGATGGGGCTGATTTAAGCTCAATTTCCTCCATGTACTGCTTCTCATAACTTAAGGAAGCCATAAAGTAAACAAAAAAAATCAGACACTGAAGCAGCAGGAACACTGCAAAAATAGAGCTGGAGGAACAAAAAAATGTGTTGAAGAAACAACACTTAATACATTTTGTATTTAGAAGATAAAAGCTGTTTTCTGAAAAAAAAAAAAAAACCTAATACATCGTATTAAATTCAGTAAGCTTTTCCCTTTATCTAAGAATATATATGTATTTTCCTAGACGCCTTCAATTAACTCTGAAGATAAAGTTAGGTATTCATCTGATCTCATTCATTCATCAGAAAGACAGCACAATGACCCAATCGAGATTCTTAACTAAAAAATGGAATTATGCTCAAGTAAATCGCAAGCACAGTAAACTTGCATAAAAACTATTAGTGTGAAAAGAAGAGGAATATAAATGCAGCATCAATAATAACTAGTGTGACCGTCAAAGTTCAAAGCAGTCAAGACAAACTACTTACGGTGCCACATGACTGTTCATGAATATAAAGTATATCCTCCAGAACTTTCTCTCTTTCATAACACGTGGGCATAACTCATATCTTAACTTTGAAATTTCCTGTAGTAAACATTATATTAAGCAAACAAATTAAGCCAATATTGGAATGATAAATTGATGGTTCACATGATGATTAGAATGCTTAATGACAAATGAAATAGCCAATTAAGTGTCTATGGTCACCATCTAACAGAATGAAAAAACTTTGTCTCCTAGAATATAAGTTAAAGGGAAAGATAACCTTGACAGTTGAAAGAACAAGATTTGCATGTTTTTCCTGCCACTCGGTTAGATCCTGCCTGACATTTGATACTGTAGGTATATCAGACACATGTGAATCATCTGCATATGGAAAGAAAGCCATTCGATAGATTTTGACTGATGGTGGGAAAAAACTTCAAACAAAGATAAAAAAGTTAGAAAAGATTTTTGAGCCGAACATTAACACAATGATTACTGGATAACTCCCAATCATTTTTCCACACAAAATTGATGAAAGATTGTACTTCTTAGCTATTTCAACAATCAACAGATTTATGGATCAAAAGGATTTCAAGTCGACTATAGCTAAAGTTTTAATGGTAAGAGACCAAAAGTTTAATTGAAATAAGACGCCTTTACCCATTACTAATTCATTATCTCCAAGCAAACTCAGACATTTCCCATTCTGATACGTACACCACTGCCTTTTCTCTTTTATAATAACAGAAAGAACATATATGAGGAATAAAAATAGTGTGAAGCACGGACACACCAATGTTGTTGGCTAATAGAATCTCATCATTCCGACATTTATTACCCAAAGATGGTGGCGTGGATATATCAACAGTTGAGTACCCTCCCCTTGCAAGCCCCCCTTTAACCTGTTCTAGTTCCACCCAATGTCGTTGTTCCAGAGACAGACCTACTATATTTAGGATCCGTTTGGGGCTGCTTATAAATGCTTATTTGATAATGTAATTTCTCTAAGAGTATTTGACAGTAGAATTTACAACAGATTTCAAAAGCATAAAAATGAAACTTCAAATTTCTACTTATCTCATAAGTTGTTCAACCTTTTAAACTAAACCACATATTTGATAATTTGGTATAAAGCATTTCAATTATTCCCTTTTTTTATATATCTTATCTCGTTTAATTTTTCATGATATGAATTTGATTCTAGATGAGCCGTAGTTTATAAAATTGAAATAATTATCATCATGTACTTTTATCTATTTTGATACTACCACAAAAATTAATTATTACAGTTCATCAAACATGTAAATTTCATAAATCATCATTTACAAGTTAATTTAAACAATCACTCGATTTTTGTAACAGTAGAATTAGTCTGTAGTCAGCCAAATTGGTCATTGCCAGATTTTAACAACAAATTGAATACCTTCTAGTGGAAAATACTGAAACGTGGTCATGGTGATCCCTTTCACAAAGTCCCTCAGCTCTTCGGTGATTCCAAATCTTTCCAGATCACCAGAACAATCATCCGATATCTCAACCTGGCGGGACGGAGAAACCCCCTCGATCATGTACTTGATTTGATCGGCAGGCTTTAGCGCTTCAATTCTTATATGTTCAGCCCGATTAGAGGCTTCCAAAGCGAGATCCTTACACCTTTTGGCAGTCTCCGAGAAGATTTCGGAAAATCTTGAAGGTCCAAGAGCGAGATCCTGAGATCGCTTAGCGGCTTCCTTGGTAAGATCGTGCGACCGCTTCACTGCCTCTTCAGCGAAGCCTCGAGCTGTCTGCCAGAAATCCATGTACCGAACTCCACTCTCTGCTAGCTCGCTGTGTTGTTTCTCCTTCCTCAACAATAGTCTGGTTTGGGTAGTCGAGAGAAATGATCGAGTGCGGAAGCCGGGACGGCACGCTATTCTACATATATATATATATATATATACATTGCAAATCATAATCCATGCAAGGCTTATATCGAACCAATCAATTTAATTTTGGGCTTGAATTCTAATTTCATTGCTACCGTCTGATCCGTTTCGATTGATTGCTTTCGATAATCGGTAAGCTCAAGTAAAATATGACACGTTCAGAGTTTCATAGAATATAATCCCTTCAAATAATAGTAAAATATGAATTTTAATTAAAAAATTCACGATTAGACATGTAACATAGAAGGGTAAAAATGGTATTGCGTGACAAATTTGATAATTTATATGTCCATTTTTGGTTGTTATATGTCGATGGCGTATCAAGTGAATGAGGTTTATGATTTAATTGTGATCTAGGAATGTCGATGTTGGACATTGCCCCATATAACAAACATGAGGTGGGATGTCAGGCAAAGTCGACCTGGCTCGACCACTTATGTTTGATTTGTTGGGAATTTTCGAAGCTTGAATATGAGAGAAAGTGGGAGAAAAAAATGTTTAAATTTACTTAATAAATTTTCAAGTACTGATGCCAGTTAAAAAATTGTTTGATTATATAAATTTGTACTCCCTCAAAATTCCTTCGCATAGATGTTAGGCGATCGAAACTTAACAATTGTTCAAGTCCTCCTCGAACGAAAGCTCAAATGTCTCGTAACGACGAACGACACATACTTGCACAAGACGTCAAAGCTTTGAAGCTACAATTATCTATAAAATATTGACAAATTATCGTTTATCTTTTAACTCTTGGTCTTAAAAAATCACCGTAATATATTGGCAAATCTCTTTTGCACAAGAAAACAACTTCTTAATGTATCAAATAGACTCGATAAAATATGAAATCAAGAAAGCTGTACCAAAGAACAAGCAAAGCAAATCACATAAAGACTAGAATGAAATGTTGATCAACATGGTAGACCACTTTCCAAGTTAATGTTCATGGTGTTCCACCTAAAGTAACTTAGCACTTATTTCTAAGCCCACACGTTTGAACATGTCATTGACAACTAAAATTATGTGACAGTCTATTTATAATATTTCTTGTCTCATTGATGTGCAAGTTGTTAATGTAAATGTAAGATGTTATTGGCCATTTTAGTTAGTTTACATTATTTTAGATACTGACTTTGATTATTTCCATTATAATCTGATGTAGTCAGTGGAGAAGAAAATTGTTGACAAGGAAAGAAAGAGAACAAAAATGAAGAAAAGAGGGGAAAGTCGTAGGAGTAGAAAGAGAATTCTAGAAAAAAAAGTAGAGTTGGGAAATATAAATCATTTCATTAATTCAATCATCATAATCTGTTTTTCTAAAGTTACAATACTACAATGTAAAAGTTAAAGCTAACCCTAAAAGATAAAAAATTAATTTTAATTTAAATAAATAAAATATATAAATAATAAAATTAAAATGTTCAAGATGTTCTCATTAACTCTTCCGGGGTACAAGAATCACTCAGTTAAATTAACGAAACCACAAGGCAGCAAACTGATTATTTCTATTAGAATCTCATATAGCCAGCGAAGAAGGAAATTGTTGATAAGGAAAGAAATACAAGAAGAATGAGCAAAAGAGGAGAAAGTCGTAGCAGGAGAAGGAAAATTCTAGAAAGAAAAGTAGAGTTGGGAAATAGAAATAATTTCATTCATTTAATAATTATTATAATCTGTTTTTCCAAAGTTACAATACTAAAATTTAAATAGTAAAAGTTAAGGCTAATTCTAAAAGATAAAAAATTAACTTTAAATTAAATAAATAAAATATGTAAATAATAAAACTAAAATGTCCAAAATATCCTCATTAACTCTTTCGGGGTACAAGAATCACTCAATTAAGTTGACGAAACTACAAGACAGCAAACTGATTAATCATCTAACCATAAACTAAACGGTTGAACAACATTCTACCGATGTTCATAGACTTGTGTAACTGGAGGCCTAAACCGACACTCTTTCTCAGTTGGTCAGAAATTCGACAAAAAAAGATACTGATGAGTCCGATAAAATTCCAAGAGGTTTAGATCCAAATGCTGAAGTGACTCTCAAGAAATCCACGTATAATCACTATATAGTCGATCTACCAAACGAACTAGAAAGCGTTGAACCTCACTTTCATTAGTAAATACAATAGAATCATCTAAAATAATATCAATTTTATCTTTATGTGTTATGACAGAGAATGTTGGGGAAGCAAAATTAACAGATTTAGCCTCCAAAATCGATAAATGAAGGTAGAAAATGGTCAACAGACGGATTAAAGTGACATTTATAAGCAATCAAGTCGTCAACATTAAAAGTAGGATGATAACCAAAATGAGGTGAAAGATCAACGACATATGCAATTAGGCCAATTCGCTTTAGAATTTTAAAATGACTAACGCTCGGAGCATGCAATTTAGGACCAGATCTGGATGTACGCTGCTCAAGGGCAAATTCAAACTTTAACATAATCTCTAATATTAAATTTAACTTGTTATTTATGTGACTCATCTCGTAATTTATATGATGCATTATTAGCGTCTATTTATTTATTGATTTCTATATGCAAATCATGAAAATGTTGTGCGAAATTTTCAACCGACTTAGACACACTAGCATGCGGTGATATAGAGAAGGTCTAAAGGCTTCTTAGATTTGAAACCATGAACAACTTCAAAAGTACTCATACATATAGATCAGACTCATACCTATGTTGTGCTATTATATGCATTCTGGCGGTGGGAAGAATCAAATCTCAATTCCTAAGATTTTCTTTGACTAAACATCGTAATAAGTTTTCAAAACTTCAATTAACAATTTCAGTTTGACTATCAGTTTGGGGATGGTAAGCAGTCAAAAATTTTAATATTGTATCTACCATGTGCTATAGAGTTCTCCAAAAAATACCAATAAAACGCACATCCCTATCTGAAACAATAGTATTAAGGAGACCATAAAGTTTGACAATCTCATTAAAATACAATCGGGTTACCTTATATGCATCCGATGTTTTATTACAAGGGATAAAGTGAGCCATTTTTTGATAAACAATCTACAACGACCAAAATAGAATCATGTTTTTAAGAGTGCGCGGAAGTCCAAACACGAAATCTATACTAAAATCCTCCCAGGGACGATTGGGGACAGGAAGATGTATGTAAAGATCAGTGTTTTGTCATCTTTGTTTAGCCACTTGTCAAACTCTACAAGTGTAGACTATTTTGCTCACGTCTTTCTTTAAGCCGGGTCAATAGAATTGATGTTCAACTTCTCATATCGTTTTATCACGTCCAAAATGATCAACTAATCCTACTGCATGAATTTCCCATACAAGAAACTCTCTAACTGAAGTTTGAGTAATACACAATTTGTTAGTTTTAAAAAATAATTATCTTCAATATGAAAGTCATTGTTATCGTCGACTTGCCCATTTTTCAAGGCATAGACAATATCTTTAGAATTAGGGCAATACTCATAATGCTCTTTGAATCTTTTGAAACCAATGAATTTAGCACTCATGATGTTGAAAAGAGATATGCGCCGACTTAATACATCAGCTGCTTGATTTTCTATACCTTTTTTTGTGTTTCAGGACGAACGAGTATACTTGCAAAAATTCAATCCAATGATCATGTCGAAAATTCAACCGTTTTTAAGAATTGAAATATCGTAACCTTCAAGGGGTCAAAGGATACCCTTGTCGTAGAGACTATAAAGTCTAAGAAGGTAACACTCTCCGTGAAAAATGCACACTTTTTAACATTGACATAGAGGCTTGAAGACCGAAGGGTGAAACAAATTTACTAGAGATGACTTCAATGTTGATCTAAACTTTGACTAAAAATGAGAATATCATCGAAATAAACAACCAGAAACTTTCCCATAAAAAATCTAAGAACATGAGTTATTACTCTCATAAAGGTACTTGGGGTGCTGGTGAGTCCAAATGACATGACAAACCACTTATGAAGTCCATTATTGGTTTTAAATGCAGTCTTTCATTTGTCACCTGGCCGAATCTTTATTTGATGATAACCATTTCTAAGGTCAATTTTTGAAAATATCTTATCATGAGTCATTAACTCCAATAAATCATTAAGTCTAGGGATGAGAAAACGATACTTTACGATAATTTTGTTAATGGTTTGACTATCAATGAACATCCTCCGAGTGTCATCTTTTTTTGGGGTTAAGAAACCTGGAACTGCACAAGAGCTTAAACTCTCACGAACAAATTCTTTATTTAAAATTTCATTTACTTGTCGCTGGAGTTCAACATGCTCAGTGAAGTTCATTCTGTAGTGAGGTAAGTTTAGAAAGGAAGCCTCATGATGTTTCATATCTCGTAATGAAGGTAATTGGTCAGGCAGATCTTCAAAAAAGACGTTCTCACGAACAAATTCTTTATTTAAAATTTCATTTACTTGTCGCTGGAGTTCAACATGCTCAATGAAGTTCATTCTGTAGTGAGGTAAGTTTAGAAAGGAAGCCTCATGATGTTTCATATCTCGTAATGAAGGTAATTGGTCAGGCAGATCTTCAAAAAAGACGTTCTTAAATTCATCGATGATTGACTGGGTTTCTGTAAAAATTATAAGTGGAGGATTTTACCCACTCTCTACTAGTAACACGAGAGAAACAACTTAATCATTTTTAAGTGAATGCTCAAACTCCGTAGGAGTAATAATATTTAATTATTTGCGTTGAACAATTTTCTTCGCTTGAGAAGTCTCCAGTAATTTTGAATTTGGGGGCAAGAGATTAAGATAGATTTTCTTTTCTTGACAAAAGAATAGGAATTTGATTGACCATATATAGTGACATTCAAATCAAACAACTAAAGACGATTGAGAATAACATGACTGACATCCATGAGAATTACATCGCACCAGAGTTGTTCTTCGTGTTCAAGGAACTGAATAATAACCAAACAACGCTCTTTTACAGATATAGAGGAGTGTCAATCAATGAGACATTGTAAGGTCGAGGATGAGAAACTGGTTGCAATCCAAGACGGGATAAGTAGATACAGATACTGCATTAATACAACTACCACTGTCCACAATGATTTTGAAGCCTTTATTATTGATTTTGATATATGTGTGAAAAATAGAATGATGACGTCAATGTTCAACGTCCTTAGGTTGGGTGAGCGTATATCACACAACGCTCAGTCGAGGTAAATCGAAGAAAGTAGACACAGAAATGAGTTGGATACAACCTAAAAAGTTATTGTTGTCCAAATTTTCAAATTCTTCAGGGCTAGGTTCATAGACTTGTTCTTTACTTGTCTCCTCAATTGCATTTTCACACTCTTGTAGGACTAAGTTTCAGTTATGACAATTAGAGAAAATATGACCAAAACCCTTGCAATTAAAATATTGTAAATGCGAAGAGCTTTGCGAATTGTCTGCGTTTTTTCTTTTGTTTTCTCTCACCAAAGGAGTATTAGACGAAAAAGGTCATAAGAAAGACTTAAGAGTAATAAGAGTCGGGACTAAGGATGTCTATTGTCACCTCATTTGTCATACGGTATTTTCGAAACTATCTAATAGTCTCAAACTAATGAATATGCATGATCTAGAATGTTGATACATTGAATGATAAGTTCGCATCTTGGATCATCTCTTAAACTCTATTAATATCTGCTTAAAGTCATGGTCCCATCTTCCACGATTTGACTTCTCAATCGAAAATAATCGAACTGGTTAACATATTCAGTGATTGGTCAGTTGTCCTAGACAAGAGCATTCAATTGATCCAACAAAATACCTCAGTAGGATTGGTAAATACTTTTTTTGAAGTCGCCGTTTCATTTCTTCTCAGCTTTCAATAGGAGGCGCATAATATCTTTCAAAGATATCTTTGACACTCTGCCAAAATAGTTGGGTAGTATCAGATAATTTTAAACTGGCAAATTGAACTAATTGATTTTCTAACACTCTATACCAAGCAAAAACAAAGTTCATATCTTTTACCCACTGAGTGAAGATACGAGGATCCAAATTTTCATCAAAAGTATGCGCATCTAGCTTGATATTCCTAAAGAGTCATTCATTATGGCGATTACGAGAATGAGAATTTCGATGATTATGATTTTGACCACCTTCTCGATCGTAATCTTTATCTCTATGATTATGACTAAACTATCATCAAGTATCTTGTCGATGATATTGACGTCTATTATTGAATACTATCGAGTTATCTGTATTCAAGGGATGATGACCTTGTTCTACGTTGTTTAACATATTTTCTAAATTTCTATTTGACTCGCGAGTAATAGCCAATTCAGTTTGGATGATATCTAATTGTTCTTGAAACTGTTGTTGATCGTTAAACAATTGTATTAATTGTCAGGAAAGGGTACAAAATTGAAAATGTTCAATATTTAAAGCACAAGAACTAGATAAGACCTTACGACTACTACATAACTGCCTTCAATGTTACTAATTAAGAAAAAATTAAGAGATCAATAAACAAATAGTGCTCGTAATGAATAATATCTAATACGACCAAATACCACAAATTATTTTACTTTATTATTATTTTTTTAATTCTAACAAAACAAGTATGTAAAATTGATATTTTAAAATAACGAGGCAAAGATCAAATACCACATTAGAAAAAAATCACCACAAAATTGATTATCAAATAAATGGTAGAATTAATAGTTGAATATGAAATAATCTATAGAGAGTAAATCAAATGACAGTTTAAATCAGATGACATTTAGGTGGATCAAATAATCTAGTGTAATATGGTGACAGACCATGTGGATTGATGTGCATATGAATTCGAAGTATATGTAAGCCACAACACAAATAACAAAATCAAAACACAATTTAAAAATAATAATTTTAAAAAATTAATAAAAGATTAGAACAGAAACTCCCCGAGTAGTTGTGTAAACTAGAAAATGAACTCGATGAAAAGAGCACATGAACCAGGGTCACCAAATAAATCAAGAAAGCCAAATAAACCTCCTAGATAAGCAAATATGAATCAAACATGATCAAACAAATCAATTAAACTAGGTGACCCTCCTCGGCTGATGAAAACATAGAATACCAAAGGCAGGGAAGAACACCAAGCGGGTTGCTGATTTTTTGGCAAAACTTGACAAACACGACGTTGGAAACGAGAAATCGGCCAAGCAGGTCGGAATTAGAACCGGGGTCAGAGTACTTACTCAAAAACTCGAGCCGTGGATAACAACGAACAATAGAGCATCGGGCAAAATGGCTTTGTTCTCATTTAGTATGCACGAACTGACTGAGACCTAGAGCAGTGAGCCTGCCATCCAAGAACAACCAGAAACGACCGAATAGGAGTGCAGCCGGAAACGAAGCCCAAAACTAAAAAACAAAGAAACAATGCTTCGCTTAGTGTCATTGCTATTCAGTGGACAGCGAGAAAAACGCTGATCGGAGTGAGACGGACAAGGTGGCTACGACCGAGTGACTAGAGAGAGAGATTTGCAATGACTACACCGACAGTGAAACTAGAGAAGAAAAGGCTGGCGTGGACGTTAACGAGGGTACTAGGAATGTAATTGTTTAAGAAAATAATTTCTTCTACTTTGATACTAATTTGATGTAGGTAGCGGAGAAGGCAGTCGTTGATAGGAAAAAAAAGAAAGGAAGAAGGAGAAAAAGAAGAAAAAGCCGCAGGAGGAAGGAGGAGAATGTGAATTCTAAAGACAAAAGTAAAGTTGGAAAATAGAAACCATTTCATTTATTCAATAATTATTATATCAACTAGGTACCCAATCTTGTAGGCCGTTGAAATACCTTGGTATTTCTCTCTCTTTCCTAACTTTTCATTTTGTGTCCGCTTACCTCCTCGACCATCTCCTTTTCTTCTTCTGTTTACTTACTGCATTTTGATTTATACGCTGATACACAATATTTTCATGCAATTTCTTTTTTGGTTCCTTTTTCCCAAGCAATACAAATAACTTGTTCTGATTTCCACTACCAGAAACATACTTTCTTTGACAATTTAGCATCTTTCTTCCCCACTTGTTCTAATTTGGTAATCTTTCGTTTTAACAGACAAGTTCCGATTACGTCGTACAAAGCTTTCTTCAGTCCTAGTGCTGATCAGTGAACTACCACTTCCAATTGTGTATATAGTAATTGCTTTTGAGATCTTATGTACTGATTTGTAAATATCATACCCACTACGATTTGTAAACTCACTTGGAATCAGACTTTGATATCATATTTATTTATTTTTAACTTATTTAAGTTTTGGTTTGATCTTTTCTTCGCGGTGGAAGTATGATTAGAAAAGAAATGTGAAAGCTGACATTTGCATCACATTGTTTGTGCCAAGTAGTCACAATTTTAATTTTTAGTGCTAAAAAATCTGTCTATTTCCCATAGCATTTAGACTTTAGAGCCTCCACAACCAAACCCTTATGCCTGTAAACTTGTTTCTATCAACTTGTCTTTTCATTACTGCAATCATAATCAAATCTCAATCAAATATTACAACATTTTCTACTTTGAATTTACGTTAATTTTGATATTATTCAGAAATTTTTGTACTAATTGAAAATAAAATATTACTCGTGAATTATGATTCTCGATATCTTTTAGCATATGATCATTTGTGAAGTTCATTTTTTGTTATTATGCTCGTTCAACACTAAGTAAATGAGAAATATTATGATTTAAGTAGATGGCAAAACTTGATTATAGCGTGGGTGGAAAAAGATGAGATTCTCAAGCAAACGACGGTGGTCCAAAAGTGGTCAAACAATGTTTATCTCTAGATGCATGCATGCATGCATGCATGCTCATGTTATTTTCTTGCTTTCCACATTTGATGGTCAAACTTACATAAAATGATTGAACACGTCTTCTCTTAAAAAAGAAGGTTTATCATGATCAACCCTAAAACTTTAGACAAGGGCATTCTTCCACTAGATGGGAATCCAAATAATGTGCCTTGAAAATGAAGGGAGTTGTTATCCATGTTGATAGGGTGAAACTCAATGTGATTACATCCAAAATTTTATCGACTCATCTTCTACCCGTCCCCAAAAATTAGACACGAGGAGAAAATATGGCTAGGCTCGTAACTCAAATAGAAACATCTACATTTTTTTTACCCTTTGCCCTAAACTTTTTGATTATCATGTACACGTTCCGTTAGAACAATTCAATATCACTTGCAAAAGATATAGATGAAAATACATGAATAATGTATTTCTAAAAATTGGCGGAACGTTTTTTAAGATAAGACTTAAGAATAAATCGTTGCGAGTTTTTATTACATTTTTTATAACGAAATATTTATGAGTCTACAATATATGAAACAGATCAATTCACGAGAAATATTTACATTCCAACATTACTGATAAGCTCTTACTGTTAATTATAATATTAAAATTAATAAAATTCAAACATTTAACTTTAATCTTATCATATCATTAAGACTACATTAATATAATATATTATGATTGAGTGGGTTAACATCAAGGGTTTAGCTTAAATGATAATAATCATATTTATGTATTTCGATATATTTTTCTTAACGCAAAATAGGGTGCGTAATGAATTTAAAAAACTATTTTATTTGGAAAATAAGTATTTTTTAAAGATAAAATAATAAGAAAAACATTTGAATAAGTTTGCGTTGGCACAAATCTCTTAGCCACCTAATATTCTCTCATATCCCAATGCAATGAATCTTTTAAATAATTAAAACTTATTTCGATATATTGTTTATAAATAATATAAAAAAATTCATAATCTGAATTAAATATAAAAAAAAACTTTGTTGCTGGATTTAACTGCTAACTATTCAAACATATTATTATTAAATACTATTTAGTTCTTCATTTTTATAATAATAAACATTAAACAATTTTTTTTATCATTGTTTTCCCGAGCCATTAATAATTGGTTAAATATTTCATGCTTTTTATACATAATGAGAAATAACAATATGGCTCGACTCGTTTTGTCCAGTACCTCGCGAGCTTAAAACCCGAGCTCGGCTCGACCCGATGTCCACTTATAAGCAGAGCCCGCTTGGCACCTCTTGTACAGCATACATGTCATATGTTGCAATTTATCTAATAACATAATAAGTTTATTATTAATTATACTTAAAAATGAAGTGAAATTAGTTCGATTGTTCCCACTGAAGGATGTGACAGAGTCACTGTGTTTGAATAATGACCAATGAGAAGGGGATACGTGGAACTCTCTAAATCATTCGGTAGCCGACAAGAGGACCACACATTGTGTGGACGACCAAACCCCCGACCATCTACCGTCCACGTGGGCATGATTAGCGGTATGATCCCTCCCCTTATCCGTTCGGTTCTCCACTTCTGCCCAACAACATTACGAAACTCGAGTTTCCAAGTTACTCCGACAAACAAAAAGCAGTAATTCCTTTTAACTCCAGAGTTTATATCTGTTACTTTTAATAAATAGCATGGCTTTTTTAAAATATGGGTAATCTGGTAAATTAAAAAAGAAAATAACAATAAAAATAATACATAATTAATTACATACAAAATAAAAAATAATGATATGCATGCCTTTGCCCTTTACTTTTGTATTTTAACTATTCACATATATATATATATATGTTCATTTATTTGATAAATTATATGAAAAATATAAATATTATGAAATTAAATTTATGTGTACATATAATCGTGGATGGATAAAATAAAAAGCTACTGCCCAAATTCGAGAGGGTAGATCGGTGATATTATTAAAGCACAGGGTTAATTACGTAATATCAAAGATCATGTAAGAAAACTAATTAGACATGAAAGCTGTACAGGAGGATATTTGTCAGTGCTTAGAAGCTGAAACCTACTCAGAGTTCTAGCCCCATTTCCCGAAGCAAATAAAGCTTTGCGACTCCGGTCGGGGTAGACGCCGGAGACTAATGTGACCCGTATCCCGGCGACACCAGTAAGAAAATTCTGAGGTTTGTATTTCACGGTCCGAATTAGTTCATAGTGTTTTTTTTTTTCTGGAATTGCTCTAGAAATGCAAGATATACACTCGGTGGGAGGGGGAGGCCGGTTATTCGGCGGCGGAGATCGGAGGCTGAGGCAGCACCACCATGGCCACCACCAAAACTACCAGCCTGTAAAGTGCCCTAGGTGCGACTCCATTAATACGAAGTTCTGCTACTACAACAACTACAATCTTTCTCAGCCTCGCCATTTTTGCAAGAGCTGTCGCCGCTACTGGACCAAAGGCGGCGTTCTCCGCAACGTTCCTGTCGGCGGTGGTTGCAGGAAAACGAAACGATCAAAGCAGAAGACTTCGTCAGAAGCTACGACAGCAACGAAAGATAATTCTCACTCTAGCAGCGAGAGCTCCAGCCTCACCGCCACCACGACCACCACGGCGGCTACAGAAGCAGTTTCCGCTCCATCTCCCGGTTCAGCTTCAAAACTCTTTGTCGCAAACGCAAGCACTAGTTTCGAAGCGGGTTTGTTAATCGAGAACCAGACATTGGATTGCGGAATTTTCTCCGAAATCGGAAACTTTAGGAACATGAGTACTTCGACGAACGGACCAATGACGTTTGGATTTGGAAATCTCCCGGACGTGGGTTCACTTCCGGCGAGCCAATTTCATTTCCATGACAACCCATTTCCGCCGCAGAAGTTGGATGAAGAAATGAGGATGCACGAGACGGATATGTCATCGGGACTACTGGACCTGACGGCGCAAGTCGATCTATCATCTTCTTCTCAGAATCGATCAACCAATATTGGATTTGGAGCGTTGGATTGGCATCCAAGTGGAGATCAGGGCATGTTTGATCTTCCCAGCGTCGTCGATCAAGCGTACTGGAGTCAGCATCAATGGACTGATCGAGACAACCGCGGTCTCTTCCTACCATAAATTCAGTTTTTTTCTTTTTTTCACTCTTTACCTCAAAAATTGCTCTCCAAATTCAAAAAATAAATAGTACAGAGGAAGATGGAGAGACACATCCACAACTCCGACCATAAATGACTATTTTCTCTGTAAATTTCTTAGCTTTCTGCGTTGGGATTATCAGATTCATCTTCTTGATCGCCATAAATCTATAAATTACTTGACTCTCTCTCTCTCTGATCCCCCCTGGTTTCAGGGTTTCTCCGGTGATTTTCATTCTGGGTGGATTCGGATAATTCATGTTCTTGAGAAAGTGGTAATTGGTCATTAAGCAGGATCAATCATAATTAGGGAGCGTACGGACAGAAAAGAGGTCAGCTGCAGACTGGGCCCACAGGTGTAATGGTGAGGGCGTGTGATATTTTGAGTCCACGTAGAGTGGTGGGTCCCCAGTAGAGAGGGGGGCCTTCAGTGATAAGAGAGGTCGGTCTGTCGTGGCTCTCATTCACGCAACCCCACCGTAAGTGGATGCGTACTCTCTTCATTTATTGCAATTTTTGTGGTGAGGTGGGCCATTCGATTTGATTCTGTTCTGTGCATGCTGTTGACGGGCCCACATTCGCAGTTCGGTCGGATTCGCTGTTCTGTGGGCTCCAGGAAATTCCTCCTCAAAAATATCATTCTTTTTTTGAAATATTTATTGATACATTAAATAATAACAGTTACAATTAGTTAATTTATTATATTAATTATTGTTTGATAAGAGAATAAATGTAATATAATTTTTATTTAAAATATAAACTAAATAATAAAGATTTTTTCTTCTATCTTTATTAAATAAAGTAATTAAAATTTAAGTCAAAACTTGAACAATTTTTAGATAAATCCAACTTTTACATTTCACTTATTAGAAAGAAATTAGGTAAAAGTACACAATTAAATGAAATTGTATACGTGTGCTGAATTTAACGAAAAAAATCGACAACAATATCCAAAATAGTTTTGATTTGTCAAAAAAAAAAGTTATAATTTATAATCGAACCAAAATGTTAGGTACAAATCAAGCTTTACCCTATTAATTATTAAAAAAATTAGTGTTTTTTCTTACCAAGTTTGAGAGAATTTGAAAAGCACTCACTTACATAAAAAGAACATAATCATGAAAATTAAATGTAATTATAGAGAAGATTGCTGAATATTAAGAAATGATTATGGAGGGAGGATTTTAGAGTATCTTCGAGAGAAATCGTAGGGTTTTCGTTTTTCTCCCTCGACAAATAAAAATAGAAAATACGATTATTTTATTTTATTTTATTTTTTTGTCTATTTTTAGAACACGGGTGGACGCACAAGAAACCCAAAAAAAAAATAAAATAAAATATTAAAAAAAAAAGGTTAAGGATAGTAAGGAAGGAGTAACCTAGGAAAATTATCCTTGAAGTGGGTGGGGATGAAATCCAAAAGCGTACACCCAGCTGCCTACTCCAGTCAAGGCCCGGACTAGTCTCTCCCTGAGTGGCACAACTGTAATTTACTTGCCCGTCATCTTGGAAATTCCCTCGAGTCTATGCTGACGTGGAATTATACCATGAACTAATTTTAAACTATTTAGAACTAATTCACGTGACCATGATGTTAAACAAGGCACATGTGACATGATTATCGTGGCCCGATCTTTCCCGTATTAATTTGTTACTTTTAAGATGTTACAAGTGTCCAATTTTTGTGCAAACTCGAATTAAACGTACTAATTATTCGAGAAACAATTCAACTTGTCGCACGACATAATTTCCTAATCAAGAGACATAAATATATATTTTTATCAGGAGAAAAAAAAAAATGGAGGGCATTGAGGGAAATTGAGAAAAAATAATATTTTTTTGTTGGAAGAATTGCAACAAATATACAAAATAGACGATTACGGAATTTTTAATTCGTTAGCACTAAAATTAAAAAGAAAATAAGTTTAACAGATTAAATTATAACAAATCTACCATCGGCCATAGCTAAAAAGTTGTTAAAAAAAAAAAGCGAACAACATCTGAGATGAAGGCCTAAACTTAATTTTACCCGAAACAAAAATTAAACCGACAACAACCTAAATTAAAATTGGAAGACTTAATTAGAAAGTGAATACTAGGAGAAGATGGTGGAGAGGCACGTTGGGACTGCAACGAAGGGTCCAAGCCAGATTTTGACAAGTCAAAAATGGAAGATGGTGAAATAACAATGGCCCCCTCTCATCACTCCCACCTTCTTTTGGGCACATGCGGATGGTGGTCCTTCCTTTTGTCGCCGGCCACCATCCCATCAACCGTGCGCCAACTGCCGCCCACCCATCCCCCCTACCAACCCTTTGATGCCTCTCTTGTTGGCGCTCACTCCCTGAGCGAAGTGAATTCTGGACGATTTGACTTTGATTGTACGACGTAATAGGAACTTGTCTGTTAAAAAAAAAAAAAGATTACCAAATTAGAACAAGTGGGGAAGAAAGATGCTGTATGTTTCTGGTAACGGAAACCAGAACAAATTATTTGTATTACTTGGGCAAAAGCAGCCAAAAAAGAAACTGCATGAAAATATTGTGTACCAGCGTATAAATCAAAATGCAGTGAGTAAAAAGAAGGAAGAAAATGAGATAGTGGAAGAGGTGAGCGGATACAAAATGAAAAGTTACCGAGGAAAGAGAGAGAAATGGTGAAGGTATTTGAAAAGGCTACAAGATTGGGTAATTAGCTTCTTTCCACTCTTACCTAACATTGTCGGTGTAGTTAACCATCCCATGATATTGCTCTCAATAAAATACCAAAAAAATAAAAAATGATTATAACAGATGATATTTTTGACATTTTAATTTTATTATTTATATATTTTATTTATTTATTTAAGTTAAAATTAATTTTTTATCTTTTAAAATTGTCTCGCAATCACAAAATAAGGTAAGTCAACACATTAATTTTTACTCTAATTTGTTTGTTAGTTTTGCAAGAAAAGTTATTTTCAAAGTATGGATTGGTAGCATGGTAAGAGGAAGTGGTGCACATAGGCTAAAGGAAGGGACGTTCACGACCAAGAAGATAGCGCACTCGACTAGAAAGAAGTGGTGCGCATGACTAGGAAATTTGTCATACTTAACATCGAGGATAACGCGCGATTGGAGAATAGTGCACACAAAGAAATACCAACAGTAGTAAGGATGGACGCACAATAGCAATGATGGGTGCGCAGTAGTAGCAAGGAACGACCATGGGCGCACGCGCATTAGGGATGGGCATGTAGCAGGGGGCCGAACATGCAGTAGGCACGTGCGCAGAAGAAGGCAACGCGCAACCGAGCAGGCCCGCACAGTAGGAGCGCGCGTCAGCGAAGCAGTGTGCGCGCACATAACCTCTCAAATGACTATATTGTCACCAACAACTATTTTCTATTAATTTAGCTTTTTCTTTTTCTATTTCTTCTTAATGCTCTCGATCATTCAGATGGCTATACATCATTGTTCTGAATACTATATAAGAGATTTTGGTTGATTATTCATAGAAGAAGTTATCTTTAGAACGTGGAGTTTCCTCCCGTGTCTCGGTGCGTAGCATTGAGTGAATCTTTCATTTCTTGTCAAGTTTCTGGGTTGCTTTGGTGGTTCTTATTTGCCACTCTTCTTTCTAAATCTCTCGGAAATTGGAAAGCAATAGAAGAGTGGAGACCTTTGTCATTTGCTGGAGGCTCTTCGCTTATGGAGCTGTCATCTCCTCGAAGGTGCTTAGGTTGCTGGAGGGGTCGATAGCAGCTCCCATCATGCTCCATTCGTCCCATCGGAGCTCTATGAGTAAATACCAATAAGTTTTACTCACACCTACATCCATCTCCATTATTCGCTTCATTTTCGTGTTTTGGTTTTTAGAGTGTTCTTGGTTAAACTCGAAAACATTGAACTCTGGTTTATTTAAGTATTGTTCATTTCATTGTGGTCTACGTATCTTCAGTGTTGTTTACGCTTCTTGAGCATCAACACATCTTTACATTGTTGCACGATTTTCTTCTATTTTCCTCCCCCTGTTTACCATTGTTTTCTTCTCCTTTTCTGTGTTTGCTTCTGCATGCATCTTGTTCCTACTTAGCGAGAGATTTACAAGTCCAAGGCGTATCATTTGGTATTAGAGCCGAAGTACTTCTGTCGTCAATTTTTTCTCTGTAGTTTTTCTGTTTTGTATAATTTTTGTATTTCTATTTCGTTGATCTGTTTCTTAACCCAACAGGCTCTTTCATGTTAAATCATCATGTTATCCTGTTAAGATAATCAGATTGTTTCCTTACTGTGTTTAGTTTTTGAATTTTGCTGTTGTTTTGTTTTCTGGTTTTTGTGATTTTTATTGTTGTTTTAAACGTGTCTTTTGTGTCTATTTTCTTGTCTTATTGTCCATCATGTCTCCGTTTGCATAAGCTTTTACCTTGGATCATTTGAGCATATTTCGTTTGAAAAGTTTAGCTATTGTCTTATGTTTAGTGATGTTTAGTCTTTTGTTTATGTTTTTTTTGCTAACCAAAATACTCACTTATGCATGAAATATTATTCCGCTTAGACAATCATCATACATGCCTGTTTTCGTTGTTATCAAATGATATCCTGTTTAGTTAATCGGGATTTTTAGCTTAGGATTTTCATCTCTGTTTCCTTGCGTGAATGTGTTCATCGTTATCATATTATTCATTTCTTCATAAAGTTTTTACTTCTATTATTGCATGAGTTGTCTTTCTGCTCTTCTTAACTGATAATGCTTCTCATATGTTAATCCTCATGTTATTCGGTTTAAGTTAGCAGGTTGTTTTTGTCAGTTTTCGTTATTTTCCTAATCATTTGCGTTGCTGTTATCATTGTTTAGCTTCTATTTTTGATCACCAGAATATCCATCTGCAATTAGTTAATATTCTGCTTATATAATCAACGTGCTTGGATGTTTCTTTTGTTATCATTGTTTCTTTTTTCTTTTTTTTTTTTCTGATTTGTGATGCGATTGCTGTTTGCTAAAATAAAGTAACCCACGTTGCACGAACTTTTTATTTTGCATCAATTGAATCAACATGCTTTCTGTTTAGTAACCAGTTTATGTTGTTTGAAAAGATTAGTTTTGTAATCTGTTTGATTGTTTTATCAATTGTTATTGTGGTTATTCTGTGTTGGTGTAGTTTGTAGAAATGTAGATTCATTTTATACGTGAGTTTTGTTTATGTTTTTATTAACCCAGGTTAGCCCACGTTTGCATGTTATTGCTTACTATCTATCGTTAATAATTTGCATGCACGTACATTCTATTTAGTAATCCGATTATTAGCATGATTGTTTTGCTGTGTTTATCTTGATTAAACTCTTGGACAACATCGTTAAAACTTGCACGTTTAATCGATGATATAATCGGATAATGTTTGCTATGATTTAAACCTGAAGTAGCGCTGTAGTGTTTTGTTTTCTCCCCATATTTGCTTGTTGTTTTTGCTAAGAACTATGGAAAAAATATACAAAGAAAATCACTCTAGGTATTATCCTAACTCTTTTGATTTTAAATATCAACATAGCCAAAAATATACTCTTAATTATGAAGAAAATTTAAAGGATATCGTAAGGTGAGGAAGTATGGCAAATTATCAACTATATAGAGGACCAATTATAACCCCTAACCTGAATGTTGATAAGGTTGGTATCCAAAAGCAAATAGATGAGGTAAAATAAAAATTTAAAACTCTTTACCAATTCATGAAAGACCAACACAAATCAACTCCTCACCCTACAAGCCCAAAGACCGAAAATTTTGAAAAAATTAAAAGAGGTAAACTCGGTTATCCAAAACAAAAACAAAAAATTCCCCGCAACCACTTTGACATTAAGAGCCCTTATGATTTTTCAATACCTTATTGAAAAATCACAAGGGCTTCCAAATGGTACGCCTTGGACCTGCAAATCTCTCGTTAAGCAGGATTAAGATGCAAGCAGAAGCAAACATAGAAAATGAGAACAAAACAATGCTAAAGAGAGGAAGAAAAACAAAAGAAAATTGTGCAACAAGGTGAAGATATGCTAATGTTCAATAAGCGTAAGCAACACAGAAGATACATAGAACACAATGGAATGAACAACACTTAAATAAACTAGAGTTCAGTGTTTTTGAGTTTAAACAAGAACACCCCAAAAAACCAGAACATGAAAATGAAACGAAGAATGGAGATGAATATGGGTTCGAGTAAAACCTGTTGGTATTTACTCAAAGAGCTCCGATGGGATGAATGGAGCGTGATGGGAGCCACTGTCGGCCCGTCCAGCAACCTAAGTACCTTTGAGGCGAGTGAAGAGCCTCCACCAAGTGACCAAGGTCTCCACTCTTCTATTGCTTTCCAATTTCTGAGAGATTTAGAAAGAAAAGTGGCAAATAATAACCACCAAAGCAACCCAGAAACTTGACAAGAAATGAAAGATTCGTTCGGTGCTACGCACCGAGGCTCTCGGATGCACCAAAACACAGGAGGAAACTTTATCTTCTGAAGATAACTTCTTCTATGAATAATTAACCAAAATCCCTTACAAAGTATTCAGAACAATGATATATAGCCATCTGAATGATCGAGAGCCTTCAGAAGAAATATAAAAGGAAAAAGCTAAATTAACATAAAATAGCCGTTGACAACAATATAGCTGTTAGAGATGTCACAACTCGAAAGGGGGTATAACAAAAATGCCAGGTTAAACGATCAAGCTTGGGGAGGTCCACCGTCTAACCTAAGGCTAGTTGCGAAAGATTTTGCGAGCGATCCTATAACTCTTCGAAAGAACAAATGTTAAATAAAAGCAATAGTAGAAATACAGGAATTAAAAAAAATAATGTTATTTCTCAATACAATACCAAATAAAATTCTTACATGAAACAAATATCAATATAAAATCTCTAAGGAAATCCACAAAATCGGGAGCCGATCAACTTCGGTTCTTGCTCTTCTTTGCTCTACCTGTAGAGGGGGAGTCGTTGGGGTGAGTGACAAACTCAGTATGGTATGTTATACCTACCACTTATCTCATTATGCATACCCATTTAAAATTAATGCACGTGTTTTTAAAATTCAAAACCAGTTTCAATGTTATCAAATTTTCTTCTCATTTTCAAAGCGATTGATGGGGCTAGTTTCAAAATTACTGTAGGTATAGTAAAATATGCTCACATCAACCATACAATCGTATAAAACCAGGTGAACAGTGAAAATGGAGGTCGCTCAAGGATCCTCCGAGGCATACCACAAAGAAAGGTCACGATAACACCGGCAGTGTCTTATAGGGAGAAGAGAAAAGGTCAACCAACCAGAAGGGATACAACCACTCAACCCTGGGCCATCGCAGATACACGCACAGAGCACACCAGTAGCGACACAACTACTCAACCCTAGGCCCAACGGGACCGCACAATGGACTAATAAACCGGGGGTAGCAACAAACAGACACTGCCAGGTCGGTTAACAGGACTAGCAATGCTCAGAGTCTATCACTCCATTCGTGGGGAGTACCGCACAATAATCAATCATCCAGGAGGGACACAACCACTCAACCCTAGGCTCCAGAAGGCTACACGACCCGTCAACCCCTGGACTATATCCAAACAAGTGTGGGGAGTACCACGACAACCCTCAAAACACGGGTGCGTATGGACAAAATCCACTGATACTCTCAGCGTATGGGCCCGGCTGAAAGTGCCAGACGATTATCTCCATAATCAAACTCCAATGCACATCAGAAAACAATGGTATGCGTGAAAAAACTAATGCATGAATAAAACACATATGAATGGTAATATAACAAATCTCACGGTAAATCTCAAATCGAGCCTGTCGGCAAAGGCGAATAAAACATGGCATCCAAACTCAACTATGCAGTATAAGTACAACAAAACATGTACAAGCCTCAGCAATGCAAAATTCACGTACTCGTAAAATGTCGACGTCAATATTGGTGGTATCCAACCAAAAATAATATACGTGCATGCTAGGTTAAGTATAACGTAATAAATATAATAACTCATATCTCTGTGGCGAGTCTTTTGAATCTCGGCAGCCGGTGGCTCCTCGGAAAATCGCCTCAAACTCGGCAAAATCCTCCAAATCTAGAAATTAACACAGGAGGAACCCCGTTAAAGTCTAATATGGGTCATAAACGATATAAACGGGAAGCCGAAGCAAGAGCGAGCCCAAACGGCTCAATTTGACTTTTAAGACGGAAAGTCAACGGGACCCATTACGGCCAATCGTGGTCTGAAACGATATAAACGTGCAAACCAGGGCGAAAACAGGCTTAAAATGGTTCAGGTTGACTTTCTATAAAAGTCAACGTCGTTGACTTTTTGTCAAAGTCAACAGTCAACGGTCAAAGTCAACGGCCAATATTGACTTTGACCTAAGTCCGGGGTCGGTCAGACCCGGTTCGGGTCGGCCCGAACCGACTTGTTCGGGTCGGATCAGACCTGTTCGGGTCAGCCTGAACCGACTTGGTTCGGGTCGGGTTCGAACCAGTTTGGTCCGGGTCGGACTCAACCAGAAATGAGTTAGGTCCTAACCCAGCACAGACCCAGCTCGATCTTGGGTCTGAAGTGACCCGACCCAACTGGGGTCGGGTCGCCCCTAGCAGGCCCTCATTGAGCTCGAGTCGAACCAGGCATAACCCAACTAGGTTCGGGTCGGACCCGGCCTAGCCCAACTTGGCCTTGGGTTTGAGTCAACTCAGCCTAGGGCTTGAGTCGACTTGGCCTAGAGACCAAGTTGACTTAGCCCACAGCCGAGTTTACTCACTGTCGGCTGAGTCAACTCGACCGCTGACGGCCGAACGCTCGGGGTCGTGGAAATCGCGATTTTCGACCTCGTTTTTCGCCAAATCTTGTTTCCAACGCCTTTTTCACCTTAGATCCCGTTGAATCCTGCCGAAAATACAAATAAACAACTTCAATCTCGGGTTTTTCCAAAAATCCAAAAACTAGATATTTTAAACTACAATCTAGAGCAAACGAGAACTTATCTTCGAAATTGCTCTTCACTAACGTTGCTCTACTATTCGAGACGAAGAGTTTGACACCAAAATCGCTCCGAACAGACGTCGTTTGGCCCGCGTCGATTTTCCTCTCTCTCTCTCTCTCTCTCTCTCTCTCTCTCTCTCTCCTTCCTCTACTGAATGAAAAGAAAACCTATGGTTTTTAATATTTTTATTTTATTTTATTTTTATATTAAATTTATTTATTTTATTCATATTAATTTCATATAATAAATTTCGATTTTCCGTTTTTAAAATTTTTTTTGAATAATTCTTTCGTTAAATTTTAACGTCATTTACCTGTGAATTAATTTACTTAGATTACTCGATTGCTACGACAATTTTGTTAAATTAATTAAATTATACGGACGTGTCACGCATAGCCAAAAATTTATACGCTGCAATCAATTTAAAATTACACATAAAATTCACGAAAAATTTACGCAAAATTTATTTTGAGTAAATTTTTTACGGATTTTACAAGAGAGGCCATGTGTGCACGCATTGCTTCGGTGACACGCGCTCCTCCTTGCGCTTACTTGGAGGATGTGCATTGATAGTCGAGCCATTAACAAGATTACCATAAAGTATCACTTTCTTATCCCTAAACTTGATGATTTGTTGGACTTAATGGCTCACGCTAAAATATTCTCAAAAATTGACCTTAGAAGTAGGTATCACCAAATAAGGATTCAACCCATGACGAATGGAAGACTACATTTAGAACAAATGATAGACTTTATGAGTGACTTGTCATGCCATTTACACTCACCAACATCTAAATCACCTTTATAAGAGTAATGACTCATGCTCTTAGACCTTTTATAGGAAAGTTTCTGGTTGTTTATTTCGATGATATCCTCATTTTTAGTCAAACTTTATATCAACATCGAAGTCATCTCCAACAAGTTTACTCCATCATTTGGTCTTTAAACCTCTATGTCAATGTTAAAAGTGTGCATTTTTCACTGAGAGTGTTACCTTCTTAGGCTTTATAGTCTCTACGACAAGAGTATCCCCTGACCTCTTAAAAGTTAAAGTAATTGTCGATTGGCCTGAACCTAAAATTTTAAATGACATTCGAAGCTTTCACAGACTAGCTACCTTTTACTGTTGCTTTATCAAAGGATTCAGTACAATTATGGCTCCTATTACCGACTGTATGTAAAGGGGCGAATTTCGTTGGACATTAGTAGCATCTAAAGTCTATAAAACTATTAAGACCCAAATGACCGAAGCTTTAGTAATGCATCTTCTCAATTTCTCTAAAGTTTTTGGGGTTGAATGCAACGCATCATGAGTGGGGATTGGTGGTGTTCTCTGTCAAGAATGACACTCCATCACTTATTTCAGCAAAAAGTTAAATGATGTCAAACAACAATATTCAATATATGATAAAGAATTGTATGTAGTAGTGTAAGCTCTACGCTATAAGCGTTACTACTTGTTACCTCATGAATTTGTACTTTACTTGGACCATGAATCCTTACGATATGTAAATTCTAAAAACGCTTGAACTTTCGACATTGTCGTTGGATTGAATATTTGCAAATATATTTGTTCGTCCTGAAACACAAAAATGGTGTAGAGAATCAAACAACTGATGCATTAAGTCGATACATATATCTTCTAAACGTCATGAGAGCTAAAATCATCAGCTTTGAAAGACTTTAAGAGGATTATGAATATTTGCTTAATTTTAAAGATATTGTCCACACTTTGGAAAATAGGCAAGTTGACAACTACAGTTACTTTCATATTGAAAACGGTTATCTTTTTAAAACTAACAAATTGTGCATTACTCAAACTTCAGTTAGAGAGTTTCTTGTTTCAGGAAATTCATGCAGGAAGATCAATTGGTCATCTTGGACGTGATAAAATGATAGAAGAAGTTGAACGTCAATTATATTGGTCAGGCTTAAAGAAAGACGTGGGTAAAATAGTCAACACTTACAAAGTTTGTCAAGTGGCTAAACGTAGACGACAAAGCACTGGTCTTTACACATCTCTCTCTGTCCCTAATCGTCCCTGTGATGATGTTAGTATGGATTTCGTACTTGGACTTCTGCGCACTTCAAAAAAACGTGATTCTATTCTGGTTCTTTAGGTGGATCGACCAGATAGTGATTGTACGTACATTTTCATAAAGACACTTCAGCACTTGGATTCAGACCTTTTGGAGTTCTTTCGGAGTCATCGGGATCTTTATTTGTCGGATTCCCGACCAACTCAGAAAGATTCTCAGTCCAGACCTCTGGTTACACAAGTCTATAGACGTCGAAAGAAGGTTGCTTAGCTGCTTAGCTTATGGTTGTGCGATTTATCACCTTGTTGCTTTGTGGCTCCGTCAATTTAACTGGATGATTCTTCTATCTTGGGAGAGATGATGATGACATCTTTGATATTTTATTTTTATTACTTATATATTTTATTTTATTTATTTATTTCAGTTAAAGTTAATATATCATCTTTTAGATTTAGTCCTAATTTCGTCTATTTAAGCGCTATTATTGTAACTTTGTTATACAGTTTATGATGATTATTGAATGAATGTAATGTGTTGCTATTTTCTCAACCCTAATTCTCTCTAGCTTCCCTTCTCTTTTCTCTTCTTATCTGTTGTAGTTATTCTTCCATTTCATTTATTCTTCTCCATTTTCAGCTATATTTCTTATTCTAATTTTGCTACCAGCATCAAAGCCTATTCAAACCAAATGAAGTCTGTCAAATACGTCGGCAGTCCGTTGTGATCTTATCTACTCTCTAGGCGGTAGCCTGATCCAAGATCGCTCCACGATCTTCTAAATCAACGCGTCGTACAGCAGTTTTTTGTTGCATGTCCATTTGATCTTACATATGTGGCTTCAAATCAAGAAGTCGGCATCAAACAACATCCCACTGTATAACTTCTCCATCACATAGAGATTTATACAGGTCACGAGATTTTTATGTCTATTCCGCGGTAGAAAGGTGTGAGATAGCATGTTCAGAACAACCAGAGTTTTGACATTTAAATCTCTGTATCTTGGCTTAACGAATCCCCTACGTCAAAGTTGCGATGAATTTGTCTAAGGAAATCTAAAAAAAAAAAGGACAGTTCCGAGAGATATGGTAGTATCTCTCCGCCCTTTCTCCAACAAACCCGATCAGTTTATTCGTTGTCTTTGGAGTTATCGAGATCTCCGTACCCAATATGTACGTCTTTGCCATTCTCGCCCTCCCAGAAAGCTCAAGTTTGCATAAATAAGAGAACTATTCGCTCGCATGTATCACCCCACACACTGTAGACCTCGTACAGGCAGATTCTGTCGATCATTTTCTGGATCTCCAAAGACTGTCAAAAGACTCTCAACCTTTAAAGTTGACAGTCTTCGAACTGTTCTTTACAATTTTGATTGCGAAATTCACTAATCAAAAATCCAGGCTACGACACTTGTGCTAGATGTCCTTGGGCCACTAACGGTTCCCCATATTTTTTCGGGCCACTTTGTGGCCAACCTGGTTTAATAACAATTTTCTAAGTCATTTGGACGGTTTTTTGGGAATTTAGGAATTTTGAAATTTTAAGCTCGGATCTGTGAACTTTTTTGACTGAAAATCGAAGGAAACAATTGCGAATGGAGAAATCTAGAAGGTGTGGTGTGAAATGGTCAAATTTTGACAAAAAATCGAGTGAAAACCAAGCAATTTTCAGAGTTTTTAGAAGCTGAATACTCACTGTGCGACTGTTCCCTTATGTATTTTTCAGAGAACGGTCAACCGTTGTCGTGGTGATGACCCCCTCGTTATCTGTCATAATTTTCAGAACGGTGGTTCAATGCCCCACAGTGGCTGACCATTCAACGAAACGGTTGGCTGACCGTTCTCATCCCTGATGATGCAGCGGAGGGTCAGCGCCCCGACAACGTTCGACCGTTCTTGATAACGGCCGACTATTTGTAGAAGACCAACCGAACGTTCTAATCCCTAATGCTGATGCGAGGGGTCAATGCCCCTACAACGTTCGGGTAGTCTTTAAAAAAGTTGGTTGTTAGAAAAAGATCGGTCGCACGTTCTTGAGCGACGTGCACTGCACGTTGCACTAGGTTTAAGGCAACGCTTCCATTGCCACACGTGACACCCCGTGCTGACGTGTCACGTGCCACGTGGCACTGGATAAAAGGAACGGTGATTAATTAACCGTGAGGGTTTGTTTGTTACATTTTAGGTAGTTTAAATTTTTTGTTATTATGATTTTTAGTTTAAGGTTTATTTTAAAAACATATCTATAGTCAAGGGTTAAAATGGTTTTTAAAAGTTGAGAGGGAGAAAACGGAAGATGGGTGATTCTACAAGTGTAATGGAATCAATGAATAAATAATCGTATCTAATTGATGCCACGCCATCAATCATTGATGCATGAATCATGCACGATCTGGATAATCTATTTTAAGAGAGGAGAGAGAAAATGTAGCACAGAACGGCAATTTCTTCTGCGGAAAAACCGGTGGTCTGAAAATGGGTTGGGCAATAGCTCTACACGGTGGCGCCGGCGATATTCCGCAATCATTGCCGCCCGACCGCCGGTTACCGCGCGAGGAAGCCCTTCGCCACTGTCTTCAGATTGGAGTCGAAGCTCTCGAAGCCCAAAAGTCTCCGTTGGATGTCGTTGAACTCGTGGTAATTGCGATCTCGTTTCTTCTCCGCATCTTCTTTCTAAACCCTCTTCCAGTTTCTCCTCCTAGATCTGGACGATCCGATCATGATTTTCTGTCCTGTACTTGCTGTGTGCTTGTGCTCTTATTTTGTGACTTCCTTTAATCTTCTCCGATGACCTACTATTTTAGTATAACTGATTCAGATCTTTCAAATGATGGCTGCACTGTTCTTGATATTTATTTAAATGGGAACTGTAGTTACATCTTAGAGCGACTTTGAATCGAGGATTTGGTGAAATCAGATTTGGTTCAGCTTGTATCTTCCAAATGTTTATCCATTCATATGTTCTAACAAATGGAGAAGAGGCAATAAATGGGTCTAATAGATTTGGATGTAAAGTTTTCAACAACTGAATGAGTTGCATTTAGTTCAAATTTTCAGTTTTATCTCAGTACCCCCTTTATGGTTTACCATATTCCTTGAGGAATATCGACTTAAAATGGTAATAGTTGGATTGAAACTTATAAATTGCAGGTTAGGGAGCTGGAAAATAACCCGCATTATAATGCCGGTAGAGGTTCTGTCTTGACCACCGATGGAGCAGTAGAAATGGAAGCTAGTATCATGGATGGTATGACAAAGAGATGTGGAGCTGTTTCTGGACTTACCACGGTTGTTAATGCTGTGTCTCTGGCAAGACTGGTAATGGAGAAGACTCCTCATATTTATCTTGGATTTGCTGGAGCTGAGGCTTTTGCTAGACAACAAGTGAGTTTAGCGAATATTTGATAGAATATTTTTTTTCTAGAAAAATGTTATAAACTATGTGTGCAGTGGTATATTATCTTTTAATTTTGACCATTATATTTTAAACGTGGTTGAAAAAATAATACTGATATTTTTCAATTTTATCTTATTTTTAGGGGGTTGAGACCGTAGACCCTAGTTACTTTATCACTCCACTGAATATTGAACGCCTACAGCAGGCAAAAGAGGCCAACAGAGTGCAGGTAAATGCCTTGTCCACCATCATTAGAGTTCAATTTGAGCATTTCTTGATTAGCTGAAGTATTTCAATCTTAATCCAAACCTCTTGCTCTTCTTTTGACGAACAGATAGATTACACACAACCAACTTCTCGAGATCTTAAAATTGAAGCACAAGTTGCCTCCGGCGATAGTCAAATTGGGACGGTCGGGTGTGTGGCTGTCGATAGTCAAGGGAATTTGGCAGCAGCAACTTCTACGGGCGGATTAGTGAACAAAATGGCCGGTAGAATTGGCGACACACCCATTATAGGAGCCGGGACGTATGCCAACAATCTTTGTGCAGTGTCTGCTACGGGCATAGGCGAAGCTATTATCCGAGGTACGGTTGCAAGAGATGTCGCGGCTCTAATGGAGTTCAAATCTCTGTCTCTCAAGGAAGCAGCTGCTTATGTTGTGAAGCAGAGTGTTCCGAAAGGCAGTGTCGGTTTAGTTGCTGTATCTGCGACCGGAGAAGTCGCCATGCCTTTTAACACAACTGGTATGTTCAGGGCTTGTGCCACTGAAGATGGATTTTCAGAAATAGCCATTTGGCCTTCTCTTTATAATTGATATTTCATCTAGGAATGGAACTCGATTAGATTCTCAAATTTATGGGTTGATTAGATTATCGTGTTTTGAAAATCATGTTTGGTGAACAATTCTAAAAACAAATTGTATATCACATTTGAGTCTTAGAAGCAATCTAAAAAAATAAAAACAAAATATAATTTACGCCTTAATATTTACATTTATTTATATATTGATATTGTCGTCAATTTACTTACTATATCTTTTATTTCATGAGATTAAACATGATTTTTAACATCTATAGTGATTTCCAACTCAATTTCAAACTTGATCGATTTAAAAATTCAGTTAAACATTATCAGATACGAGATTGATAAAGTTTGTGAGATGGGAACGCTGTTTATCTAAAAAATAAATTTAAAATCCAATTTGTAAATGACCTCAATTGTTAAATTCTACCTACTTTTTACCTTTACAAAAAATAGTGACTTCCAAGCTAAAAGTTGATTTTGGTTTAACTCGAGCAGTCGAAGTCTTAACCTAAACAACATATCCCCTTCCGATAACTTACCCCTACTAGCAAGCAATGCACGACTGATGTGAAGTTAGCCGAGGTGTGTAAACAGGCTCAACTTTCAAACCTCCAAAAAAAAGGAAGGCACATGATGATAATAGGATCGTTTTCACTTTCGAGAAATATAAGCACCAAGATTGATTGCTCACAAGTTCAATAGAAGAAAATTTGATCAAAAAGAAGAATCTCTACAGTTTGTAGGAAAGGGAGAAGAGCCCATAACCTAGCAATAAGTAGACAAATTTCTATGCAACCAATACACCTTTAATTTTTCTAATTTATAAGGAATTCTTTTCATTTGTAGAAACTATAAATGAAGAAATAAATGGTAAAAGATCAAAACTTTTCTTACTTGCGTCTCAGCTGTGGCAAGATTAAGGGTTGCAATCAAGAAGTGAACTTTTTTAAACTGTGATGCAATCTTGGATATATCTATGGCTTTGATTTAAATACCGGTCCCATAGCGGCTTGTACCTGCCAATCGCCAATCGTAGCCATGGCTTCATGTTTCCGTTGAAGTGAATCACGGCCCCACTTTCGATCAAACGGTTGTCAATATTTGGATCATAACCCAAACCCAAAACATGCCATCTTCTATCGAGCGGCTCTGTTAGGCCATAGAACGTAAGGAGAGCAGGAGGAAGACACCCAAGTTTCCATAGTGTTCGATCTTCATTCTGTTCGAGCCAGTAATGGTACCTAGCAGTCACATCAGCATTCCTCCATGCCACCAAATCAAAAACATTCAATCCAAACGCCCATCCACACGATTGTGGATCGAACTTTGAGCTAAGGATCGAGTTAGAGAAATTTAGATACTTGTAAAAACGATGATATGCCTCGAGACAGGTTTCAACTGCACCATTAACATTTCCGTGCAAATCGAGTGAAAAAAGTGGGGTCAGATCCTTTTGGACAACTACGTCATCTTCCAAAAAAACAATCTTCTCTAACTGCGGATAAATCTCTGGAATATAAAACCGAAGATGGTTTAGCAAAAACAAGTATTCCAAGTCTTGAATCTTCGCTTTAACCTTTGCATCTCGATCCTCCCTGAAAGTAGCCTCCGAATTCGCAACAGAGGAAAAAGAAGAATTCAGCCAAGGCAGGTCCTCAATATTTTTAACTTCTATCATGTAACCTTTGAAGTCATTGCTAAGAAACCAAGCCTGCATTGATCCATAATTAACTCCATTTGTGACTATGTGGAAGACCATCTGCTTCGGATGATCGGCATTAGAGACAGTTGAGTTAATGACAACAGAGGCTGCAAGAACATTATCGGAAAATATGCAGAAGTGATAGAGATTGTTATCGACTAGGCGGGGAGAGTTTCTCCTTTCCTCTGCAAGTTCTCTGATCGAAGGCATTTTTATCCAATCGGCCAAGAGCTTGACATTTAAGCAATATAAACTCTTGGGTATTGCCTCCACTACTAGCTGACCAAAAACCGTGCTTTGAACAATGGCAGCACTGGCTCGTCCTTCGAGGGCTTGAATGTGAGATTTCATAGTCATTATTGTGGTGGCGAGATCGTAATGGGCATCTTGTGCCTTAAATATGAGAGACGAGAGGCTTTTCATTATTGGCTCGGCCTCTTTGATAGTGATAGGCTCCCCCCTCATGACTGCATTTGACAACAAAAGCTGGCAACTTCTAATCTTCGAGCTCAATTTCCATGCGAGATGAAGGTTATTGTGCTCTTTAGCGATAATGACATAAGCCTTGGCTAGGGTCATTTGCTCTGTCAACTGCCTCGAAAACGAGGTGGCACTCGATAATTCATCTGTGAAATTTAATCCGTTGCGAGGAAGCTGATGTTCAACACGAGAAATTTTCTCCTGAAAAAAGACAAAGGGCCATAGCACAAAATTATTCATGATGCAGGAAACAAAGGAAATTAAACCAACTGGAAAACATAAAATTCGAGCAAGGCCGTCCATTGAAACCTTTATCGTGTAAAGACAGGAAAAACATAGATTATAAGATGCATTTGCCAATATACACGAACAAACGAGCTAAAACAAACTACATCGTGCATTAAAAACTGAACTAATAAATTACTAGATTTAAAAACTGTTCTTGCAAAGTTCACTCCCTCATTTTGATGTAAAACATATCACATAAATAAAGAAATTCAATGAGTTTTTTTTTTATAAAAAAAGAAATAGAAAAAAAAACACTTCTTTTTCATGATTGCAGCTAAAGTAAAATATGCATTTAGGGGAAAAAATGATAAATTCACGAGACATGCCAGAAATACATTATTCTGGATTGTGAAAACCAGATTATTTGTAGTAAAACTGACTGTATACTAGTTCTCAAACGAGATTACCAAGACTGAATGTAATACTAGTTCTTGATTTAAAAAAAAAACAGAGACCAAAATCAAAGGATACTAAAAGTTAAAGGCCGAACTCAATGAATGGTAGACCCATTTGATTGTGATAGGACCATCGAAATAAGTTTAGAAGAAGAAAAGTTTGATACTAAAATGATCTCAAAATAGCATCACTCGAGCACACAAGGGAGGCTCAGTTCTCCCCCAAAATTCCAACCTAATTTTTTCCTGCCTATAATTCTACCTCCCCTCCCCCTTTTATTTCCCTCCTCACTCTTCCGTCCTCTGCCGCGTAGGCAAACAGATTCTATCCCTTCCTCTGCATGTTCCCTACCTCCTCACTCTTCGGTCTCCCTCCATATGAGTAGTGCATCTGTTGTCCTCATGGTGAGGAAAATGAAGTGGAATTTGAAGGTTCTCAAAGGACTTCCAACAATGCCTTTCATTGGAAATATTGTTACATGACACGGTTTGGATTTCAGATTTAGGATTTATGAAATTGACAGCTTGGTATGCAAAATTAGTAAAGTAATTGCATAATGACCGACAACATATATGTATTTCCACACAAAATAGGAATCTTCGTATAATGGCAAGGGTTGAGTTAGGTGGTTATGGCTTTGACCTTAAAAATAATTATTCATTTCAAGGGTTCAAATTCCCTGAGTAGTGGGAGACTCGTTTAAGAGATTTCAGAGGGAGAGGATCTTATCCTTGTTTTTTCTCATACTCGTTAAAATCTTGTTTACATCTTGTTTACATCCTACGGTGAGAAAAAGATCCTAGAACCAAAGGAATTGTATAGTACGAAATAACATAAAATGACACGACCTTCTTCTCGATACTCTGATTGTTTCTTTTGGAATCAACAAAAATCAGAAATATTAGAATCCGGCAAGAGTTCAACCAAATGTGCTAGTGTAAGAACAAAGGAAACTATTCTCATTTCATCGAGAGTAAAGAATCAAAGAATTTCGTTTCAATTTATCTAACAGATTGAGGCAATATGAGAAGTTTAAATGGAATTCAGATCCAAAGCAAGGATGAAAAAAGTCAGAATCCGGGATAAACCATGGCCTCTAGGGCCATAGACATTCTACCATGGAGGCCAACGATAGACAATAACTCTCCCGTCTTTGCTCTCTCTCTCTCTCTCTCTCTCTCTCTATCGTAATTGATTATTAAAATTTAAACAAGATTTAAATGGGGTATGAAAATAATAAGTAGGCAGAGCAAAGTACTGAATAACTCAAACATTGAACCCTCAAAAGTCATAAGCACTGATTTCCTAATCTCAGCTAGGATTGCGAAACATTAAGTTTAAAGTCAAAATCATATTCAAAACAGCTTATCGTGAATACCTCAATAGGAGGATGCTTAACTTGATCTTCATGATAGTTATGGTGACCTATGAACAACACAATTCCAGCAATTGAGAATAGCCCAAGAAGTGCCCAGATCCAAGGCAAAAACCTTCTTCTAGCCGGGCGCCGATACTCGGCGGCCCGCCGCCGCATCGTCCCCCAATTTCTTCCACAACTCAGTATCAAAACAGCGACCTAGATCGACCCATATTTCAGAATCAACCAGAATTTCACTCAGGAGAGGCGTTTCAGGAATTCAGTCTGTCAAAACTGGAGCAGACGAATCAATATAAGAGGTGAATTGAGGCGCAGAAATGGAAATCAAGTGGGATTTCCTAGATTACGAGGGAAAGACGGCGATGTTGATCTGGATATGGAAAACACTGGAATCGAGAATTTTCGTTAATGGGCTTCCCGGACTGCATTCTTTTCTTCGCAAAAAAAAAAAAAATCCTAATTACATTATAATATCCTTAGTCAAGTTGAGAGGAAGAAGACGACGAAAGCGCCTGTAGCGAAGGCATGAAACATGAGATTATTGATGGCGCTATGTAGCAAAGTCCGAGGTTGCCTTGTAATCAATCTGTGCAAGAATGATGCATGCTACTTGGTGAAAAAGATTTAACAAATAAATGACGCGTACAATTGCAAGAAAACCTATTTGATCAACATTTGTTAGTTGCAACTGATGGAATTTCGTAGGTGTGGGAAAAGGCCGGTTCAGTCTAGACTCAAAATCGGCCCGAATGATTTTAGGATTTTTATCTCGAAATCAAAACTAATTCCGCCCAAAGTTTTTTCTTTTTTTTTTTAACTAAAAAATTAAGAAAAATGATAAAATTTTAAAAAATAATCAATATAACAAAATAAATACAATATCTAAAATAAATATAAGTATGTAACACACAAACTAAAAATCTAAATTTAGCGATCAAACATTAAAATGAAAAGAAATACAACATTTAAAATAAATCTAACTATATAATATATAAACTAAAAGTCTAAATACAACTATTAAATATTAAAATGTAATATAAGAAACTAAATAAAACATAAAAAAAAAAAATCCAATTATGTAACATACAAACTAAATGCAACTATCAAACATAAAAATGTAAGTTAAGAAACTAAAATCAACATCCAAAATTAATCCAAGTACTTTAAAACTTAAAAATACAATCTAAATAATAAATCCAAGTACATACTCAATTTCATGGCACCAACCAAGCAATCAATCTAAATAATTGTCACAATCACAATATCAAGTCATTGATATGTCATCTTATACTTCTAAAAAATTATCATCGGAAGGGTTAATGTTAACGACATCTGCAAAATGACAATATTAAAGACATTAGTTAATCATTAATTTAGACTTTAGAGATAAACATGTAAAACAAATAAATATTAGAATGTTCGAATTTTGTTGTATAGGTGTCAATGTCGTTGTATTACTATCTTCTAAATCATCTGTAGAAACTTTAAAAGTATTGAAAATTTTAATTCAACTTTGTGAGCATATCAAAGCTTCAATACTTTGTGAGCTTAAAATAACTACGAAAATCGTCAAGAACACGACTACCACAACTAAAAGCAGATTCTGACGCCACCGTAGAAATGAAAATAATCAATATATTTTTCGCAATGACACTCAAAATTCGATACTTCTCAGAGTGCCTCTTCCACCATGATAAAATGTCAGAACTTTCTTGAACAATCTTTAACTTCTCATACAAATATAAATCAATCTTTGACTCAGTAGTTTCATCACCTATCTCAGAAGAATTGTCCGGATCATAAAACATAGAGTACACTACACTTGAACGAGCTTGCGCCAAAAAACTCATTGACTTTGAAAACCTTTGTTGACTACTGCTGTTAGGAGGTTGATCTTCATTGATTGTATCATCTTTATATTATACAATCTTTGAATTACATCATCTACTTATTTTATGTATTCTACAGCTATTTCATTTTTAAATAAAATATTTAAACAATACCGTAAAAATTTTGTTTTACAGGTTGGATCAAGAACAAGTGCAACAAAGACAAACATTTTTTTTTAATGATCCCAAATATTTATCAAATTTTTTAATCATCTTGTTGGTCATTCGTCTCAGAGTTACATTCTCGCCATTACCATATTTTTCAATAGCAATCTTTAAATTACAGACTTCGTTTACGTACATATTTGTTATAATATGTAGAAAAGCAGAAACATTATGTGTCATTTTATAAAATGTCTTTAAGAATTTAATATATTCTCGAATGCATCCTCAGTCCTCTATTGTAAGTGCACCTTCCACTTTCATTTCTTGCACACAAGAGCTTTCACTTTCTGCAAGTTTTTCAAACGCCGTTTCAAACTTCTCAACATTTGCTAGCATCAAATATGTTGAGTTCCAATGAGTAGGAACGTCGAGCGACAAATTACATTTGCAAGTAATTTTCAATGCATCAACACAGGCTTTAAATTGTTGCAATTTTCCTGGAAAAGACCTTTCGTACTTGATAACTTTTCTTATTCTGGCTATGTACGTTTAATGTTCTTTCAGGCCGTCAAAAACAATTAAATTTAAAACATGTGCAAAGCAACGCATGTACATATGATCGCCATTTAAAATCAACCCCTTCTATTTTCTAATTGTCTTCGTCAAATAAGAGACAACAACGTCGTTGGAAGACGCATTATCAACGGTGATGGTGGTAACATTTTTAAACTCTCACTTAAGCAAACAGTTTTCAATTTACTTACCAATAGTCTCACCTTTATGGTTCAGAATCAAATAAAAATTTAAGATCTTTTTTTTCACATGATAGTCTTGATCAATGAAATGACTTGTCAGCACAATATAATTCAAATTATGAATAGAGGTTCACGTGTCAGTGGTCAAACACACCCTCTGTGATGTTGAAAAAAAAATACTCCTTCAACTTTTGTTTTTCTTTCTGAAATATGCCTCGAATATCTCTTGTTATTATCTTTCGAGATAACATAATAAACTTCAGATTTAGATACAAACAAAATGTCCTAAAACCAATTCCTTCTACTATTTTCAATATCAATTATAATCATCTTAACTAGAAATTCTCTAACACTCATCATAGTAAATATGAGTATATTAGTACTCTTCCCCCTCAACAATTTTAAAGGACAAAGTTGGTTGCCTATTGTCCACATTCCGTGAATACTTTTTTGCATACTTTGATATGTTTTATCATATTTGAAGTCTCATTTTTTGTCAGGTGTGCTACATATATTTGCCCACAATTATTGCACTTTGTTTGATCTGTTCCCGGTACCTTACTAAAGTGAAGTCAAGTCATAAACTTAGATTTTTTCAAATCCACATGCGAACTTTCACTTTCGGAAGGATCCATCCTATCATAAAGCAAAAGCACATCGAACAAACAACCCACAACATTAATTAACAGTACATGAATCAACAGCCAACAAACAACACATACAATTAAATAACCAGCACATTAATTAACAGAATCACAACAACGTAACAAGTGATGTTTAGATTGTCCAAATGAATCAACACATTGAATTTGAAAAAATCAACAGAATCAACACATTGATTCAAAACATCAAACATAAAATTACACAATCAAAACAACCTAAAATTCTAAACAACAAACAAAACTCACAATGCTCTCGGTCAATAGTGCCGAAGAGTCTCCCACCAGTCCTAATTTTTACTAACACAAAAATTACATAATAAATAATAAACACATACATCGGAGGTCGGGTTTGGGTGTCGGGTGTTGAACTGAGTTCGGGTGTTGTGTGTTCTGGAATTCGGAGCAGTTAGCAGGGGAGATCGAAACCGGAGAGGTCGAGGTTTCAAAATTTTGGAGCAGGGGAGACCGAAACTCGCAGCCGCAAGTCAGGTTTGGGAATTTGATACCGGAGAAGTCGGAATCGAAGGTCGGAGTTGATCGAAGGAAAAGATTTCACCTCTGAATCGCCTTCGATTGACTTAGAGCCACCGTCCAGTTATCAATGGACTTGATATTCCATCAACCAACCAAAGTCAGGTCGGCCTGGTCAGGTGTTCGGAGAGGTAGAAATTTCAGGGGTTAGAGGTCAGAACCAGAGTCGGAGGTTAGGTGTTCGCCTATCAGGGATTGGTCGACACCGATTAGGGAAGACTGAACTCATTCAGTTCAATCTTCGAACCGCGAAGAAGGCTTTAAGCCTTTAAGTTCGGTCTAACGTCAGGTCCTAGTTCTTCAGGAATTTGGATTGTGGACTGAGTACCGGACCGATTGTCTTTGATTGCAACGACTTCAGACTGAGGACATGACCGTGGTCCACCACCGTGGGACTGAAACCATAAGTTTGGTCCGTAGTCCGATCTTGCCCACCCCTAAGATTTCGTGTGAAATTGAGTTTAAACTGTGCATTGATGTCGAGAAATTATGGTTTCCATACGTCGCTCGAGCAAACAACCTCAAAAGTGAGAATGTCACAACATTTTGTTCAATTTTGGTCCCCGCATGACCGATAAGGCCCTACATGGCCCCCTTCTTGTGGTGGTCGGCCGAGCTATTATAGACTTGGACGAGTGTTCAAGATCGGTTCTTTCGTTTTTTTATTTATCTTCTTTTTTAGTCAACAAGTAGGTAGTTGACTCCAAGCATCTTTTTGTGTAGATCATTATAGAAGAACATAATTGGGCCAGTATTCCTTTTCGGGCCCAGAACAATGTAAGCCCACTATAATGATACATTTTTTCCTTGCAATTGAGTCCTTCCACTTTCAAAGTAGCGCAAATATGAATTTTCTCTATTCAATTAATTCCCCATTATTTCATTTATTTAAAATATTAATTTAATTATTGGTGTTAAAGTGAAAGACAGTTACTTCTATCCTGCTCACCCAACCCATTATTGCAACAAAGATTAGCTAGACAGCACAATGCCAAAAAAAAAAAAAAAAAAAATCAGAGTTTTATAAAATCTAAACAAATTTGTACGTTTAATTAGCAAATCAAACAACTAAACGAGAAAAGATTCAAACGAGAGAAAAATAAAAATCAAACCTTCTCACCGGCGTCTCGCTTTCTTATGTGTAATCTGATTTATACTATTCATAACAAAAAATAAAATTTAAAATAAACTAATAGTTTCACTAAGCAAAAATAAACAAAATGGAAGTGCAAAATGAGTGAATAATATAATTTACCATAATTTTTAATATTTCTCACTCGAATAATTAACAAAAAATGGAAATTAGAGAATAAGCATTCATGGGGCATTTAATGAAGTGGGGTAGAATGGATTGAAGTTGGGTGTTTTCCCTCACCACTCAAAATAATGCTCCTTATCTTCTCTTGTCCATTTGCTTGAGAGCGACCCATGAGTTTGTAGGGTATACCCATCTATTTTTTGTCTCAAATAATTCAAATTTACCATTAGGTGCAAAATTAAAAAAGTCTGACTCACCGAACTTATTAAATTAAATAATTTGATTTCAATGAATCGATAAAAAAAACTCAACTCGATCGGCTCGTGAGCCCTAAATTTAAGCGAACCAAATGGTCCAACTCAAGTGAGTTTGCTCGATCTCAAGTTGGCTGAGTCGATCTAGAACTGACTCCCTGGTTAGCACGACTGTGATAGGGCCATGCAGTCTCGACTTGGCTTGTATTATGGGGCGGAGTGGACGATGTGACTCATAGAGTTACACGTGACTGTCTCTGTTTTTTTTTCTTTTTTCTTGACATGAATAAATTGTAATTTAATATCAATTAATTGTACAATTGCATGATTTCTTAAATGATCTATTTTGTTAACATGTCAACGTTTAACGTCAATTATGTGCAAAAAAAAAAAATTTGAATTACTAGTTGTCTATACTCTCTAAATTTAAGATCAAATGTACTTTACTTCTTTTAATGAACAACGAGATCTCAATTAAAAATTAATGAGTACGATAGTGGAAACTCTAGTTAAACCAGACAAAATCCTCTTGGTTGATTTGTTGGACGATCAACCGATGTATTCTCGCCCCTTGGAAGCTAAGGCGAGAAAAGTTTATATTTTCTAGAAAAATAATAAATGAACGGCAAATAAGATGTATTTCCATCTTTGTTCTAGCCAATAATTTATAGATTTATTAATTCTGAAAATGTTAAAATATTCCCATAAATTTAATAAATCTCTTTATAAATTTATGAATTAATTAACGAGAGTATCCTCCCAACACTAAATTAAAATTAAAATTAAAATTCCATTTTCTCCGTATTTAAAAAAAATAAAAAATAAGTACAAACTTTCGTGACAACCCATACAAACTGTTCCCTTCCCACCAATCAAAACACAATCATTTACATAATCTCCAAATTAAAGAGAAATGTTCTTGAAATTTAGACATCTTTCCCACCCACCCATTTTTCCAAAATAATAATTTAAAATTATTAAATTTAATTATTTCTGATCGAAATTATGCAATAAATAATTTACCCCACCCTGTTATTACAATTTACATCTCTTTCGTAAGGAATATTCAGTTAATAAATTAAGAGTCGACCCTAAAAAAAATAAATAAATAATAGTTCAAAACAAATGCATTGTAGACTAAGTTGGGTTCAAAGTTGCCAGAGGTATTAAAATACAACTTAATTGTTTTTGATGTCAAGTGTCCACTAAATTTAGTAACATTTTCGCGGCTTGAAATGTGTCATGACACATTGCGTATCATCATTAATATCGATATTTTACGATAACCCACAACCCGACTTTTAGAATACACGACTTTTATATGAATTGATACGTATTCAGAGACATCCCGATAAATAGAAAAAATAGAATATTAATTTTTTATTTTAATAAGTTAATGATGATGTCAATAATGGAACTGTCACATTTGTTAAAAAAAAAAAAAAAAGAAGTAGAAATAATAACATTAATTTAATTTAGTTGGCAATGGTCCACCATCATCTGCCTAAAGACCTTAATTATAGTAATAAAAGATGCAGCTTTTTTTTTTTTCCAAGGCTGTGGCTGCAGAGGCCTGCACTTAGCAAACATTTTTTCACATTATTTTGCTATTTTTAATTCAATTATTGTCAAATTTAATGAGAGAAAATTAATTTTCTTTAAAAAATCTAGTTTTGTCACGTTATCAATATGACAAAAGAACACGTTTATACGTAGATGTTACGAATATCTAACGTATTCATATCAAACTATTTTGCTGATGGCAATGACTATAATTCGTATAAATCTAACGATTTTTCACAAAGTGATGACAAAAGCTATAACTTGGATAAGTCTATTGCTTTTCAATTTGGTCCAACCTATTCGTCTTAGAGGTATTTGCTCGATTGGAGACGGCCTAATTATTGAGGATTTGGGGGAATTTGGAATTAGAAAAAGAAGGAACTCCCACAAAGGAAAAGTGGAAATAATTGGAGTGGGCATGGGAATTAAATAGGTGGGGGCCAAACAAAGGCCCAAGTGGGTGGCTACAAGACAAGGGTTCTTTAAGGGAAGTTGGCTGTCATTTGAGTTTTTGTTGTAACGTTGCTTTCACGATGTAGTCCAACCACTGGTTCCTTTGTCATGCCCTACGCCATACAAAATCTAAAATGAGAATAACGTGTGGTTTTTCAATCTTAAGCATTACTTGTGAAAAGAACGTAACGTATAACTTGCTAGCAATAGTGGCACGGTCCGGTTTGAATCAATTTCGAGGTTGGAGTGAAAGCAAACAGTAAGGTGACATGGTTCCATGATTTCAAGACCAAAGCCAATTTCAAGTTGATGCATGTATGTAATGTTGATTTTGGACATGTTTTGTGAGAATCAGGTCGGATTTGGGCCAATTATGCGTTGTTTTCTAGTTTAGGATAAGTTTGAACTTGATTGACTAATTTTGTGATTCGAAATTCGATTTGGTTTTCATGGTGTTATATACCCAAGATTGTGAACTGAACTGTAGCCGATAAATGTTTCTACATTCAAAATTGGTTGCTATTAGTGATGAGAACTGGACCGCACCGTTGATTCTAGTTCAAACTATGATTCTGATCCGGTTTTTGCTCACTCCTAAATAACATATTAGATCTGCTCGACAATAAGTATGTAACCAAATAGACAAGTACAAACCTTGTATAATCTCTTAACTATATGGACACCCATTTATTACTAATACTATCTTGATAATCACTGTCATGCATCACACTACAACATGTTATATTGTCTTTCTATGCTGGTCTCTATCATGTATTATCGTAGTTGGTTTGATCTTTAAGCCTCATTAGCATGTCCTTTCTAAATAGCACTAGAGACAAATTTTTTTCTCGAGTTTGCCCCTCTTGAGTCCAACTCAACGCACTATTCCTTGTTCAACCATTGCTTTAATAGTTTCTTTATAGTTAAACGATACATGTTAATATGCGTGACAGACCGAAAGACAAATACAATTAATCTCGTGCAACTTTTCATTTATGTATTTTTTGTCAATACAAATAAACCCGTTGAAATTTTGATTTTCAACGAGTTTAAGAGGGCAGCACTAATTATAGTTAATTAACTCTAGTAAACTATTATTATGTTAAGTAATTAATTAAATAAATTGTAAAAATTAGAAATTAAAAGAAGGGGGGAGAGAAGGAAGAGAAGAGGGCTGTCTCTTAGATCCCAACGGGAGAATCACAGACAGTGAGTGGTTGGTATTGACTGGTGCATTGATGCTTACTGCACATCACACCCACTCAACTATTTCCCCATCCCTCGGTAGTATAAAAACAACACGAGCACATTATAATTTAATTTAATTTAATTTAATAATATTAGAAAATAGTATTATCATTCGATGAGGCTACATTTAACCTATAATCTTTAGATTGAACGAACTTAAATATATGTATTAATGGAAGTAAGTTGACGTTGAATTAATACCAAAATTAAAGAGAGAGTCCAATTTTTGTTCTATAGGTTTGTGTAATACCTAATTTGGACCACGTGGCATGGAATTAAATACACATACCTACAAATCTCTAAGTTAAAAAAAATATTCTCTTCAAATATTAAGGTAGCATCCTTTACATGTGTCACCGTATAATATTTTTGTCATTTGTTCGGTTTAGTTTTAATTTTGAAAAATTAATTTTGGATCTGGACTTAGTTAAACCAAAATTATTAGTTCGGGTTTTGTTTTTTTAAAATTTATCGAGACAAATTGGGATGTTTTTATAATATTTATGTGTTTTTTAATTTTAATTTTAAAAATTATAAAAAAATGAAATATATTAAATCAAAATCTGTCGACACTGAATCTTAACCGACTCAAAATCAAATCCAAACAGACTCCAACCAAGTTCAAACTGAAAATTGAACTGAAGTCAAATGAAGTAAACTTACAAAAATCGGTTCAGTTAGAGTTCGATTCCAAAATCAGTTTGGTTCGATTTTGGTTTCACAAAATTTTCAAACCATCTTTTTTGATCAATTGCAATTAGGAGTGTACCGAACCAAACAAGACTGATTCCACTCATACTCATAAAGCATACAAACACAAATTGTAATTTACACGTAATGTTAGACTTAATACAAATTGCCATGACCGTGACATAATATTCAACGAACAATTTTGACTAGTATTGTAATTACGTGACTTATTTTATTGATCGATCAAAATTTAATGTCTATCACATGCAAAAAATAAAAATTTAAGATATCAATTAACTGAAAAAAATTAAATTTAGAGTTCAATTAAATTTTACTCTTTTAATTATACATCGTGTGTTAGATTAAAATGAATTTTCTCGAGAGAATATTAAAAAGAGAACGAAAATGATTTATTCTTATTTTTTTTATTCTCGATCTTATAACAAGAAAAAAAAATCTTAAACTTTTTTTTTAGCAAATAAATTAGACGCTGCTCAATTTTAATCCAATAAGTAACAAATTGATATTATAATATTAATATATTTTTAATTTACATTTAAAATTTTCAAAAAACCAAACCAAACTTAGCGAAAGAGTTTCTAACCAAGCACAAACCAACTAAAATCAACCCAAAAACCTAGTGAAGACTTAAATCGAGTCCTGATCAAAAAATGTAAAACTGAATAAGAAATTTGTATTCAAACCGAGCAAAACTAGAAAGATTGGTTTAAAGCTTATTTTGTACACCACGTTGAATTTACCGTAAATTAAATATATTATTAGAGAGAGAGAGAGAGAGAGAGAGAGAGAGAGAGAGAGAGAGAGATTGGATTAGAGGGGGGTGGGTGTAGAAGATATAGAGTGAGTAAGATTTTAGAGCTGAAAATGGAAAAGGAAAAGGAAAAAGACAAGCTCGTTCTCTGTCATGAACTTTGAACAAGCAACAATCATTGAACAGAAAAGCTCCATCCATATTTATGGGAAATCCACATTCCTCCTAACTTCGAAATTATGGACGGCAATTTTACTTTTTTCTAAACTAAGCACGGATGATTTTCTAGGTAGAGAAACCCACTTTCTCTTTCCCTCTGTAAAAGTTTCTGTCCCCGGAAATGGCAACAGCCAGCTTCTTCCATGGAGTTCGTGTAGAAAATGCTTTTCTCTTTCACTCTAACTTGCTCCCGTCTAATCTTTGCTCAAATACAAGTATTCTGAAATCTGATTGGGCCTCGCCTCTACACCCCTAAATTAACACTCTCTCTCTAGAGTCTCTTTTCTTGACACGCACACACCCACCGATCCATCGTTTGGGTTTCTGCGGTTTCCCTTTTTACAGCCACTGAAAAGCTTCTCTTTCGGTCACTCTTACCATTTTTCTTGCTGCTGTATTTCTCTGAATTCAGACTTTCTCTGATATTGAGGGCTTATTTCTTGTACCCGCTTACAATTTTTGTGTTTCTCTGATTTTCGCCTTGATGAGTTTCTTCTTCGGGTCTCTCAGGAACTGATTTTTTTCATGGTATGAGCTCAGGGAGAAGATGGGTTTCCATTTTTGTTCGAATGCGAGGTTTTTAGGAACCAAAAAATCCTCAAATGGTTGAATATCAGGAGAGATCACTGATAATCCATCTTCTGAAGCTTAAATTTCTATTTCCTCGTAATGGAATCTTGGAGATGTGTTTCTGGAGAAAATGGATTTCTGTCTGAAGAAATTAATGCTTCTGGCGATCCACTTGCTGGCAGTAAGCACTCTTCGTTCGCCTGGGACTCTCGAAATCCCTGTAATTTCAGCAGCAATCTATTTTCGACTCATCAACAAATTCAGAATCAAGGATTTGGGGGATTGGGTTCCTTAGCAGTGGTCGGAAAACAAACACTCGATAGTTCAATCTTCGATGCTCTGAGCAGCAAGGCTGAAACTGGAAGGATTACGAATCCAGTCATGTCTTCTTCAACTCCATTTCACAGAGATGAGTCGATTTTCAAGCTTTCGGTCTCCGTTGCCGAATCTAACAGTCGACATTCTTCCCTCATTGATTTGAAACTAGGAAGATTTGCCGATCAGTGGGATGCTCATTGCAATAAATTTTCAAAGGAAAATCAAATGTTTTCTTCGTCGGAGTCATCTACTCCGTCAAAAAGAGTTCGAGCTTCTCCGGTGAACTCTCAGCCAGTCTTTTGCCAAGTTCTTGGGTGTAATAAGGATCTGAGCTCCTCTAAAGACTATCACAAAAGACATAAAGTTTGTGATATTCACTCAAAAACAGCCAAAGTCATTGTCAATGGCATTGAACAAAGGTTTTGTCAGCAGTGTAGCAGGTTGTTTTTGTTTCAAAACCAGACAGTATTCTGCATTTGTTTATACATTTAGCTAGTGTTCATAATGTTCACTTTGTAAGAAGTCTTATTTGATACATTTCTGGCCTAGTAATGATATTTGTTCATCATATGCTGACTATTGTTCTGTCCTCTAATCAATCTATGGATCTCACTTTTGCTAACACTATCTCTACATTTATATGCATTGAGTAGGATTTCGCGATATCTTCCTATCATTCTTCAATAATTATTTATTTTCTTCGCATTGAAACCAAGATCTTGGAACGGCTATGACATTGGATGACGAAAATATGGGATGCTTGTTTATATAGTTGATGTGGATCTGTGTCTGTACTGTTAGATAAGGACAGAGCATTGTCTCTCATTGAGTGTGTCTATAGAACAGGAAAGGTAGATTGATTGTTCGCTAACGAAGAATTTGATATAAAATTTTGTCGAAACCGGTTTTTGGGTCCGAATCTTTGACTAATTTTATTCACATTCTTATTTGAAACGCATCATAGTTTAAGAAAATGCTTGCTGTTTTTATTACATTCATGCTTATATACTTGATCGTGTGATCTTCAAGGTTTCATTTGCTGGATGCATTTGATGATGGAAAGAGAAGCTGTCGGAAACGGCTGGCCGGCCACAACGAACGCCGGAGAAAACCTCAAATTGGTATCAATTCTGGAAAGTCGGGGAGGCTGCTTCCGTCGTATAATGGTATATAAAAAATGCACTCCGTCTCACCACTTTTTGGTGTCTGCTTTGAAGTTCTGGATTTTTTTTTTTAGTTTGTTGTTTTTAATCTCATACCAGTTTATAGCCTTGCTGGGATCACAAATATCGTATAAAATCAAACAAATACATTTGGGTAAAGTGTGATTTAGACGTAATGTTTGTCATTTCTTTAAAGATTAGATCTTAAACTTTTTTTTTTTTGAGTAATCGAACCTCCAACTTTTAACTAGCAGCAATTTCAAACTTTTTCGTCAATTTATTTGTTAAATTTATCATGTGTATATTCCATTTAATCAGATGTTTTAAATTGATTTTTGACCTCCTCGACAATTTTTAACCCGATTTCTAACTCTGTCGATCTACTTTAGTGAGTTTAAACTCGATTGAGAGATCGATAAAATTCGAAATCGAGTTTGAAATCGCTAGAGATATTATAAATCATATTAAAATATCTGATTAAATGAAAAATATGGTAACTTTCTAGATTTGATGGATAAATTGATAGTAAAGTCTAAATTGTTGTAACTTAAAAATGAGAGATTCTATTTATCATAAAAAATATTTTACTGCATATGACTCCAAAACGTTAAGAGTATAAATTTCACGTTATCCAATATATTTATATCAGTTTGTAGAGAGTTTTATCAGACATGATTGTTTATGTTCGTTTAATTGGATTGTTCAGGCATAATTGGAAGCAGATACCTGGGAGGTGGAACTTCCTTTGCTTGTCAAGAAATATTGTCTAATGGCCTTTTTCTTCCCGACAAATATATATCGAATGAGTGGGGTAGATCGATAAAAGTCGAAGGAAAGCACGATAATCCTCTTTTGACCATTCCGGCCATCGATGGGCATCTCCATTTAAAGTCTTTTTTCCCTACTTGCGATATCGAAACACAATTTATGCCATTTACCAACGGTGGAACAATCTTTAACGAGGCGGGCAGCCATTATCCTTTGATCGGAGACTTGAATTCTAGTTCACAATCTTTGCGTCATAACACTTCAATGGGAAGTGAGGACTTTGATGTTTTCGATGCAGCATCAACTGTCCGATCGCTTCCGAGAATTTCGGACACTGGGTGTGCTCTCTCTCTTCTGTCAGCTCAGTCTCGTAATTCGCCAAGCCACTCGTCGGGAATTCCGATGGCTTGCCCTTGGCTCGTGCCAATTGGTCAGACACATTACAGCGTGAATCAAGTGTCTGAAAAACTCATGGGAGTAAGCTCAACAAGTGGAGTTTCAAATAAGATTAGCTCATCTGCAGAAGGGTGCCAATTAGGTCCCATCTTGACTTCAGACAGTAGTGATGCTGTCAACTTTGAGATCGTCAACGGAATTTTTCATGGTTCAAGTTTATCCAACGGCAAAGATCGTCTTTCTTCTGAAAGCGGTCCCACCATAAACTTGCTTCAACTTTCATCGAAGCTCCAGCGGGTTGAGCATCAGAGGAAATCAATGGAGCTGAAACAGGAAAACAACGCCGTCTGCTGTCTTCGAATCACTTAAAAGAAAAGTGATTATCCCCCCTTTCGAGGTACATAATCATTCGATCTTGTTCGGCGAAAAACATTTTTGTTTTGTTCTTTTCATATCTTGAATTTGTTTTTCTTTATGGGTTTGGTTTTGAAATAGATTCTGGAGCTAGTAAAGAGAGCTCCATCTTGTCAAATTTGAATTGCTATAGAAATTAGAAATAATCGATGTCCATTAAAAAGTCGATGAATTACTGATATTAAGCATGATCCTTAGATTCCATGCCAATTTCAAGTTCTTGTTTCTGTAGAAAATCGCTGCCATCTTTATTGATCTCTTCTTTCATGGATTTTTAAGCGTAGGCAATGATTTTGGAACAGGAAACTTGATTCTTGAGATCGGGCGCAGATACGAAAACAAGCTGGAGTTTCGAAGCATCATCAGTCAGAATTGTTAAAATGCTGTTTTTACTTATTTGAATGTCTGAAAAGGAAGAAACTTAGAATATTTATTAAACATTTGTAAGTTTGAACTCTGTCTTCGTTTCATAAGCTTGATTATGACTCTTCGATTCTCTCTCTCTCTCTCTCTCTCTCTCTCTCTCTCTCTCTCCTGTCTTTCCCCTCAAACATGGTCGCTAATACCCTTCAAATCTTATGATAAAAAACTCGGATCATATGATTTCATGATTGACGTGAAATCATGATGGAGGATTGAGTAATTACAGGTGATCTGATCTCTTTTGTTTTTTTACAAAAATAATATGATTCAACTTGTACCTAGTGGACGTGAAAATTGCTGTGCTAATCGATGAAATGCTCGTTTTCTTTCAAATTTTCCGAAAGTTTCAAAACGATTATTGCATACAATACTTTTCTCTGTTCTGCAGAAATTCCAAATCCAGTTAACTGTAGGCGGCCATGAGAGGAAAATTGTCGAGAAAGGGTCCTCTGAAACCCTATGTGAGATTGAAATGGAAGAGGATCTCCCAGATAGCAGTGGAAGTGGGTAGCTGGGAATGATCTTTGTTTTTATCAATCTGGGTTGAAATCAAACTTTTTAGTTTCAGAAATTGTAATTTTGATGATGATTGGGAATGTTGGTTTCTTCCCACGCCGCCCATTTCTGTTGTTTCTGCGATTCTCTCCCCTTTTCATTCCGTCTTCCTCGAGATTCTTCCTTCGTTTCGTTCTTCTGCTTCTCTTGAATCAATGACTACGGAATTTTTTTCACTTCTGGTTTCTTATTTTCTCTGATTAATCATTTCTTGTGAACTTCGATGGACCTTTCTGTTCTGGTTATGCTTTTTTGGTTTTTCAATTGAATCATTGTTTTTTTACCATCGATGATGAGTAGAACTGGTTTAAAGTTCAATCGATTTACTATCTCTAGAGATTGTTTGGATCTGTTTTCACAGAACGTAGAGCTGTTTGAGTTAGCTGACTAACAAACGTGACGAGGATTAGAGGGTACAATATTATTTATTTTGTACTCAAATCCGTACAAATTTGTTCTTAAAGTTAGCTTAAAATACGTTGTACTAGTAAGAAAAAAAACTCTACGTATAAAATACTCAATTTTTACTCTATGAATCAATATATCATTGTGCTTCTCTACTCGTAGAAGATAAACTTTAACTATCAACAGAATATTAAGTCGTTTTTGTCTTAACAATGCACAGCCACTCAGCTTATACCAGTTGAAAGATCATGTTCAAAGCTGAATGATTAAGCTCATTCCTTACTTTAGTCTTTTGCTTAAAGATCCAGCTACGTGTACAAAAGATTAAACTTGTACATCAGTAAGGTGTGTGTTTATGTGAAGGAACAGGAGATGACAATATCAGCTCAGCTGAGATGAAGAATGTCAACCAGTTGGTGAGACATTTTCATGCACCCACTTTAAATCCAGGGCTCTTCTTTCCTTCTGCTTTTAACTCAAGGCACCTCCCCGAAGTGATCTTGTCGACCAAAGTGGAATACCGAGGAATTTCAGGCCATGGAATTCAATGATAACCATGGTTATGAAGCTTGGAGGAATAAGAATGGCTGCCTAATGCAGAAATTGTCGGAGCTGAAAATCGTAGTCTTAGCCGCTATGATCTTCGCGCAGTTTCCATCAACGGGTAAATTCTCCACTCGAAAAAGATTTTTTTTCCTATGAACTTTATTGTTGCTGATTGAGATTTTGACTCTATAATTCTGACTTTCAGAGGCTTATGATCCGTTGGATCCGAACGGAAACATAACGATCAAATGGGACATAATTTCTTGGACGGCAGATGGTTATGTAGTAAGATCTCTACTCTGTGTTATTCATCGTGAAACTGCCTCCAAATCATCTTCGTAGTAGTACTGTTGGAATATGTATAAATACTACGTTAATGATTAACTACATTTTGACACTTTGAACCAGATATGTTCGAGAATTCTAGTTATTTTTGGACCTAATTGGCTTCATCGTAATAATATTATTTTTTTAGATAAATATCTAAATAATAATTAACTAAAAAAAAATTGTTTTTCGTATGCTATTTTAATTTGATTAATAAAAGTCGAGGTTCTAAAGAAAAAAATTGATTATTTGTCTTCTCATTTCTTTGAATTGCGCCAGGCTACCGTTACGATGAACAACTTTCAGATGTATCGACACATAATGACTCCCGGATGGACTCTATCCTGGTCATGGGCTAAAAAAGAAGTAATATGGTCAATGGTGGGAGCTCAAACCACAGAGCAAGGAGATTGTTCAAAGTTCAAAGGAAATGTACCCCATTGCTGTAAGAAAACTCCGACTGTTGTCGATTTGCTTCCTGGCGTTCCATACAATCAACAATTCTCCAATTGCTGTAAAGGCGGTGTTTTGTCGTCTTGGGGTCAAGATCCGATAGCCTCAGTCTCGGCTTTTCAGGTGAGCGTTGGACTGGCCGGGACTTCGAATAAAACAGTGAAATTGCCAAAAAATTTCACTTTGTTTGGTCCTGGACCTGGATATACTTGTGGCCCGGCAAATGTCGTTCCATCTACGGTTTTCCTCACACCTGATCGGAGACGGAAAACTCAAGCATTAAGTAAGTTTTCTTTTTTTTTTCCCTACCAATGTTTCTATCTCCATACACTTTAAAATTGAGTTGTATTTTTGATGCAGTGACATGGAATGTGACCTGTACTTATTCGCAGTTTCTGTCCTCGAAGAACCCGAGCTGCTGCGTTTCGTTTTCATCTTTTTACAACGATACCATCACTCCTTGCCCGTCTTGTGCATGTGGTTGCCAAAACAAAAAAAACTGTGTCACGTAAGTATGTATTTGCATACATAATCTAATAAATTACCAATAATTGCAAAAATATAAAAATTTGAGTTGAAAGTAATTTAATCATTTATATATTTATTAGTATAACTTACATAACTTCGACATCTAAAAAATTTGTGCCGATATTAGTATAGTCTGTAATTATGTGTTAGTAACGTAAAGAGAAACTCGAGTCTTATAAACTAACGTTTTGCTCCTTGTGCTACTACAGGAGCTCAAAGCTTGTACACAAGGCGGGGATAAACACTCCTAAAAAAGATAATACGCCTTTACTACAATGCACGCACCACATGTGTCCGATACGTGTTCATTGGCACGTAAAGCTCAACTACAAGGATTATTGGAGGGTGAAAATCGCTATCACAAACTTCAACTATCGATTGAACTACACTCAATGGACACTTGCAGTGCAACACCCGAATCTCAACAATGTAACCCAAGTATTTAGCTTCGATTACAAGCCACTTGTTCCCTACGAAGCCATTAGTGAGTACTTAAAACCATCTTTTTAGATTGGGTGCAATACAAATTAGACACTTATTTTTTGGGTTATTTACAAATTAGATATTAATTTTTTTTTTAACAGACTTTCTTCGTGTTTTAACATTTTGAATATTGTTATCAATTTATCAATTAAATCTCGTAAGTGTATGTCTCTTATTCTATTGAATCAAGGGTTCTAACTTGATTTGTAACTCATTTGATGATTTCAAATTATATCGATTTTCTTTTGAAAAATTTTGAAATTAGGTTAGAAATTACAAGAATGGTTAGAAATTAAGTTAAAACACCTGATTAAATAGAAATTTGGTACACATGTCTTAAATTTAACGAATAAATTGACGATAAAGTTTGAATTGCTGACAAATGAAAAATAAAAATTTGTTGAATCTGCAAATGACCTTAGGATTTAAATTGTATTTTCTCTTTTTAGATTTTTTTTTTTCGGCGAGGCTAGAATATCACAACATAGTCTGGAAATGAATTTTCTAACCTTGGATTGTCTGTCCGTGCAGACGATACTGGCATGTTTTATGGCATGAAATTCTACAATGACTTGTTAATGGAAGCCGGGCCGTCAGGAAATGTGCAGTCTGAGATACTTCTGAAGAAGGACGACGAAACATTTACCTTTAAGCAGGGATGGGCATTTCCTCGGAAAATTTACTTCAACGGAGACGAATGTAAGCTGCCTTCGCCCGACGCCTATCCGTTTCTCCCAAACTCAGCTCCGGCAGGATCTATTGCAGTCACAAAAGTGGTGATCTACTTGTTTCTGATGTTGCTCTTCTTATGGTGATCAATATCTGGAGAAGCAGGTATGCATTATCACTTTGAGGCAGCTAAGTTTTATAGATTGAAATAGTTTTGTTTTCTTTTTTTCCAAATTCTATGTCAATTTTTTCTGTTTACTGGGGAAAAATCTGAATAAAAGTAGATTGACATAGACTATGCCAATTGTCTCCATGATATATTCTGTATTATTATACATGATCTAGGTGTTGAGAAACATTAATTCAACAGGAGATGTCTCTAATTTCTGACTTCTTCCAATCCCAGTTCACAAAGAAAGTAGAATTCCAGTCGGAATCTGCACATAATTCGACCTCTTCCACCGGATTGCGACATATTTATAAGCATTTTTTGTAAAAAATTCTGTCATCCATAAGCCATTAAGAATACCAAAAAAGCCACAATAATGTGAAGTATCGAAATAGGTAGTCGAGAAGTGGTGCTAGGCAGCCATGGATATGCTTCCGGAGGCAGCATCACTCAGTTATATCCATTGAAATAGATTTGTCTCGGAAAAGCTTAACCCTTGCTGAGTAAATGTGTTTTTGTCTTTCTGGAATAGTAATTCCAATTGGTCGTTTCCAAGGGGGCCTGCTTGCATCAACAAATCGTTGTAAATCTTGATGTCCCATAACACATTAACATGGCCATATCGTCTGAAAAAATCAAATCCCGTTTTGGAATCGAGTTCTAAAAAAACAATTGCTTCGATGCCAAAATTCTACGAGACTTCTTACTCAGGCCTTCGTTGGGAGTAAGCAACTTGTGATTGAAGCTGAACAACTCGGTGAGATTATCGAAATTCGGGTGTTGAACGGTGAGACTCCACGGGTAGTTCATTCTGTAATTGAAATTCGTGGTCTTCAGTCTCCAATACTCCTTGTAATTGAGCTTCACATGCCAATGGACTCAAATCGGACACATATGACTCGCACACTGGACGAGAGTATTACTCAATTTTGGATCCGATACCATGATGTTAAGCAAGGAGAATCCGGGCTGTGCGACTAAATCAGTCTATATACAAATCAAACTATAGTACAATGAAATAAGAAGGAAAATAACTTACTTGACGGAACTCCTGGGATTTGTTATGTTGTTATGACAGCTTGGGCAGTTTATGAAGTCGGCATCTTTTGAGCGAGAAATTGTGAATACGTGCAAGTAACGTTCCAACTCACTGCAGTTAATTAAGCAGATTAGATCAAGTAAGCTGTTTAAGTTGACCTGCTCCTGTGAGTTCATGTTTTAACGAGTGACACTAGGCCTAGAAGCTTAAGATTTTGGGGATCTACAAGTATATCCCAGGTCAGGGTCTTTAAGCATGAAATTCTTCTGCACTCCAAACGGTTTTGTTAGTTGTTTTGGCCGAACCTACCCTTAGCTGGCCGTGCTGAACCTTTGCAACAATTTGCAATCTACTGGTTGTAGGGAGTTCTGGGGAGTACATCAACTACGGTCCGATCTTTTTTGCCACAAAGCGGAATGTTACCTTTGAATTTTGAACAATGTCATTGCTCGGTGGTTTGGCCGCCCATCATGCTCCAGATCACTTCCCTCTTCGCCCAAGTCTACCCTAACCATCACAGTGCTTGAATATAGCACTTTTTCAAGCACTTTTCAATGTCCTTTGGTCGCATGTACTATGGTAGGACGATCAGATCCAATGTTTCGAGTTGATTGGATCAACAAAAGCTATATATACATGCTTCGATTCAATGACTTTCTTAATTACTAATTAGTTTCATTTTTACACAATTTTCAAACAGAACCAATCAAATCCATTAACTCCTAATCAACTAGGATAACACTAAAAGTTCTCATTATTTATTAGTTTGAGCTTGTAACTTCTAGTTTGGATTGATATTTCTTCAAAAGTAATGCTCTCTTTGACTTCTAATATTACACTTTCAAATTGAGCTTTTTGCCATGACCCTTGTACATGTCATAATTAAGATAACAACATGTAAAATTGCATTTAAATAGAATTTGAAGCACAATGTTTAATGCGTACAAGTTAATTTTTTTCCAATATGTTGAAGTTTCGATATCAAGCACCATATCTCAGACATTTTATAGATCAATTGTCAAAGATCATAATTGATGAGAAACTCATTTTCCATTCTAGCAAACAAACAAGATTTTGGGTTTCATTAGACTAGTGAGATAACATACACTGCCATGGAAGAGACCTTGTTTAGGCACAACACCCAATTCCAAAATGGAATAATCAATCACTCATCAGACCTCAAAAGTAAATGGAATGAGTGTGTAACAGTTTAAATGTCAAACCTTACTACTTCAAATCAATCATAAAGCCTACTCTTTTTTGCTTTATTGAAATACAATCTCATACAAAAGAATAATCACAAAATTGTAGCTGATATGATCTAGTATGATCTGCTAGGCTAGTTGCATATCCACCAAACTGCTGCAAAATTGTAAATTGGCGAATAGTTTAGGATCTGTTGGTATTGGGATCATTAAAAGAGGATTGATTTTTTTTTTTTGGGGGGTAAAAACAGAAAAGCAAGAAACTGATGGAATTATCTACCTTAAAATAAGGCATTCTCGACAATAAGCAATCGTATAAAGCCAAGTCTAATAACCCATTGATATAGTTGCTAAACCAAAACTATGCACAAAGATTCAACCAGACTATACAAGTGGATATGTTTTTCAAACTATGTTTAAGAAAACAATACTAAAAACACTTTGTCAGCTAAATTTAGCTTAAAAGGTTATCAAAAGCAGTTTTTAAAAATTACATTAGATTAAGATATAGTTCCACTCTTAACTATTTTAAACAATAACCTGTAAAGAGGGTGAGTCCAAAAACATGACAAAAGCAAATCGGCAGTTTGAAAGAAAATACCTTTGATCTTAACAGCCAAAACTCCACCTTGAGTGCAGAAGAAAGATGTCATATAATTTGCAATCAAATTAGAAGGCTCGACGCATCCCTCGTTTTGGCTTCTTCACAAAACTTAGTCGAATTTGCTTCAGCTTTCTCCTTTTCCTTGCCATTTTCTCAGGCAATGTCTCCCTCTTCTTTTCTATCTTCTTAACCTTCTTCTTCTTTACATATCGTGGATCCACCCTATATTCTTTGGGAACCACAGAAATTCCCCTTTTTTGAGCTTCTCTGAATAGGGAATTTGCTTTATCGACGTGATTATGAGCACATAATTTCCCCATCAACAAGTCGTAAGTTTTAATTCCTGGTTTGCAGCCATCTTTTTTCATCTTTGCAAAAACACTTAGTGCGTGACTAATCCTCTCAATCCCACACAAAATCTTCAAAAACCCATAATAATTCTTCTTATCAAGAGCATCTCCATACCCTGCAGATTTCATTCTATCAATCATTTCATCTCCTTCTCCAACTCTAGCTGCCTGATACAAACTTCTGATCAACACAAGAAAAGTCTCTTCGTTGGGATGGCAATTCCAATCTCCCATTTTGTGGAACAAATTCAATGCATCCTCTGTTTTCCTAATCTTACACAAATTGGTAATTAACACATTGAAGGTAGCCACATTTCTTGGAACACCATGAAAATCCATTTCTAACAACACCTTCTCGGCTTCGGAGTGAAGTCGAAAAGGATCCTTTTTCCTACAAAGCTTACAAACACAATCAAGAATCGAATTATAAGCCACTATCCCTATCTCAAACCCACCTCTATACATTTCACCAGCTAACCTTTTAGCCTCATCAAACTTCCCATCAACACACCATCCTTTGATCAACAAATCACATATAGTTTCATCAGGAAAGAACTCATTAGCTAAGTTTTTTACCATTTTCTCCGCATGGCTGGCGTAGCCATTTTCACAAAGCTTCTCGACGACAACTCTAAGCGATTCTTTACCACGTTTAAGTCCATAATCGGTTTCCATTTTCTCAAAAAAAGATACTGCTTGCGTATGTCTCCCAGCTCGAACGAGCCGATCAATGGCCGATTCCAAGGTTTTAGCTCCACTAACCCCTATAGCACTCACTAGAACTTCATGGGTCGCTTTGAAATCTTTTCTCCGTCCGAAGTAGTCGACAAAATACGAGATCGTCTCATCAGTATGTTGAAACTTAGGGTTCGAACTTAGCCACTCGTTAAACCCTAGAGCTGTACGGCCAGCTTCGGAGGAGAGATTGAGTGTCTGAAGAACCAGATTAGGATTAGGCGTAATGTGTGAGAAGCAAAGATGGAGGCGTTGTGCTACAGAAAGAGGGTCCGTATTCGGTTCTTTAAGCAGTTCCTCGGAGAGAGAGATGGAAATTTTATCAGGAACTTGGTCGCCGGGTTCGGTGGAGAATGGTTTAACAATGGAGAGGTGAGGCAGCGATGGAAAAGGAAGAAAACGGCGTAAAGGAGTGGATGGATAAGAAAGATTTCGATGAAGAAGAAGCAACTGAGGGTGCTGATTGGAAGTAGAAGGTGAAGCGGAAGAAGTGAAGGATCGGAGCAGGAGCTTCCGAAGTTGCAGAGCCTGAGATCGCGCCATTTTCAGTGACAGGCAGCGAGAGAGAGAGAGAAATGTAGACGAAAACCTAGACACAAAAGGGGAAAATCTGATGGGACCATCCATTGAAAGCCCAAGATTGCTAAAGCCCAATATCTGGGCCCCGAATAGAACTGCATACTTTCCGCAAATGGTACTCTGTTGGGCCTTCCATTTATAGCCCGATTGCCACGGCCCAACATTCTGGGCCCAAAACAAGATCTGCTCTCCAATTTACTTTATAAATAATAGTATTGTTTCAATGTCCAACCCTTAGTAGTTTGTTTCATTGAAGTCAAACCAATAATCCTCTTTCAAGTTTCAACCATCTCCTCCCGAGGCATAAATTCCTTCCGGACTTCCGCCCTCTTGCCCAGCCTTCCGTTCTAGAGAAGTTTTTATACTCTTCTATTTTTCGACGTGTACTTGTGTCTCCAAATACCCTAACTCAAAACAATTTTATAATTCAGACGTCCACCCTCACTCGAGTTCCTGCACCCGTGGCCACCCTTTTTTTTCTATATTAGTTTTTTACGGGGCCAAAAAGAATTTTTAAAATCTAAATATATCGATTTGGTTTGATTGTGTTAATTTTGAATTTAAGAAACCAAAAAACTGAATCAATTCAGTTCCTACAAAACATAATCAAATTAAAATTTTTAGACTTTTAAAACCGACCTAATCTAGACCAAATTGAATGGTTTCAGGTCGATTTTAAACGCCCCTACTTCCTGCTCATCTTTAACTTCACCTCCAACTTTAAACAAAATACTATAAACGTAGAAATAAATATAAATATATCATTAGTTTTATACATATTAATCAATTAAAGTATATATATGGTTTTAAATTTTATATTATAGTTAAGATTATTGTAAATTTATAAATTATATGCATTCGTTATTTGTTAAACGTTGTTTGTTTAACACGCAACATTTGAACCCACTTGATTTTTTTTTTTTTTTTTCAAATTTGCTAGTTTGAAAGTGACATTCCCCAAACCCAATTCATCACAAATGAGAAAAATGAAACCCTAATTATGTGACAGGCATGATCTAGTATGTAATTATTTTATACTTGTGTGTGACCTTTAAATAATATCACTTAGATTGGTTGCATCAATAATTGGTCCATCTAACCTCTTTTTATGTGTTATATTATTATAATTTAGGCTTCTGCAGAAAGAATGGGTCTCCAACTTCATCATTTTATTACCTCAACCACCCCACTATCTAAATGCAACTATCTCCTGGCCTCTTGTCAAAGAACAAACTCAGATCTTAGTTCTTCTAAACTTGGACCATAATAACCGTGAGTGTTTTTCTCATTTTATGTGAGGAATCTTTGTTGGGTGCTTTAATATAATATTGTTTCTCATTTTGATTTTATTTTCAAAATTTACTTTACGACACATTATTTGTATTAGAGCGTAACTACAAAACTATACTCTTTTTTGCCACTATCTATATCGCATGCTTTGGGGACGTGGTCTGAGGCCTAAATGTCACTTCCAATTTTGTAAAGATTCTTTGAGGATTATTCTCTCATCTTTTATTAAAACAGAATGCTTAATCCCTTTTTATCTTCGTCTATTGTTTTCTCTACAAAATTCAGATGTTAGTTTTGATTTCGCCTTAAGCTTGAAATTGCTGGACTCGTAGACAGAGTCCGGTATGTCTGTGATAAAATTGCACTCTCTGTGCCGCATGCGACCAATAGTTGAGGCGCTATTTAGAGTTTTATTTCTTATTGTGGTTCACTTTAAATGAGGCTTTAAGTTATGGTGCAATCCAATCTCTTCCATGCCGAGAATTTGGACCCATTTTGAAGGTTAATTACCCAATTAAATACATACTATTTTTTTGGAAAATTTTTTAGAATTTAAGTTGTAAAATTTTAACCCAAAAATGTACAAATTTTATTTTTGGATAGATACCAATTTATTAAATTTAATTTTGGACCCTTGGACATTGAGCTTGAATTATTGAATTTTGGTTAGTACTGAGCTAAATATTTATTTTATGTTCAATTTTTACCCATTTATTTTAATTAAAGATATAATTGTTTTATTTTTATTACATTAAATGTTAAATTACTTACTATTGTTTTATTTTAATTTTTTATGTATATTTTCTTTTACGAATATTTTTATATTTTGACATGAAAAATTTTATTTTAACTAGAGTAATAGGGCATCTGGCTGTGTCGCATCCCTAGATGAAAAATCCTAAAACTGATCAAGTTATTTTTCGTGGCTTTTGCAATTGCCGAGCATCACTGTTTTTATTTTAAATGCATAAGACATGTATTTTAAGTCCTCGAGTTGCTCCATTTTTACTTAATTGTTTTTAAATTATGTTAAATTATCAAATTTGAGCATAATATTGAAAATAAAATTTGTCCCTATTGAGTTTAGTCAACTCCACCATTTCAAAATTGATATGCTACGGAGATCAATGATTCGATCATAGACCAAGGTAAATACACCTAGAAATAATTCAACTAACAAGTTTGCTAATTTTGCAGGTGCTGCTAATTTTGCAGGTGCTGCTAATTTGCTAACTTGGAATAAGAGCCGAACTCTCTAGATATGGACAAACCTATGCATGTGCTTTCATGGAAAATGTTTTCGGAATCTCCATGCTTTGAAGAGAGAATTTGTGTTCTTGAAAGGATCACTTTGTAATCAACTTTTTATGTTTGGCAAACATTGACATTTATTATATTTTTTTAGCGAACATTGACCTTTATGTTTTTATTTTAGCATGCATGCATATAGAGTTGTAGATGCTCAGTTCGTTACGGTAACCATGCAAGGGAGGAGGCTCAAAACACGTTGCATAGCGCGCATGGCAAGCTTTTCGGCCGAAGGGAAATTGGCCATCACTAAGGCCATTGAAGAACACTGACTTGGATGGATGATTTGGCCAAATCAAGGGCTGAATGGACTTGCTCTGGATGCTTCTTCAACCTGCAGCAGCTATGTTAAGCCACTAAGGAGGAGGACCAGGTGTCCATGCAAGGACAAGCCATACACACAAGTAGTCGCGCACTACTCTCGGTCGAGGCGCTCCAATGGCTAGCTCTTCCATGCAGCCGATTGCTTCTCCAATTTGAACTAGCGAACTCTAGATTTTTAGGTCAATATTTGAGTATCTTTTTGCATTGTAACACTCGGTTTTTGCTTAATGAAAATAAGTACTTTTCCCTCTCAAAACTAGAAGAGTTTTGGCTTGATATTTTTGTGGCCTCGGTGAGTAATATCCGAGTAGAGTAGACTTCATTGTCTTCAAGTTCTTTGGTTGCTTGTTGACTCTTATAGATACTTTTCTTCTCCTTCCTTTTGAGGTTGGAATCATAGTAGGGAGGTGGTAAACCTGGCCTTGATCTAGAGCATTCTTTCTTGAAGGAATCTTCATCCGAAGGTACTAGAAGATTTCCTTATTCCTGAAAATATTTTATCCTCTAGAGTTTGTAGAGAGTTTAGAATTCTAAGTTGTTTCAATTCTAAGAATGAAAAAAATATCCATAGAAATAAAGCATTTTATAATCCACTCATTGTGGAAATTCCATTTTCCTTACGATTAGTATCTTCCTTAGAAAAGCAGAAATCACAAAATACTTAACTCGCCCGCTGAAGTCTCTCTTGACCTATCAGACCAACCAGAGTTGTTCGTGTATATCTCGCTCATTCCAGTGAGTTTTCACTTGAAAATTTAAGGGCTTCCTCCTCACACGTCAAGTAAGGTTCTTGTAAATTTTCATTTCATTTAGACTCCATTTGTGAAAGTTGTGCTTACTGCAATTGGAGTTCTTTTCGTGTTGAGCCGAGAGAACCGACCATTGTTTGTTGTGCTTTCTAATTTGGTTTGCATGACATTTTTGTGTCAAAGATTTAATCAGAAGAACTTTTATTTAATTTATTTAGAAATTTATCGTATTCGAGATGTCAGATTTTAATGGAACTTGTAAATTTTTAATTTAATTACATTTTATCCAACATATTTAATTTGGACTTATATCATCACTTCATAAGAATGTTGCTCGTTGGACTTGTTAGCCCATTGTTTTATACTCTGACTTATATTTAATTTAAACTCTTCTGTTGTCTTTTTTATACTTAAAATTAAGGATTGGACGACTCAACTTGTTTTTAGGTTGGGTAGTTTTTGGTTTTGTCTTAGGTCCATTTGAGGGACATGACAATTTTGGGTGTCTGCGTTTTTCAAAACACATTGTATCTGTAATATCTCAAACTCTGTAGAGTAATATAATAATTCCACTTTCGGTCGAGACCTACATGATTTTGCTTTTGGGTTATACATTAAAAAGTCTTGTATTAATTGAAAATAGAATATTATATATATTGTGTCACCCAAATACCATAAATTTCTAATATAGCATTGTGATCATATTACTTAATCTTGCCCTAACTAGCCCTCACAAAGATAGGAAGAAAATTCTATATATTAATCATTTGTTTTTATTTTTATCAAATAATGTGAGATTGTACAATTCTATATATATGTACTGCACCATAACATATACTAGATTTCTGACAATTTTTGCTTGCACAAGATGAACTGCCACATTTTGAAAACAATCGTATGATGATTGTCATGATAATGAGATTTAAGAATTAAAACAGCGTAGAAGAAGAAATAAAGAAGTAATGCAAAAATAATACCGCACCAAAATAGAGAAACTCAAGTATTTTTTTATGAAATTATCATCATTTTTACCGTGATTATATAAGTGTCATGAGTCATGATTGATGCAATTGTGATTTAATAACTACGTGAAAATGATGATGATGAGGACCATGTACATACATTATTAGGTGTGAAGTGAATCAACCTTTGGCAATTAAATTAAATAAATTGAGACTATTAAATAAAAAATGGAATCTTTGAAACATCAAGATGGATAATGGATTGATTGATTACAATCATCTTCTACCCCAGATCAGCAGGACAATTTCCATTAGGGTTTGATCAATTGTTAATCAACTTTATAGGCATGATTATCTTTATAATAACATTAGTATTTAATTGTACTTTTTAATTATTTTTTCGTGAGTCAAAAGTTCATAGATGATGTTATGTTAGCTTAATTATAATCATGCCTACATAAGTCTAAGTTTAATCCGCATGATGAATCTATATGTCAGTCAATAAAGAATTTGCTACTATTGACTAAAAGTAGAGAATCGATTTCATAGATCTTGGAAAGGAAATTAGGGTTTATAGATTCTAAGAATAAAAACTTATCCCACTAGTATATGTTTTTTTTTTTTTTAATTTTGTTATCATATTTTATTTCAAAGCATGTCGTATTAGAACTATGAATCATTTATCTCAATTACATTTAAGTAATGTGCGATCTCACACCCCATAATATGACTTAAACATTTACAATACCTTAATATTATGTCATTTTCGCCTTCACAAGACGAATAGCGACAGTCACCCTCGTTGAGGGCTTGACATTCTCGTCGCCCATACTTATTGCTCTGTTAATAATTTTAGTAAAAACTTATTCTGCTAGTACGATATCATTTGTTTCGAACCGAATCTTGTACAATCTTATTTCAACTTTTATCTAAAAAAAAATGTTGTATTATTTAAAAAAAAAATCTTACTTATAATTCATTCACTTCAGCAATACAAAAGCTATGTGGGATCAGATACCTTTCTGTACGAATAAGGTGCTCAAGGACCAACATGCCACACTAATAGTTAATTTTAGCAATTAACAAGTTCAAACTGTGTAGTGTGTTGGAGAAGCATCATACAAAGAGACTATGATGAGACACAATGTATTATAATGAAAAACAAAGGGTGCTTTTGCTTTAATACAAGCATGCAAATGTAAAGCAAGATTTTAAGTTTTAAAAATTAGGGTTTCTTAAACAAGTTCAGTGGTTGAATGTTGTTGATCATTGGCTCAGATGCTTCTAGTTCTAGGGTTTTCAAAAAGCTTGTTTATTTATAAATAATATAATGTAATATATAATTCTGGTGGTAGATTAGATGTTGCTTTTTATTTAGGGTTTTCAACATTTTGTCTGTAATGACAACAGGTAGAAAAATTAATGAATCTGTCTCTCTCTCTCTAGCTCTAGCTCTCTCTTGCTAGTCTCTAGTTCCCTATATTCTGATTACGATATGGGTGTTATTAATGACCATTTATTGCATGCATATTAAGTAGATATAGCCAAGAAATATAAAGATAGGCATACGGCCTGCATCCTACTTACTAAATGCACGCCTCTGATCTCTATGATTTTTCACATCTCTTTCTCTCTCAGAGAACACAACAGAAAATTGTAATTGGCTTAAATATTTTGCCAAATCTTACGGTGTAACAATCCAAAATAAAGCTTGGAAAAAAGCAAGGTCTTTTCAGCCAGAAGCAAGTAGCTTTTTTCTCTTTGAATCCCACTTCTTCCAGCTACAATGGATTGTTTAGAAATAAAGATGGGTCATGCATCACCGAAAGCACAAAAAAAAAAAAAAAATGCTCATTCCACACAACCTTTGGAATAATTGAAACCCTAATGTTCTTTTGAAATTTCCAAACCAAAAATTTCACTACTTTCACTCGACCGTGATTTCCAAAGATCATGACCCGAATTTACTAAATCCATGGTCGACCAACAATCGACGTGTGTGATTTTAAAATAAGTATGTATAAGTATTCTTAAAGACTCAAGGGTATTGGAAGATTAGGACTTGTGAAGTTGGAAAGTAGAAGAAGATGCATATAAACTTTACATACATGTCGCTATGACCAGGACTTGCGAAAAAGGAAAGTTGGCCGAAGAGGTAGTTGATCTGAAAGTAACTTATATACATATAATTATACATCAAACAATGATACGGGTAGAGTAGGACGTTTAAAAATAGAACGAAGAGAATTATCGAAGGACTACGAAAACAAAAGGAGTGATGCATTTGTTTAGATAGAATGATGAAATATGAATCCTTAGAGCCGTGAGGAAAAGGATAGAAGCTTTTCAAAAGATAGGCATTCTTGAGAAGTTAAGGAATGTATGAGAGTTTGGTTCAGATTCTTACGTCTTAATCATTTAAAGTGTATTTGTAGTGATGTGCCAAAAGAAAAATTGTATTTCTTTATTTATTCTATAATTATTGCTATTTAAAATAACAATCAATAATCTGGAATCTTCGAGTTAATGAACTAAGTTGACATCTCTATGACCACGTAACACTTCATATTTTTATAGCTATAGCCTTTAATTTTACCAATGTTGTACTGCAAATATATAAAAAATAAGTGTAACTTACAACATTAAATAATACAATTTTAGAATAAAGGATAATATTTCCATAAATTTTGAAATAATAATTAGGGTTCATTTTATTTTATTTTTACGCTGGCAAAAATAAATTTTAAGACGTAAAAATGAACTTTGAGTTAACTAAACGACTTGTACTATAAATAATTTCAGCCTTTATCTGAAATAAATTATGCTCTGTGTTGTTCTACATCGACAGAAGCAAAAATAAATTATCTTGTATAAATATGTGAGGAAGATTTCTTTATTTTTTTGAACTAGCTGTTGAAGTGATTTCTATCTTATCATTTTCTATCATGATATCTGATATAAATCTATACGATGTGAGAACCGATTCAACATGCTAGACGTAAAAAAAAGAAAAAACTTATCAAGTTAGACGTGTGGGCTATTGTTGTCTCATAGTAACAAAACCAAAACAAATAGTCTTGTATAAATATGAGGGAAATTTCTTCACTCAGTAGTTAATTTTTGTAGTGAATTCTACCTTCTCTAATATTGAATATGAGACAGATCCGACCAAATTAGAATTCGGATCACGATAAAATCTAAAATAAGCCATAATTTATGACAGTTTATTCTTAACATCTTGGCTATCATTTATCAAGATCCTACAAAAATTTCATTTTATATTGTGAGTTACAATTGGAAGGAACTATGTTACTTGGGTGGAAAATAATCCAAAGAATGAACAACTTTTTTAAGGTGAATAAGAACTAAACAAACTTGGTGAATTTTCATTTTATTTAATAAAATAATGTGTACATGCAAACACTCATGCCCTAGTTAACATACAACACCAAGGGAAAACGAAAACCCAAACACCATGACCAACCAAGCTTACCTAAACCACCTTTTAAGGAAATACCAGAAACCACTATTCTCAAAACCAGAAATATAACTAAGAAAACACAAATCCCCACCCCCATTGAAAGAAAAAACACAAAATTATGGATGAGATCAAGCCGACAAAACCAAACATATTCATTAAATTTTTTTGGGATTTTTTCAGACCACTGCAGAAACCCTAGGAAGAGCTCTGCAACGGAGCGAGTTCTTCATCTCCATTGAAAGTTTCAAGGTTTCAGACAAGTCTATGGCTGAATCAGAAGCTACCCATTTGAAGCTTTGGAGTAACTGAGCTAGCCATAGCTCTACTGCTGCTAGACCCGTGGCTTTGCCAGGGCAGACCCTTCGTCCCGAGCCGAAAGGAGCCAGCCTTAGGTCTGAACCCATTATTGGGATATCGCTTTCTAAGAATCTCTCTGGCTTGAACTCCAGTGGGTCTGCCCAAATTTGGCCGTCGTGAGTGATGGACCACATGTTGACCATGGCGGTCGTGCCAGCAGGGACGAAGTGGCCGCCGATATGAGAGTCGTGGATGGCTAGCCTCGCCCATGAAAGAAGCGGTCCCGGTGGGTGCATTCTCAATGTTTCTTTCACCACTGCTTGGAGATAATGAAGGTTAGGGACGTCGGAGTCCGAAACTGACCGGCCGTCTCCAACGAAGATGTCAATTTCCGACTGCACCTTTGCTTGGATTTCTGGGTGGAGCACCATTCTAGCTAGGATCCACTCCAGAAGAATCGCCACTGTATCAGTCCCTCTGAAAATCATTTCCTGTAAATAAATACACAATCTTTGTGACAATTCAAGAACTAGAATGTTAAAAACGTTGAATTCATAACAGAAAAACCAGTCTTTTCTCTTCTGTTCCTCGTTCGATTTAATTATCGAGCCGTGGAGAATCACGTACAAGAGAAACTTACCCACAAGAGAGCAATCATATCAGAATCAGCGAGACTATTTTCTTTCTCTAAATCAAGCAAAACATCAACAAAATCAGCAGAGCTTTCGTCTTCTCCAGAATTTCCTCCATTTTCGACCCTCTTCATTCTATGTTCTTCGATGATTCTTCCCACGAAAACGTTCACTTTTGAAGCCAATTTCGCGCACCTTTTTCTCACGCCTTGAAGATCTAGCCAGCCCATTAGAGGAAAATGATCACTCCAATTGAAAATTCCAAGCAAATCATATCCTTCCTCAACTAATTTCTCAAGTTCAAACCCATCTGTCTCACATTCTTCACCAAACTCGTAGCTTTTTCCAAAGACACTTTGCATGACATTATTCAAGGATCCGAGATGAAGTATTTTTCGGACCTCGACTTGGCCATTCTTCTCCATCAAAACCCTGATTTCTCTAGCCATTTGGATGCCAATTTTCTGTCTGAGAGACCCGAAGGAAGCGATTCTTCTGGGGCTAAACAAATGGGTTGATGATATTTTCCTTAAATTCCTCCAATAATCACCAAAGGGAGCAAACCCCATTGCTCTGTGAAACAAAAGCCCGTAAGCCGACTCTTTAATGGGGCGATCTGCGAAAGCTGAGCTGTTAAGAAGCTCTTTGGCTGTTTCAGGGTGACTCGCGATGACAAACCGGGTAAACCCAACTGAAAACGCCATCAATTTTTTGGCCTTAAAGGTTTCACTGAGATTAGAAAGCACTCTATGAGTGAGAGAGCCAGTGAAAACCAAGGCCAGGCCTAGTAGAGGCAAGCCAGAAGGTCCAGGAATGGCAGTTTTCGCTTGAGCTCTAGCTCGAGAGCTGGTCAGAGCCCAAGCAAGGCCACCTGGTGCGAGCCAGAAAGAGAAAACAGCTATGAAAAATAACACGCATAACGATAACTCTAAACTGGATACCGAAGAAGATATCACAGTTCGAGGAAGAAACAGAAAGTCCCGTTCGAACGACATCTACTTTACCCTAAAATACCAGAGAGAGAGAGAGAGAGAGAGAGAGAGAGAGAGAGGTGACAGTGGAAGACGAATGTCTGTGCAATGGAATCGAAGTCCATTTATAAAGAGGGAGGAGGTGGATGGTTCATACAAATTATTTTCTTTTTCTTATTATTAATTTTTATTGATTAATAGATATATAGCGTATTATAATATAATATTTTTGGATAAAAATCATTTGGAACACTAAACTATAGATTTTTTTTTCACTTAATCTTAAATTAAAAATCTTACCAACCTAAATATTAAATTATCTAAAATCTAACAAAACAAATTCTGACGGCCAACTGATTACCGTCCGTTATAAAAGTAACAGCCTTATGTTCTATCTAATGCCACGTGCACCGCACGTGACCCAACAACGACCGACTATTCTTTTTGCAAACTGTCCTCTATTCTAAAAACCAGCTGATTATTGTCAGTGTGTTGACTCTCGCTGCAGCATCAAGGACGAAAACAATCGGATGGTCGTTAGAGAACGACAGACCGTTTCAGAGAACGACTTGTTGTTCTTGGGACATTGACCCCCTATTCTGAAAATTAGGACAGAGAACGAGGGTCTTCACCTCGACAACAACTGACCGTTCTCCAAAAATATATAAAGGAACGGCTGCACTGTGAGTTTTCAGAAGCTGAAAACTCCAAAAACCTCTCGGACCTCACATGACATTTTGCCAAAATTCCAACCATTTCACGAACCACCTTCCAGATTTTTTTATTCGCAATTGTTTCCATTGATTTACAACCAAAAAATCTTAAAAATCCGATCCTAAAACTTCCAAGTCCAAAAATTCCCCAAAAGCTCTTCAAATGTCTCAGAAAATCGTTATTAAACGAGGTCGGCCACAAAGTGACCCAGTGGAACGTGAGAAACTGTCAATGGCCCAACCGGGTCCGACACAAGTGCTGCGACCTGAGTTTTTGTCTATTGAATTTCACAATCAAACTGTTAAGAGCAGTTGTTGGATCAAGTACACCGTTCGGTGATGAATTCGAAGATTGTCAACTTTAAAGGTTGGGGGTCTTTGAAGATCTAGAAGATGTTCGACAGAATCTCTTTGCATGAGATCTATAGTGTGCAGGGCGATACATGCGACCAAATAGTTAGCTTTTTTTATGTGAACTTGAGCTTTTTTGGGAGGTTGGGAACGGTCAAGACGTACATATTGAGTACGGAGATTCTGATAACTCTAGAGACGGTGAATAAGTTGATCGGGTTTGCCGAAAAAAGAGGCGAAGAGATACTACCATGCCTTCCAGAACTGTCCTTTTTTCATAACGGCTGGGGGATTAGAGTTACTGAGGCAAATTTATCGCAACTTTGACGTGGGGGGTTCGTGAAGCCCAAATCCAAAGATCTGAATGCCAAAGCTCTGGTAGTTCAGAATATGCTATCTCACACTCTTCTACCGCGAGATGGATATAGAAATCTCGTGAGCTGCATGGATCTCTATGTCATGGAGAAGTTGTACAGTGGGATGCATTTTGATGCCGACTTCTTGATTTTAAGCCACATGTGTGATATCAGACATACACGCAACAAGAACCCATCGTACGGCGCGTTAATCCAGAAGATCGTCGATTGATGTCAGATCAAGCTATCGCTTGGAGATCAGATGAGATCATAGCGGGCCGTCGATATATTTAACTGGCTTCTTTTGGTTTAGATGGGCTTAGTTGAAGTCGACAAGATGTGGACGGTAAAGGGAGATCGAGAAGCCTCCACATCAGCAGGCGATGTTCCTATGGAGGACCCCACGGTGCTGCCATTGCCCCCCAGGATGCCAAGACCCGGCCATTGTCCCCCTAGGATACTAGTAGGTGGGACATGATTGAGGAGGGTGGGAGCAACAGTGGGATATGATGGACCAAGGACGGACAATGATGAACCAGAGGTGAGACATGATGGACCAGCGAATAGAGTATCTCGTGAGCAGAGCAGAGGAGGTCCGTTTGACACATCTATAATTGACAAACACCATCACTCATTGGATGGCGGCGAGGACGAGGAGGGCGATGTCCCACTACCGTAGATTAGTTTATGTTGTGTATTTCCTTGTATGTACTTTACTTTCTATTTATAACTTAAAATTTTATTTGTAAATTTAGTTTTTTTTGTTATTTAGTGTTTGGTACTTAACGCTTTTACTATATAGTTGGACATAATAATTGTCTGGAACTGTTTGGTGCTTATAAAGTTGTGATTTGAATATGCATAAACTGTTTGAAACTAACTATGGAAGAGTCATAAAACAAAAGAAACTATGTCCAATTTTTCAACTTTTTTTTATAAAAATAAACATTATAATAAATTTATTTAAAAAAAAGACCAAACGATAAATTTATTTTAAAAAAAAACCAGACAATTATAGTCATATATTTCTTCGTCCATAGCCGTGTGTAAAAGATTGCTGCACATAATGAAAACTATATTAGAAAATAATGACAGTGTTTATGAGAAAATTGGATTGAAATGTATCTGTATGTCATCAAATGTGTGTAAATCCATAAATGTATCTTGCAAAGCAGAAGTAGAGGCAGCGCTTGATGTGGATTCTCTGTTAGAACAAGTGCCACTATTATGACCCACACGTTGATATATACGACACGACATCATTGAGTTCTTCCTATTAATTGTCAAACGCGAAGTCTTATTGACATTATGCACTTTTTTCTTCTTTAGCTTATCGGGTTGACGTCTTTTTTTGGGCAGAAGGATTTTGTCCTATTATCTACAGGTGGCCACATGTGTTAGCCATTAATGAGACGAATGAAGTTTGAGTACATGTCCACATATGTTGCTTGGTGGCAATATCGATGAATAAAATTTTTCGATGGTAGTCTCATGAAATGTATGCATGAAATGGAATGTAATGGACACATGAAATTTCAGCAAGCTCTCACTTGTAGTAGTTGCACACACCTGCATTCATGTTGACAACCTATTGTTCATTGTCGTTGCTAACCTCAATCTGTGCAGCTCTTGCAAATATAGCACTCCAATTTCGAGTTTCACATTCTAGCTTGACAAACTTTTTCCTTATCTGAGGACACATAATGTCTGTGGACGAAAGCATATTCTCTTTTTTTTTTTACAATGCAAGTCACCAAGCACTTTCAAATTATCTCGAACATGGTCATAATCGACTTGTCTCTGGCTGGCAAAAGAACTGTATTGAATGACTCGCATAAATTATTCAATCCCATTTCGCACTTGGGAATCGAAGAAAACACATTATTAGCCCAAAATCTAGGCTCTGTGTCTCGAAGAGATGTTGGGCATCTAGGTTAATCTGATGTAATTTACTCATTTTCATCTCGAAATGATGTCATATTGTTGCCCTGGCCGCATTCCACATGACATCTCTGTATATTCTGTCCCAGAATTGATTTTTGAAATTTGCGTACATATGTCGGACGCAGTAGCGGTGTTCGACTAACGATAATTGATCGTGTACCGCAGGCAACAACCTCTGATATTTGAAAGAACAACAGAGTCAACATAAAACAGTATAACGACCACAATGCCCCAATATTTGAAATAAATACATTATACCTTTTGTTGATTCGAAACAAATGTTCATATGTATCTCACTTCACTCTATATGTCTTCTTTCAATATTTGTAAAAACCACATCCATGAGTCCATACACTCTGATTCCACAGTGGCAACAACAACGGGATATATGTCATCGTTGCCATCAATACTGACGGCTGTAAGTAATTGGCCGGGACATGAGACATTCAGATGATAAACATCTAAACAGATAATAGGGCACCCGTACTGTAGCAAACCTGTCTGTCCTACACATGTATATTCTTTTGAATACACATGACTCATTAGTAACTAGAGCTCACCTGTAATGGTTTGAATCTTTGTAAATAAAACAGATCAAATTTTTATTTTAAAAATATGTAATCATGTATATTTATATTCAAAGAATATATAAATATACGTTGGAAAAGTTATATTGAAGAAATGATACATTAAAAAGTGAAAATTTGACGTTTTGAAGAAAAGGGAGGAGAAAACGTGATATTTGTCGATCCGTCCTTTAGGAAATATTGTTCAGCTCGTTGCGAAGAGCATTTTGGTGGAGATTTTTGTTAAAGTGAAAGAACCAATATATTCGGTAAGTAAATCTACCAGTTAGATTAGTTAGTTTATACTTTAAAACATTACTAGGTGAATATAGATTATATTTCTGCTTGCATTCTGATTAGATTTGGATTTTATAGTGAATTGAATGGAAATGGATAGGTTGAAGTGATATTTTGGTATCAT
>CM039528.1:11048498-11113521 GCA_022433055.1 Begonia peltatifolia
AGTCCTACAACCTTACTGTGAAAGGCCAAGTACTTGTAGGTGTGTGATGATCATACGCGTTAATTAAAGTAGATTGAAGTTTTTAGCATTTCAATTTGAAAGTTAAAAACTATTTTTTTCAAACATTGATTCAATGATGGTTTTAAATAATGTAAATTCTCTTTATAAATGCATTAGATTGATTAAATCATTCAAAATGGTTTTAAACCGTGGTTGGATGAATTTTAAATGGTTTGAATTCTGAATATGCATGCATTTTTATATAAATTACATGAATTTGAAATCAAAATAAATTGATTTAAAAAATAATCAATAATAAGTGGATGATGGAGTGTGGTCCTAGATAGCGTGATAAGTCTGAATTAGCTACTATAGCTTTTAGACTTATTTATTGGGCGTAAAGCTCATTCTGTAGGTATTCATATTTTTCAGATAACGAGATTATTTACCATGATGGGAAAGCCAAGGCAACAAAAAAGACATAGGCTATAACCATGGAGGTAGATGATTACTTTTGTATTAGAACTGAGTTAGATAGTTTAGAATTTCATAAACTCTTGAAAGGTCAAGTATGTGTGACCTAATTGTACTTTTGTTTTCTCATTCTGATCGAACGATGTAGATGTTTAATTGTATAATGTATAAAATGCTTGGATAATGGATATTGTGGATAAGAAATATCTGGTTGATATTGAATAAACTGTTGAACATATATCTTATTTTAAGATGTCAAGTATAAAAAGACGATTTTAGATAACAATACAAACCTATCCATGAAAATTGAAAACTCAAAATTTAGTAGTATCTCCCACTTCGGGAATCCAAACCACTTGTCGGGGCTGGTTCCATGCTGGATCGGGTCCTGACACCACCAAATAAGTATGTAAGCGCACTAACTAATCAGATTTGATCTAAATATTTTTTTTTGTGTACGATCTAGTAGCTTATATTGCTCGTCGCCCTTCCCTTCGTTAAGTTTACGAACTTCACTTTTTGCTTTTTTGGCAAGATTTGGTGTAATGTTAACATTTCAATTTTTTCTCACCTTTTCGATAATAGAAGAAATTTCTCAAATAGGTTGACTTTTAAACATATCTAAATAATGATTTGCAACACATGCCTTAGCATGCTGATTGTCAATTTTTCTTGCACAACTGTGAAAATCGGTTTGCTTTTTATTTAGAATGTAAACTCATTTTGCATGATCGAATCATGAAGTCGTCATTCACATCTGTTTTCACACACTGTTGTGAGTCGTTGAGATTCACTTTTAGTGAATTTGACGTTATAACTATTTTACAAAGCATATTGGACTATTTCTTCTTTAATGGCTTTTAAACAACTATATTTTTTACGTCAAAAAAATCTCATAGAAATTTCTTCCCTACCAATATGCTTTTAGTCTTATCATTTTCTGAGACTATCGGTATTTGAAGCTCATCATCTAGGATTTTTGACATCAAATGCACCTCTATTTCTCCATCATCTTCTGAGTGATCGAATGCTTGAAGATCACCGCATGTGAACATGACGTTTGAATAACGTGTATGCTCGGTACTGAATGCTTGAAGATCACCGCATGTGAACATGACGTTTGAATAACGTGTATGCTCGGTACTGCTTCCTTTAAGGGCCGATTTTGGGACCGAAATAAAAGTCCAAAAAGAGCCGGTCCAATTCCAATTATGGCTCGAAACGGGACCAACCTGGATCGTGCCCACCCCTAATTTTTAGGTTTTTAGGTTTTTTTTTTTTTTTTTTTTTTTTTTTCAGATTTTCAGGTTTTGAGATTTTTGGCGACAAGACACTCAAATTTGGGGATTTTGCTCGGATTTTTTGGGATTTTTGCGAAGAAACCCCTAAGTTTTTGGAGATTTTGGTGAAAACGGTCGGATTTGAAGATTTTTGCAGCAAAACGCTCGAATTTTAGAATTTGATCGAGAGAAAACTGGATTTTCTGAAGTGTGAGGATCAAAGTGAAGACTGTCAGCTTATATACTAATGTCGATTGGTCCTCTGTTTGAGGGTGAACACCCCCTTGGGGTTCTTAGAATGGGAAACCGTTCTATGAATATGACAAACTGTGTTCAAACACAGATTGTCTTTTATTTAGAATGGTCACCTGTTTGAAGAACATCTGTGATGACTAGTCTTAGAATGTAAGACCGTTGTAAAAACAGTCCCCTTGTAAAGAATATTCATCACAGGTGTTCTTCAAATGAGGGACCGTTGTAAATGAACGGTCATCCCTCCATTTAAAATGTGCACCACACATGCGCGAGGGTTTTCCCCCCGCAATTTTATCCTCGCATGGAATGGCTCCAACAGAACAGGGGACCGTGCTAAAATGAATGATCTTATGTTCTATGTGTAAAATACATAACCGGGGGCTAGCAGTCGACCGCAATAGGTTAAATTGTTAGGTTTTTGATAGTTTAAAATTTGATTTGTTATTTTTAAGATTTGATTTGTTATAGTTAATACTTTGAGAATTAAAAAAAAATCATATTTTGATGGTGACATTGGTTTAAACCCAATATTAATCAAGATACAGCTAGCAAACCTTAGCTAGTTTGACGTTGTACTAAAAACTACTCAATATTATTTTCTTTCTCAATTATAAATTGTTTATGTCATTGCTTCATCAGCAATTAAATTGAATCGAGTTGAATATAATGTACCAACGAGTTTCTCAAGTGACTGTCTTCATACGACCACCACAAGTATTTTATTTGTTAGTTAATATTAAGTAGGATTGGCCACGGGCCAGTTCGGCCCGGTCCTGAGCCCAGACTGAAACTAGATCATGTATTCGGGATTTTCTTTTCCAAAACCTAGAATCGACCTTGGGAGGGATCGGGACGGGACCAAAATTTTGGTCTGGTCCCGATTCCTCCCACCCAAATATTTTTTTTTTTAATTTTTCAAATAAACCAACTACAAAAATTTGTTTTATTTGAAAATGTTAAACCTAAATAAAAATTCATAGACATTAAACATATACTTAACAAACTAATAGTATAAATCCAAGTATCAAACATACAAAGTAAAAATCTAAATCCAACTAAAATGAAATCTAAGAAACCAAATTTAACGTCCAAAATAAATTCAAATATGTAACATACAAAATAAATCTAACTATCTAACACTAAAATGAAAGCTAAAAAATTAAATTAAACATGCAAAATTAATCAAGTATTTTAAAATTTAAAAGTACAATCTAAATAATAAATCTAACTAAATAGTCAATTTAATTTCAATGACAAAGTAATCAATTCAAAACTATTAGATATAAACATTAAAATAAAGTCAATTATTGCAACCAATCATATCAAGGCATCGATACATCATCTTCTACTTCTAGAAAATTTTCATCGTTAGGGTCAACAAAATCTGCAAAATGACAATATTGAAGACATTAGTTAATCCTTAATTTAGAGATAAATATGTAAAACAAATTACTATTATAATGTTCTAACCTTCGTTTATAGTTGTCAATGTCGTAGTGGAACCTTCTAGACCATCATCAATGTTTTGAGTCAACTCTGAGAGCATATAAGTGCTTTAACACTTTGGGGGATAGAGAATTGCACAAGACGTCAAAAACACGACCACCACAACTAAAAGCAGATTCTGCCGTCAACGTAGAAATCGGAATGGTCAATATATCTTTTATAATAGTACTCAAAATTTGAAACTTCCCAGAGTTCCTTTTTCACCAAAATAATATGTCATAACTATTTGAAAAGTTCTCTAATTTCTCAGATAAATATAAATCAATCTCTGACACAATAGTTTCATCACTTGTCTCCGAAGAATTGTTGGGACCATAAAACATAGAGATGGACTTGAACGAGCTTGCGCCAAAGAACTCATTGACTTTGGAGACCTTTGTTGATTAATGCTGCTACTTTGAGTCAAGTCTTTGTTAGTTGTATCACTTTTATATTCAGTATACAAATTTTCAATTAAATCTTCTACCTGCTTTAAGTATTTTGGAGTTCTTTCACTTCCAAATAAAATGGATAAACAATGTTGTAAAAATTTTGTTTTGCAAATTGAATCAAGAACAAGAGCAACATATGCAAATATATTTATTTTTTCAAAAGATCCCCAATATTTATCAAATTTCTTATGCATCTCGTTGCTCATTCTTCTTAGCGTTATATTATCGCTATTACTATAGGTCTCAATGGCAATCTTCAATATGCAGACTTCACCTACGTACATATTTGATGTAATATGCAGAGAAGCAGAAACATGGAGTGTCATGGTATGAAATGTCTCTAAGAATTTAATAAATTCTCGAATGCATGATCAATCTTCAATTGTAGGTGGACCTTGCATTCCCATTTCTGGCAAGAAAGAGCTTTCATTCACTTCTAGTTTTTCAAATGCTGCTTCATATTTCTCAGCGCTTGCCAACATCAAATACATCGAGTTCTAACGAGTAAGAATATCGAGTGACAAATTACTTTTACAAGTAATTTTGACTGCATCAACGCAAGCTTTAAACTGTTGCAATCTTTCCGGAGAAGACCTGACGTACTTAAAAACTTTTCTTACTCCTTATGGACTATTGATGTTCTTTCAGACCATAAAAAATGATCAAATTGAGGACATATGAAAAACATCGCATGTGTATATAATTGCCGTTTAAAATCAAGTCCTCCCAATTTCTAATTGTCATCGTCAAATAAGAAATAGCGACGTCGTTGAAAGAAGCATTGTCATCGGTAATGGTGGTAACATTTTCAAGCTCCCACTGAAGCAAACATTTTTCAATTTCTTTACCAATGGATTCACCCTTATGGTTCGTAATGAAATAAAAATTCAAGATCTTCTTTTGCACATGACAGTCTTGATCAATAAAATGACATTTCAATACAATGTAATTTAAATTTTGAATAGAGGTCCACGTGTCAGTGATCAAACACACTCCCTGTGATGTTGAAAAAAATACTCCTTTAACTTTGTTCTTTCTATTTGAAATATGTCGCGAACATCTTTTGTTAGTGTCCTTCTAAATGGTATCATAAACTTGGGAATAAGATACAAACAAAATGTCCTGAAACCAATTCCTTCTACCACTTTCAATGATAATTCATTTAAGATAATTATTTTTGCTAGAAATTCTTTAGCAACCATCACAGTAAATATGGGTATACTAGCACTTTAGCTCTCAAGAGGTTTAAAGATCCAGGTTGATTGCCTACTGTCTACATTTCATGAAAACGTTTTGCAGATGCTTTACTAAACTTGAACTCTCATTCTTCGTTGGGTGTGTTGCATAAATCTGCCCACAATAATTACATTTAGCTTGATCTGTGTTTGGTACCCTACTGAAGTGAATCCAATCTATAGACTTAGATCTTAAAATTCCACATGCAAACTTTCACTGGGAGGAGTATTCATCCTACGTGGAGTAAAAAAACAATAAACATGTAAACACATTAATCAACCTAAATTGAAGAACCTAATTTAATCAAACACATTAATCAACGGTTAACAAACAAATTAATCAAACACATTACTCAATAGCCAACAAACACATTGATCAAACACAAATAGCAACATTGCAAATACAGGCAACAACACATTGACAGAGAGCTAGCCGACAAATTAATCAACAGTAAGTAGCAAAAATTATCAACCAATAGTGATAGAACCTATAAACTTCTTACATTAATCAAACAAATCAATCAACAACCAATAATCAACTGAATATATCAAACACATTAATCAACTACACTATCGCCACCAACAATTTATCAACTACAACCAACAATTTATTAACTACAGCTAGTAGCTAACAATTTATCAAATCAATCAATATAATCAACAAAAATTGTCCCTCATTTATCAACTAACAATGAGCAGGAAAAGTCCACACTGAATAAACAGATACAATGAGCAGCGAGTGTGAGTGAGGAGTCCTCGACGAAGATAGAGGAGATGCGAGGTGAGGAGGACCAGACAAGCCGATTAGCTAAGGATATTAGATAGAGGTGAGCGCGAGCCGATCAACTGATCGATAGGGAGCACTGGATCTTTGGAGGCTAGGCAAATCATAACAGCTTTAGAGGCGAGAAAAAATTGGAGAACGGAGCACAAGAGTCGGGAGTCGCGAGTTGTCGGACGTCGGCCGTTGGGTGTTTAACTGAGAAAAAGAACGCGTCAGGCTTCAGGAAGGCTGAGTGCGTTTGAGCATTTTTACCTTCAAGTTCTGCGAGATTGTGAGTGCATTGAAGAGTGAACTGAAGAGTGAAGTAGAAGCTCAAATTTTTTTTAACATTCAGTCCAGTCTCATTTTTTGAGATTTTTTACTATGGACCAAGGAACGGACCGAGAACCGAAGAGATTTTAAAGTTTGGATCGAGAACCGGATCACGGTCCAGCGACCTGGTACCTAGATGCTGACCTCTTTAAGAAGTTGATTAACACATGAAGTGTTTTGGTGAAAGGGCTTCGGAGGTTTAAAGGTCGACCCTTACTTGAACGTGTCGACCCCTACCTATAAGTTTCGACCAGCGAGTCGACACCTACTTGAAAGTGCTAATCGGGTGGTCGACCCCTACCTAAATAGACAAGAATAAAGGTCAACCCTTGCTCTAAAGTGTCGACCCCTGTAGGCTCCAGATGTCGCGCAGTATCATATTAAAGAAAAATTTTGTATTCTTGACGAAATTCGCAGCCCTTTATAATGTTTCTAGATTGAGTTCCTAGTCCCAATATATGACCCATCCATGTATCTTCCTAGAAGTTGATAGAGATTTTCTAATTTTGATTTTGTTTTAGGCTCCAACGAGTTTGTAAATTACGAGTCGGTACCAAAGGTGGTAGATCCAATTGGCAAGAAAAGCAATTGCCGTCAAGGTAGAAATTTTATTTTTTTATCACACTGCATTTTATAGTTTTCAAAACTTTATTTTGGTGAGTTGTCATCGATAGAAAATCTGATAGGCTTGGTCGCCAGTACTTAGTCTTTTTGGGTATATGTACGTATGATTTCCAGGTTTATCTTTGACACATAATATTTATATTATTGTGATCTATATCTAAGAGGATGAATCATTTTTATAATTTAGACGGTTTCAGTGTCAAAGCATGAGGAGATTATCCTCATCCATCTTTAGTTTCATAAAGATGTCTTGTTTGCTCAGTTAAAAAAATGAGTAATAGAATGGTGATGACACGCTCATTGATCAGGGTATGTTTGAATTTTTATGATTATACAGTGGTGTTGATGCCTTGTCTTCGGATCGTCGGCTACCATTGTGACGTCGATGGACCTTCAGGTTTCCATCATCTTTTATTCTTCGTTTGGACGTACGATGTATTATTGGCTTTGAATCGTCACTTTTCTATGTTAGTGTCGGAAAGGACTTGAATGACCTCTTTTTCACTTAAATGAATTTTATATGAACATCATGATGATGACTTATTTTCATATAGTTGTTTATGTATATAACAATGTTTTGATCGTTGCCTCATGAAACGTGTTTTCTTAAAATTGTGGAAAAATATGTTTTCTTGGAAATATATTTGACAACCATTTGTAAGCTAATCATGTTTTGAGATGAAATGTAAAAGAAGTTTTACATGCATAACAGTTAGTATAACTTTTATACTGAGTTAGTCATTCACTCAAATGACCTCCTTCTTTTCCAAGCAAAAACAAGAGCAATAAGTAATTGAAGTTTGAAAGTAGTTTCTTTTCCTCTACTACTTGTTAGTGTTTATTTTATTTGAACTGGATTTGGATATTTAGATCTTATTGAATTGTTGTTTAATAATTGCACTATTATATCTGCGATCGCTATGCAGACTGAAGTTTGTTAATGTGTTCAAGTCTTTTGCTGTAAACAAGCTTTTGAACTAAACAATCAAGTTCTCTCCGATGATTGGATCATCTAACCCTACGTTCTATTAGACTCGTCTCTGAATCGTGACAGAATCAACCACATATTATATGACAATTTTAATAATAAAATGAGAAAGACACAAAAACTATTTTTAAAAATGAAAATTATAACTTCATTGTTAAAGGATTTAATTTTTCCTATTTTAAATGATAGTTGAATTTAAGATTCATTCAACTTCAACTTGAACTTTTATTTAACAAAGTGAAACTTAAAACTTTGAAACGTGGAAAAAAATGAACCTCAAACCAGTTTTTTTTTACTCGGTTTGGTTCTAGTTCAATTTTTGATTTCTCATATTGGCATTCATTTTGGGTTAGTTTAATTAGTTTGGACTCGGTTTGAGTCGGTTATGCTATTTAGTTAGTTTTTTTTGTATATTTTGAAATTAAAATTAAAAAGTGTAAATATTATATTATTGATTCGATTTGGTACAACCAGAGAAAAATGTAGAGTATAAGTTGAACGAAACCATAAAATTTGAAATTAATTTTATTTAAAAAGTTTAAACTTTTAAGTTGAATGGATTCTCAAAGTTTAAAGTTAATTTTTAGTTTATCAATTTATTTTGGATGAGACAAAGTCAAATGGTAAAGTAGTTTTTGCTTGCTATAAAAATAATAAAAAGTATTTCACCAAAATTTAAATTATCCCAATTGCTTTATTATCAATGGTATGTTGATAGAGGTGAAACACAGCTTTTGGAAACAAAAAATTTGTTAGCTTGAAGAGTTTGAACGCATATTGAGTAAGACACCAATGGTAGTGATTGATGCAAACGATTTATATAGGTACATCTCTTATACTCTTGGACGTGTGACTATGTGGTTTGATGGAGTCTATAAGTATTTTGAAAATTTAGGTAAATATATTAATAAATCTACCGCTTATGAACTTATATTATGACTTTATTTGGATGTCACTCGTGGGATCGGAGCTATTTAATTTTAAATCTTCTAATGTTTTATTTATTATTTAAAATTAAGAGTTGAGTGATTCGGGTTAATTTTTAGGTCAGGTCGGGTCATTTTTCGTTCTATCTCGGATCTCTTTTGAAACGAGACAATTATCTCATTTGGTTTAGTATGGTAATAATATTTTTCAATTATATATGGATATCTCAAAAATAAAATAAAAAATTATCCAAACTTTTTCTAAAGAAACTCAATTTATTGTAAAATGCTAGAAGGAAAGTTTAGCATTGCAAAAGATATCATTTTTTATTATAATGTTATGGTGTAAAGATAACAAATTGATAAACAATTTGAGGTTACTTTGTCAATTAGAATAATTTTAGATGATTTGATTGTATGCGGATGTTATTAATATGTCGTGTAAATATGTGTATCATGTTACGTATATGCTACTTTTTTCAGGGGAAGATGATAACGAAAAATTCATATAACTAATAATATTGTTTGTTACAACCTCATTCAAAGAGTATTATTTTATAAAAACACGTAACAAAAAGTCGAATACTAGGACAATTTGCCATAAAAAGATCAAATCTTTCATTTAGATAATCAGTATCTACTCCTTATTTCATGTGTTTATATTTCGTTAAACTAACGACAAATAATTAATAATTTAATATGTTTTTATTTTTAAAAAAGTAATAGATAACGTAAATTTTTGTAGAACTTAACATTAAAGTCAGAAGAGACAAACGTCGTAAATTAAAAATATTTATGTGAGAATAGTAATTAACTAATCGTCATTTGTTCTTACTTTTCATTAAATGACCGTCTCTATCAGCATTCTAATTTATTTTTTTTCTCTTTCTAGGCTTATCCGAGAGAAAATCTAGTATTTCTTTATCGTGAATACCTGAATAGAAACAAAACAATTTATAGTTGAAAACTCTTCATAAAGCTACATTTTTTAGAGCCGAACTCGTGTTCTTAGAATTAGAGAACCTTAATCAGATATACAAGTCTAAATAAAATTTAATAATAATATAAAGTAATTTTACTAGAAAGTTTTATCTACTTTTGCTCATGACCCACTTCTTCATTGGCCCCATATGGAGTATGGACGCCTGTTTGTGCAATCGACGTGTCGTTTTTACCTCAATCTCGTCTCTGTTTTTACGTTTCCTTCTCTTCCTGGGAAAAATCACCTGAGATCAAGGATTTTTAGGTAAAAAGAGGCGGAAAAATTAAGGGAATGAAAGAAGCTTAGATGGTAATGTCATTTTATGGTTCCCTCCACTGTCAGTTTCTTTCTTTCTTCCCACCCACCATGAAATATTGAGCCTTTTGTAGTCTTTCAGTGCATGGTTGTAGCTGCTTATCTACTTCAAATCCGGGCACCCATTACTCTCTTCTCTGTGCTTTCGCTTTCCCAACATTGTTTTTACCCCCTCTTCTGGTTTTGCTACCGTTTTTTCGCTTTCTTCTGACTGAGTTGGCGGAAAATGATGTTGTGGGAGAGAGTCCAGCTACCCGTTAGACAATGGCAGGATGGAGCGCTGCGGAAAGTTGGTGAGATATCCGGGCCAGGTAAGAGGTGGGGCCATACTTGCAACGCCGTCAAAGAAGGACGATATCTCTATGTCTTTGGAGGTTATGGAAAGGATAACTGTCAGACCAACCAAGTACATGTCTTCGACACTGGTGTGATATTGTCGTTTGATTCTTGGTTTTCTTTTTTATCTTCTTTTATTAAACGCTGTAATCTTTATGGTAATCTCTGTTATATTGAGTTTGCATGGGAAAAAAAGATCGATCTTTGGCTTATTGTGTGATTATCTCGTGTTAAAATGTCCTTGAGCTTGCTTATTGAAGACTTGTATCTGGGGATTGCTTGTAGTTTTTTTTTTTTATTTCATTGTAGTTTTTTCTCTGATGCTTCCTTTTTATAATTGATTTATCACATTAATCCGGTGGTTAATGTTGTCATTAGTTTGTTCTTAAGATATTTCCTTGTTCAACAGAATAACGATACCTTAAATGTACACACATTCTGTCTTGGTTTTAAAAATCTTTTGACACATTAATCATAATATGCTTCTGTTAATGGAAATTTTCACGATGATACCTTTCCAGCTTGGAAAAACAAACAACCATGAACTTCAAAGGAGTGAGCAAGTAATAACAGAAGGAAGATATGTGTGAGGGAAGTTAGGCATGCGAATTATAGCCGTTAGAGTTGTTTGTTCAAACTTATTTGATATTTTAATGCACCGACTTCGTTAATTTACACTTGTTCTGTCATCATCTTATATTCTCGTCTGCATGTTTTTTTTTGGGTTTGTAGTTAGAAAGGAGTTTAGTGAACGTTCCGATTGTGAGGAGTTATCTATTCCACTATATGCATTATCTTTGGTAGATGTAAAAAACCAATAATAAATGAATATTTTCTTTCTCTGTTATTTAAAAAACGATTTCTTTCGTGTTGATCCATAGCTCTTTCTGTAACAGACATTTTGGTTCTTTTGTATGTGTTTGCTCATTTTCGGGTCAATTGGTAATAAAGTTAGGATGATTTTTTTTGGGTTTACTTTTACCAAGGTATTTTCTTCATGTTTTTGATTGTCTGCAAGGAGGTTATTTTGAGAAGGTTTCTGTTCTGATTCGAGATCACTGCTTTGCAGCTAGACAAACATGGAGTGAGCCAGCGATAAAGGGCTTCCCGCCGACTCCAAGAGATAGTCACACTTGTACGACCATCGGTGTTAATCTTTTTATTTTTGGGGGCACAGATGGGACACGCCCTCTAAAAGATTTGCATATATTGGATACTTGTAAGCTATTTTTTTTCTCTTTCTTTATTCACTAAACAGATAATTTTTATGAATAACTGTTATGTATTATACGCATATTTATCGACTTTATACATTTTTTTGCAATCATGCAAGTCTGTCGGAATTGTCAATCCTTAGAATTTGACATGTTTGTTGAATATATTTTATTGGTAATTTGTGTAGCTTTGAATATATGGCTGCATCCAAGATTAAGAGGTGAGGGGCCAGAGGCACGAGAGGGTCATGGTGCTGCCCTTGTTGGAAAACAACTATTTATTTTTGGGGGATGCGGGAAATCTACAAATAATGTTGAAGTATACTATAATGATCTTTATATTTTGGATACTGGTAAAACTTTTTTCTTATGGTTAATATTTCATATTGATCTTTTTTCTTTATATTTTGTATTGTTTTTGCCAAATTTTTGTAGATATGGATCGTAATTTTAATATAATCTTCTCCACTTCCAGAGAAGTTTGTTTGGCATCGTGCTATAACATCGGGCATTCCACCTTCTCCCCGTGGCAGCCACACTTGTTCGTCTTGGAAAAATAAATTCATTGTGATTGGTGGGGAAGATGCTTGTGATTGTTATTTGTCCGATGTACACATTCTCGACACAGGTCTCATTATATTTGCACGTCCAATGAATTATTTAATATTTTGCTTGGAAGTTGCTGAAAAGTTGGTGACCCTCCTTTACGTATCATCTGATTTTCTTTGGGTACTTTGCTTTGCATTAGACACCCTAAATTGGATGGAGCTAAGCACTTCTGGACAAATGTTGTTGCCCCGAGCCGGTCACACGTCCATTGCCTTTGAAAACCACGTGTTTGTGTTTGGCGGTTTTTCAGACTCGCAAAATTTATACGACGACCTGTACATGCTTGATCTTGGTATGTATTTTTAATCGCCAAACAAAAAAAGGAAAGAATTCCTGTACTTCTAAGATCTGGTTCTTTTACCTAAAATGCGGGTGGGTTTAATGGCTTTCTTCACTGGCTACTAATGGCAAATGAAACTATTACTGCTTTGTCATATGGTTTAGCTACGAGCTTGGTATCTATAGTAACGGTTTGATGATCGAGCTCACAATTAGTTGTGCACCCTTAATTGTAATGATGTTTTCATAATGATTAGTAACTAATTATTATTAATATTCATACCTTATTGATCACCAATGCAGATATAAGTATTTGGACCAAGGTCCTAACCTCCGGCGATGGACCCTCTGCCAGATTTTCTGTGGCTGGAGCCTGTTTGATTCCCCAAAACTGTTGTGTTCTTGCATTTATCGGTGGCTGTGATAAAAGCCTCGAGGCACTGGACGATATGTATTTCTTAAACACAGGTTTTTTTTAAATATTTTTTAAACTACCATAATAATATAAAAATAGCACAAAAACTTTTGATTTTGCTGATCTTTAGTTTGCATTTGAATATGGTATTGTCTAATCTTTTCTAATTCTCGACACTAGGACTTGCCGGGAAAAAAGTATGGAAAGTAGATAAGTTGTCTCTGAGGAAGCAATTGAAGTTAAAATGTCAAGAAGAGAATCAAAATTTTCAACGCCATAAAACTCTAATGGAATTTGGGGTTAGGCCAAATATATACCAGCCAATGCAGAGTCATGTCAATGGTCATCGAAGTAAGGAAATCGCTTTTAGAGATAGACAAACTTCAGATCTAATGTTGTGAGGAATATATAAATCCCAAGGGATTTTCCAAGAAAATTCATTCATAAATTCAAAGTGATAATCAGTTCATAAAATACATGTCAACAGATTCCCTATGAAGTTGACATAATGAATTTTATGCTTCTATTTGGCTAGAACATTTTTAGGACTCAAGAAGGATGGTTTTTTTTCCTTCCTATTTTGATGTTCTATAATATCAGGTGGCCGTGATTTTGTGCCGAATCAATTGAACCATCCACTTGGAATGAAGATGTTTCGAGCAAACATCACTGAAAACATCGTAAATGGAGGATATATCATGGAAACTATAATTGATGGAAAGCGTCTCCGTGGAATATTGTTTTCCAACAAGGCTAAGTATATTGACGTTTCCCATCATTCTAGTAGGTGAGAAAATGGTAAATAATAAATTTAATTTTGGTAATTTTTTATGTCCAGTTCTTCACCTTAGTTGCCTCATCTATTTGTTTGTGCGACTATTGAAGCAGAAAACGGACTTGCAGAGAAACTGGAAGTGTTTCGTTGAATGGGGATCACAAATCAAAATCCAAGAGTTCTCGGGTCATCAAGCTGGATCCCATAAACGAGATACTAACGGTTGGTGTCCAAGAAAAAGCGTCCACTTCTTATGAACCTCGGATGAACATTGCTCGTGATCTAGCACCTTCTATTCCTTCTCAGCCCCACAAGGTTAGATCATCCTATTCTTTTGTTGAACATCTCCCATAACCCTTTACTTTTTTTTTTGTTCTAATCTATAAAATGTGAAAATAAAGGTTTAGATGGAGAAACTTTCTGTGGACTGTTATGCCTTTTTTATTTTCCTAAAGTACCAAGTTCTTCCTTTATTCTACACATGTCAGATTTTAGTGGTTCTCATGATTTTTTCATTTCTGTACATTTTTACCCTTGACTTTCGTTTTCTTGAGCAGGCAACTCCGAATACAGATTTAACAATGCATCTTCCTTCTGAAATGGAAAAAAAGGCTCAAGACAAGATTGGAGATTGCAAAAACAACTTGCAGGACTCAAAAGGCAATAACTCGAAGGAGAATTTTGTGGTAATAGATGACGATACCATTGCTTTGATCCCAAGCCGAGGTATTTATTTGAGACAGTTACTGAATTACTAGTTATTTAATGGCAAGATTTTAATTTCCATCCTAAATCGATGATATTGTTTGTACTATGACCATTCTTTGTGCTTCTAAAAATGGAAGGGTCTAGTCAGTAAACACTGCTTGATTTATGGGTGATTCTAGTCTGTATGCTTCGATTTAGATCTGCTTTTTCTCTCTTTTAGACATTTCCAAAGTGATTTTTGCCATCGTACTCTTGGAGATCGGTATTCATCCCGCACCCTTTGAAAGTTTTGGCTTAAGGATCCAACCTTTAACTTGGTTGACATTTTAATATATGAGTTTTGTAGAGCCTAATACGAGGCATTTTCAAATTTTACGTTACGACCTTAGAGTTTTATGAGATAAAATGCAAGGTTTTGATAAGAAAATGAGCTTGTTCAAAGCATTTTAGGAATACCCTCTTTTTGGTTAGTGTAACGACCCTCGCTGGCCGCCACGATTCTTGACATGACTTACCTAATCTTTAAAGCAATTTGGATATAAAATTTTTTGACTTTTCCTTAAAATTTTAAATCGGTTTTTGGACCTTTGAATACCTTAAACAACAGTTGGAAACATGCTTAAAACATATTTAAAAGGATTAGTTTAAAGTAGGAACGAGTCGTATTTAAATTCGAATTTGGAAAAATTCTGCACATGGGCCACGAGTGGCGCGCACATAAATCATTATATGCATTAAAACCTTTCAATCAAAGTAAAAAACCCAAGATACTTATCGGAAATTACGAAAACAAATTGTATGGATAACTCTAAAAGCTAAACATATCCATACAGACAAAAAAGACTTCCAAACAGTTCGAGTATTTTTCAAATCTCAAAAGCTATCTATAACATATTCAAAAGACTATTAACAAGTACTTTAAACATAAAAACGTCACCAACGGGCCAAAATGTCGCCAGACTGCCACAACCAACCCCCATGAGCTCGTTCCTCCAACTGCATCTATTCATCGACTTGAGGTTCAAAGTCTTCATCTGTACGGTCAGTACCTACATCACAAAGTTTAACTAATGAGCTTAACGCTCAGTAAGACTATACCAATACAATAAAATGCTCGTGCTATGCATGATCATTTTGAAAACATGTGCATTCATTAGATTTCATTTAGTTACATGGACATGATGGTTAAATGGCGTGTTAGAGGAGTAGGCGCCATAAACATATTGTGACGACACAGCCCGTTACGTATCGCTATCGACCCGGGGCGTTTCGTTATGCCATCTCCCGTTGTGTCGCACATTCGAACTACTCTTTGTCTCACAACTTAACCAATACATTACATTTACGTATTCTTATTTTTTTTACTTAAAACATGTGTATCAAAACATTTTACATGATTTTTTTGAAAAACATGATGCATGAACATATAATTGTGCATACTACATATATCATATTCTCAAGACACAGCAAAACACATCATCAATACGATAAAATAGACAAGTCCTCTAGACATAATACAATACAACAATTCCTAACAAAATACAACTACAAGTGACCTATCTACCTATAAATGTGCCCCTTAAAACGCATAAAACCTAATACCTTTGTGATGTAAGCCTTAAAGGCCAAACACATGCAATGTAAACTTACCTTTGGTCTATTGGAATTAAGCAAACCTTGAGTGCTTCCTTGAAATTATTAGAACCTAAACACATGCATTGGAGCCATTAAAAACATCACAATTTGAACAAGGAAACATCCAAACATGAAATTAGATTTAAGAAACTCTAGAACTAAGGAACCAATTTAATAGTCCAAAACAACCCTACAAATAGCTAAAAATCCTATCAACAATCAATAAATTTCCATTCAATAAATCTTGGATTCCTCAACAAATTTTAACTCAATTTCAAACACCAATATCTCATTCAATTTATATTTGATTTGAACGATTCAACATGTTTTGAAAACCTCATTATGTCTATTTTAACATAGAACAATCCATTTATCAAAAGAGAATCGGAATTAGGGTCAGAAAGTCACAAACCGAACTGGCCACTAAAATTTTTCAGTTTTTGTACAATAACTTAAAAAATTCATAAAAAATAATATACATGTCCGAATTCGATGATTCAACATGTTTTGAAAACCTTATAATGTGTAGTTTAACATAGAACTATCCATTTATCAAAAGCAAATCAGAAATTAGAGCAGAATTCCAAAAACCAAACTGTCCACTGAAATTTTTCAGTTTTTTTACAATAATTTCAAAAATTCATAACAAATCATATACATGTCTGAATTCAATGATTCAACATGTTTTGGAAACCTTATACTGTCTCGTTTAACATAGAACCATCCATTTATCAAAAGCGAATCAAAAATCAAGGGCAGGAACTTAAAAACTAAACTGTCTTGTTTTTAACCAAATTCCAAAAGTTTTTTCTTCAAACTTCATCCAACATACATTTCTTTCTATAAAAACCATTTACATGCATATATAACATGAATAGACATCCGACAAGAGAAGAAATTCTACAACAAACTCAGAATTTTCTTGCTAAACATTTAGGGTTTACTGACATTCTCAAAACTCAACAAAATCTACTTTTCATTAACAACTAACTCAAGAAATTCATAACTTAAAACCAAAAATCCAATTTACCTTGGGTTTTTGCAAGAGAGAAAGCTTGAAAGGAGGAGGAGAAGTGGCTTCAATGGAGTTTTTTTACTGAAGGAGAGGAAATGTCGATGGAGAAGAAAGGAAAAGAGGAATGTGGTAGGTGGGGTGTGTTTGGAAACAAGATTTGTAGAAGCTTATGAGAGAAGTTTCATTTTAATTCAAATTTTCATCTTTAATTCATCAAACTTTAATCTTCTAAATCCCATAAAAAGGTATTTCATAGTTTGCATAAGTTCTATACAAAACACGTTAATGACACGATAAAATTTCGGGTACGAGAATTTAGATCATAACCCGAAAATTCTGAGTGTTACATCAAGCCATTTGTTGTCACTAGTCAATTCAATTTGAATTCATTTTAGTTCATGGACATGGTTTAATCGTTGAAGGGATTCTCTATATTTTCAGGTGACATAATGGGTGTTCCATTCAGTATTGTAGCCGACGGCAAAACAGAGGCTGCAAAAGAACAGGAATCTGCTACATAACCCCGAAACGCTGCTCGAGGAACAAATCATAAAAAAATGCAAAAAAAAAAAAAGTCAGCCCGACCCTTAGCAAATGTTGTCATTTTGAACGAGATTTGAGATGCGTCGAGCAGGTGGCCAACTAAAAACTCATGATCTATAGTCGTTTAAATTTTCTTGGATTTTTTAATATGATCGATTGATAGTAGAATCTTGACTTACTTTAGCTGTAGTTGGTAGATTGGAGAAACTCTTGGCTACTTCCTGCTCTTATAGATTGCTCACACCAATTTCTTTTGAAATGGATAGAAAACTTACATCTTTTTTGCATGATGAACTGTTTTCAGGAGAAAACAATTTTCCACTGAATTGGTTCTTATTTTGTTCATATTCTGAATTTCTGATTGGATTTGAAATAAATGGTGGATTGAAATTTGAAAATCAAATCCATGAAAACAAATTCTTAGTTATGGTAATAGAGTATCAATTCTTGTTTTGGAAATGTGATTTTAATGTTTCAATAATAGAGCTTCTATCTTGGGATTTGAGTGACAACAGCTTAACGGATAAGCACCGGGTGTTGATCATATATTGTTCTCCACATTTGAATGTTCTTGAGGTTGTTGTGCGTTTACTTAACTTTAGTCTTGTCTAATTCTTATTTTTCGAGTTATGGAGTTTGACTGATAGTTGAATGCCTCCCAACAAAAGATTGCAGAAATTATAGAAATTTTTTGAGTTATCGAGTTTGAGTGATAGTTGGATGCTTTTTTTTTTTCTAGCTAATGAAACGCAGGAGAGATTGTAGAAATTTCAGAGCTCGGAGCCAAAAATTGAGTCTATCTGCAAACAAGCGTGACGGTCAACTCAAGGTCCGAGGCTCATGATCCAGACACATTGGACTATCCAAATTTAAATGGGTCCATCCAGACACAGCAGACCTCAGACCACCAGAATTTTGGGTGAGCCGGCCTGGTCAGACCTCAGGCCACCCAAACTTGGGTGGATCTTGTTCAGCCACTGATGAGAGAGAGACAAAGGTTTGAGTATATTCGATAAACTTGTGTAGAACAAAGGTGAAAGACTCCAATATGGAAGCAAGTTCTTGAAATCCAGATCTATCATCGAAGGAAAAATTGAAACTTTGTCTTAATTTTACCCTAAGAAGATATTATCATCAATCGAATTCACATCTAAAAAGTGTCGAACTACCAATTTGTCAAAAAGAAGGAAGAATATTTGTTGTAGACACGGATGATGGGGATTGAAGCTATCATGGACCCACTTCCTCGCTCTCTCTCTTCAAACCATTCTTGCTCTTCCGCTCGCTCTAGATTCATGTCTTCTGCAGTAGTTCATACAGTTTCGACTGGGTTTTCTTTCCAGTTTCTAATCGCAAATTGGGTTTTCTTTTTCTCCGCGTATGCTGGGTTTCTTTTACGTTTTTCTCCTGGTTTTGCTCGATCGCTGCAAAAATGTCAAAGCAGATGGTGATTTTGTGGGAAATTTGTCAACACAAACGAGTTCTTGTCTCAAATCTTCGGTAATGTTTAGTAAATCTTTTAGTTGCAGCAGTTAATTTCTGCTTTCACCTCGACAGTGTTTTCAAATATGCCTCCATGTTTAAATCTTGAAGAATTTTGAGATTGAATAACTCTCCGTGCTTAGAAAAAGGAAATTATTGTTGGGTGCAGGATGGATATGGCTGCCAAGCTTCTACATTCTTTAGCAGAGGATGACTCTGAAGCAAATATAGCTGGGAGATAAAATAAAATATGAAGAGTCATGGACCCAATGTGATTCGTTCAATTACGAAGTTGACAGCATCTTTCCATATAATTATATCTTCACCTTTAGTGACAATTGCAGCGTACTTTTCCTTTCTCCTTTAGCATATTCTGTACCTTGTTCTTTCTTCGAATTTTAGCAATCTTTTTTCACGTGAAACATCTTGCCACAATGATACATTTAAGTCTATTTTTACTTTTCGACTTTGATCTTCCTAACGTGTTGATATCAGAGTCCTCACGTTCCTTTTATCTCTCTCTCACTACTGATAAAACTTTCACAGAAGGTGTCTTCTTTTTCTTCCGCTTGCTTTCTTCATCATGAACAACAACTGCAATATCATTGAACATCAATATTGTTTTTGCAGTATCATTGAGTATATTTATGATGAGGTGATCATATGAATCTAGCAAGCTTTGAAGAAAAGTTCAGCACTTTCATTTTCATCGGTTTTGCACTTTATTGGTGTAAGTTGAGAAAATAATGTGTTGAGTATATTGATGTGGTCTGTCACTGTTGTCAATTCTGACATAAGAATAGTATATAATTTTCTTGATGTCAGAATCGACAACAGTGACAGACCACATCATAAAATTTTATTAGACTAAAACTTTTTATCGTATAATTTTGTCAACTTATCCCAAATCTGTTTGGTCGTTATCATTTCCGAGATACTTGACAAAATTTCATCTACTATAATAAGATGCAAAATGGTTATAACAATCTCATCTACTTTGTTTCATTTTTCATCTTCAATGTTCGTCGGTCTATCACTGATAACCATAGCACAATCATTTCTTTACAGCAACGTCTTCATTTTTAATTTTTACAAAGTGAAATTATTTTCGTTGAATTTTTCAATTTCAATCTTTCCTGCTATAATCACGAGACTCTGATACCATTTGTTGAGAAATAAAAAAAAATTGGTGGAAACAATAATAATGTCGGCGCTGTAAAATGTAGACAATACTGATCAAGATAGTTCCTAGGAAAAACTGCTTTTGACAATCTCTTTAAACAGAATTACCTTTCCAAGTAAGTTTCGAGGAAAGGTTGGAGGAGTCACAAATAGTTCAACTTAAAATTCAGTCTCCTAGATATAATTCACTTACATAGTACAATTATATCATTAAATAAGCGATACCATAAACGATAGCAGACGTGATCCCAAAATATCATGAATATTTTTTCACTCCGTTTAAATATAACGACCAAGAAATAAGAGAAATAATAACTAAAATGAACACCGAGAAGTTTTAAGTGGAAATCCAAATCTAGAAAAAACTACGGAGATCGAGTCTAGAAAAATCTCACTTATAGAAAATAAGATTTATAATATTTTTTTAGATATCGAATATTTTAAAAAATATTTACTAAAACAAATCATCTTTTAAAATTTTTACTGTATTCAAAAAGTACATCACCTATTTTTTTTTACATTCTTTCTTTTCTCTGCTTGAAAAAATTCTCCATATTTCATCTTCTTTCTCGCACAGAAAAAATGTTCTTTTTCAGATGGTTTTTCTTTTACAAGGAACTCTCTGTTTAGAGAGAGAGTCCACAGAAAAAAAACTTTCCTTTTGCAATTCATTCTTTAATAGGGTGAGTCTCTCGTAGTAAAGGAGGGACCCCAAATAGGGCGCATGACTGGCATTTTCCAGTTGTTCGATCGTCAGCTCTTACCCACTGGCAAGAGGCTTCTTCTGGGTAATCATCTAACTTGAATCATTTCCTTAAATTTCAGTTCTTAAACATGTATTCTGGAAGAGAGAGAGAGAGAGAGAGAGAGAGAGAGAGAGAGAGAGAGATTGCTTAGTATGAAATGGTGTGTCCATTAGGCGACATCCCATCTTCTCTTCTGTCATGTGTAGCTTTCTTAAATCCGATTTCTTCCATTTATTTGCATCCTTAAATGTTCATGAATTCTTTCTAACATCCTCGTTCTTGATAGCTAATTCATACTCAAGACAGTGGAAACTTGAGGGGATAGAGTGACCGTGATGGTGAGAACTTCAAAAATCTTACTTTTTTGTTTTCAACTTCATGCAATATTTTCTTCAGATCATCTTATAGTATTTATATATCATTATGAATCAATTAAAGAATCACAGTTTCTGGGTTCTAAATGCTGTTTGCAAATGATAATTTCATTGGTTTTTTTTTTTTTTTTTCTGTTTTCTGGATTGAAAACTCATCCTTATGCATGCAGCTGGAATGAGAGTGTAGACGTGAGGCAAAGGCTGGTTAGAGAATCATCTGAAGCGTCATTTTCCTCTTCTTGTTCCTCGTCCTTCTCTTCCATGGAGTTCAACCAGGAATCTCGGCCAGAAGCCTCCTCTTTTGACAGAATCTTGTTATCTAGGACTCCATTGAAGTGCCATGATTTCTATCTTCGCTTAGAACGACAGCCACTTGATCTTCGCGATGCTGTAAAGGAATCTATGTATAGGGAAGCCAGAAAATTACCCGTCAAGGGAGATGAAGATTAATCAGTCGGTAATTCTGTTAAGCATAGGAATGGATCTTCCAAAGTTGTGATTCAGAGACCATCATGAGAAGCAAAAGATCAACCTTGGAATTTAGGCTCGAGGAATGTTCCTCGTTTTTCGTATCTCGGGAAAGAGCGAAACCAATTGTCGTTTGAAGTAGTCAAGTCTGCTTCGATACGAGAAGAGCTGCCAAGGCTAACCGGAGGCTGTAGAGACGGCTCAGTCAATTCCGGCCGTCGGAAAAGGTTCCCAAGTCTAGTAGTGAAGTTGATGGGATTAGAAGCTTTGCCGGCTAGTGGTGACAAACCATCGAAATGTCGAGTCTGATCAGGACTGTTAAAACAGCGGACTGTCTGCGAACCCGGCAAAAGAATCATCTTCAATACAGCGAAAAAGTGCAGATCGATCTATGAAACCTATCCAGACTTCAAAGCTTCCACTTGAAATTGCACCTTGAAGCCCCACTTGATGGAAATCAAGGCATTCAGAAACCTTCTTTTCGAGCGAATTCCTCTACGTCTGTTTATGGCAACATCGAGGAAAGATTGAAGAATATTGCATTCCACCAAATCTGGAAAAGATCTTAGAGCACTAAAACAGATACTCGAAGCAATACAATCCAAAAGCGAAGATGCAAATTCAAATATGAACCTTCCAAAAGACTACCAACCAAAATCTGCAAGTTCGAGACAGAATACTAGAGTGACTCGCCATCAAGAAAAATGGAATGCAATGACGAGGGCCCGGTGTAAAGAAAAATGGAGACTTTAATGGAGGACGCTACCCTCCATCAAAGAATAAAATCTTTGTTTTGCTTCTCGTCATCTGAAAAAAGAAAAGAGAATGAAATTCTCTGAAAAGAAAGGGAGAAGTAGTAAACATCTAGAGGAGAAAAAAGAAAGAGTGTGAGAGAAAAATAAGTGGGGTACTTTTGTACACATTGAAAATTCTAAAAGTGGTGATTTCTCTTAGTGAATATGATGTAGTTAAAAGAGCAACAAATGACAATTTAGAAACAATAGGGAGATAAGATCCATTGATGAACATAAGAGGACCAATGACGAGATAAAAAAAATAAATAAATAAAAGACTACAAATTTTAATCAAAAACATTCACATGGTCACTCAATATGGCACTACTCTAAACCATCTTTTTTAACTTCAAAGTTCTTACAAGTACCACACCATTGGGTTAAGCTCACAAGTTGAATTAAACTCGAGACTTACGGTATTTAAACCTAATTTTCGCGGCCACCATTCACTTGCACCACTTTCCAAATATCGATTTTTCTTTTCTTGTTTTTTAGCAACTTTCCTATTATCTAATTAGGGTATTTTATTAGTTTCTAAATTATGTTACTACCTTATTAAATTTATACATTTGTCTATTTAAAGGAGATTTGTAATAGATTTAAAGGACTTTTGATAATGAATTGATTTTTATGAAGCTTTTTGCTTTGAGGTGAAATCCTTATAATTCTCTTCTTAAATTCTTGGATTAGAACTAATCTTCTTCAAGTGTATCCTTGAAAAGATTGAACTTGATAGTTTAGGTTCAACCAACGAGTTTGATTTGAGTCTAACTACTTTTCTGATAACTTCAGTTCCATGGCTAACTTTCGATTGGGACCAAATTCCTTCTTCTTGTTCTTTCGAATCAATAAAGACATAATTTTCTTTGATTTCTGCACTGCGTGCTGGGTCTAAGATTTCTAATATTTTAGGTTTGCATCATTTGGTATCAGAGCGAAGGTTCTTCGATTTAGAGAAGTTATCTTTCTCGTTCTCGTTATTTTCTTTGTTCTTATTTTCTCTCCACAAAAAAACTTTTGATTCTTTTACTTTTGTGTTAGTTTCGAAAAAAAAATTTCTGAATATTTAAAAAAAAAAAGTGAAGAGCTCTCATTTGTTAATAACGAGAAACTCCTTTTATAAGACTAATTGAGAAAGACATATATTTCCTTGTCTCGAACCCTAACATCTGAATCTCAAGTCGGATTTCTATTTCTGCAAGTTTGCCTGGTTTTAAAAAAAAAAAAAAAATCGTAAGAATAGCTTATTAGAATCGAGGATTCACAACCGGAAACTATTCAAGCTTCTCAAAAACGTTATATCCAGATATCAATTCTAGCAAACACCTTTAGTGGTTTGACTTTAATATATTCTCGAAAGTTGGATTTTAAGTTTGAAATTTTGAAATTTTCACGTTACACTTATAGGATTGCATCTTGATTGAATTATAACTTTAAGAACCTAAAGAAGAGATTGAGTGGTAAAAGGTAAGAGTTTAAGATTATCTTATAAGAGCCAAAATTTCGAGCGAAACACGAGTGGAGTGATATTGAACGAGTGTAAACACGTAAGGGAGGGGAGTGGTCCATTTAAATTTCTTCATTTCAATTTAGTCATTTAAATTTTGGCATTTTAATTCAGTTATTTAAATTTCAGCATTTCAATTCAGTCATTTAAATTTTTGCATTTCAATTCAGTCATTTAGATTCTCGTAAATTCAAATTTCACAATTTACCTTTTGCATTATTTATTTTAAAAAAAAAATTCGGAATCATGAGCGGAGAGGAGAATGAGATTGATATAAGGATGTTTATGAAGGTCATACACGATCAATAGGAGGCTCTTAATCGAAGGATGGAAGGTTTGGAGATACTGTCACCTAAAAATCCTCGTGGACGAAAGTTTGACGACTACTATGATCACGATGAAAAACCAAACCGAAAGGAAAGATACGATAGGAACGATTGAGAGGATGGAGATCTGAGCGATATCAATGTCAACATTCCCGTCTTTCAAGGGAAAAGTGATCCCAAAAGCCTATTTGGAATGGGAAAGGAAAGTCGATTCTTTACTCCAATATCGAAATTACATAGAGGAGAAAAAGGTCGGGTTGGTCACAATGGAGTTCACCGACTATGCCAGCATTTGGTGGGATCAACTAGTCAAATCTCAAAGACGAAACAGAGAAACCCCAATCCACACATGGGAAAGTGTGAAAACAACCATGAGAAAAAAGTACGTCCCGTCATATTATTATAGGGATTTGTGTCAAAAACTTGAAGGTCTTACTCAAGGATATAAAAGTGTGGAAGAGTATTATAAAGAAATGGAGATGGCTATGATAAAAGCCGACGTTAACGAGGATGGAGAAGCCACGATGGAAAGGTTTGTGGGAGGACTTAATCGAGAGATTGCAGACATAGTAGATTTGCAATACTATTTGGACATGGAGGAATTACTACACAAAGCGATCAAAATTGAACGACAACTAAAGGCCAAGAAAAGTGCAAAGGTAAACACGACATTAAATAGTTCGTGGAAACCAATTTAGAAAGGAGAGAAGCCAAACCCGAGGGAGGACCACAAAGGAAAAATCGTGACTAATAACTTCAACCCACCAAAAGAAAAGAGTGAGGTTCCAACACTAACTCGGACTAGAGAATTCAAGTGTTTTTTATGCCAAGAATTTGGGCACATCGCATCAAATTGTCCCAATAAGCGTGCGATGGTCTTCTTAGAGAATGGCGATATAGAAAGTTTAAGTTCAAGCGATAACGAGATGCCATCACTCAAATATTGTAGTGATGTAGACGTGGAGGAACCGGTCAAAGGAAATTTATTAGTCACAAAGAGAGCCTTAAGTGTACAAATTAAGGAGGACGACGACCAAGCTCAACGGAAAAATATCTTTCATACTAGGTGTCATGTCAACAACAAGGTATGTAGCATGATCATCGATAGCGGAAGTTGCACAAACGTGGGTAGTACGTTATTGATCCAAAAGTTAAATTTGAAAACCAAGCGACACCCAAAGCAGTACAAATTGCAATGGTTGAGCGATTGTGGTAAAATCAAAGTAACAAAACAAGTAAAATCGCATTATCAATCGGGAAGCACAAAGATGAAATTTTGTGTGACGTAGTGCCGATGCAAGCAACTTACATCCTATTAGGGAGACCATGGCAATATGATAGAACAGTTAAGCATAACGGCTATAAAAATGATTATTTGCTTACTCAAAATGGGAGGTTGGTAATACTAAAACCATTACCACCGTGAGAAGCGAGCTTTGATCAAGAGAGGATTGCTAAAGAAATCCAAACTGACAACAACTTTAATGAAAAAGATGGGAAAAATGGCAAAAATGGCGTAGTAAAAAATTCAAGTATGAAAAAAAAGAAGGAAAAATGCGAGAAAGAAAAAGGAGACAAAGAAGCCGATGAGAGAAAAGCCATAAATAAAGAAAGTCAAAAAGGCAAAGAGGAAGAAAAGAAATTGGAAAAAGGGAAAAGAAACGAGGAAGAAGAGAGAAAAAAGAGTAAACTTATGAGGAAAAGAGAGGAGATGATTTTGTTACTTTACAAAGATATTTATTTTTCCACTAACGAATTCTCTTCCCATAAGTGTTGTCTCTTTATTGTAGGAATTTGAGGATATATTTCCAGAGGAATTACCTAAAGGAGTTCCTCCGCTTAGGGGAATCGAGCATCAAATCGATTTCATCCCCGGAGCGACGATCCCGAACTAATCCGCGTACCGAGCAAATCAAAAGGAAACCAAGGAATTTCAAAGGCAAGTAGATGAGTTGGTAGAGAAAGGCCTAGTGAAGGAGAGTTTTAGCCCGTGCTCGGTTCCAGTCATATTGGTTCCAAAAAAGGACGGCACCTGAAGAATGTGTGTCGATTGTCGAGCGGTAAATAAAATTACAGTAAAGTATCGACACCTTATTCCTCGACTTGATATGCTTGATGAATTGTATGGTGCATGTATGTTTTCCAAAATTGACTTAAAGGACGGATATTATCAAATTCGCATGAAATGATGAGATGAATGGAAAACAGCTTTTAAAACAAAATATGGTCTTTATGAATGGTTGGTTATACCGTTTGGACTATCTAATGCACCAAGCATGTTTATCAGATTAATGAATCATGTTTTAAGGCAATTTATTGAAAAATTTGTTGTGATCTACTTTGATGATATTTTAGTGTATAGTAAGTCACTAAATGAACATGTTAAGCATTTGAGGTCTGTATTTAGTGTGTTAAAATCGAATCTATTGTACGCTAATCTTAAAAAGTATACCTTTTGCATAGAATCAGTCGTTTTTCTCACTTTTGTAATTAGCTTAAAGGGAGTATCCGTGGACGAGGAAAAGGTAAGAACAATTAAGGAACGACCCACACCAAGGAACGCAAATGAGGTACGTAGCTTTCACGGTTTGACTAGCTTTATAGGAGATTTGTGAGAGATTTTAGCATTATTGCTGCACCTATGAATGAATTAGTTAAAAAGAATGTTGAATTTAACTGTACCAAAATATATGAAAAAATGTTTAATTTGTTAAAAGAGAAACTAACTAATGCCCCTATTCTAGTCTTACCAAATTTTGATAAAATATTTGAAATCGAATGTGACGAGATGGGAAAAGGAATTAGAGGTGTCTTGATGTAGGAAATGATGTCAATTGCTTACTTCTGTGAAAAACTTAGTGGAGCGGCATTAAATTATCCAACATACGACAAGGAACTCTACGCTTTGGTAAGGACATTACAAACATAGCAACACTACTTGTGACCTAAGGAGTTCATCATTCATTTCGATCATGAGAGTTTGAAGCATCTAAAGTCGCAAGGAAAATTGCATAAGAGACATGCCAAGTGGATGGAGTTCATCGAGACCTTTCCATATGTCATCCATTACAAAAAAGGTAAGGACAACGTGGTCGCTGATACGTTGTCAAGGAGGTACGTTTTAATCAATTCTCTATAAACTAAATTGTTAGGATTTGAATTTATAAAGGATTTGTATGAATCCGACATAGATTTTTGTTATGTATGGAGAAATTGTGAAAAATGTGCATGTGCTGATTATTATAGACACATTGGGTATTTATTTCGAAAGGATAAACTTTGTATACCTAAATGTTTATTACGTGAACTGCTTGTTACAGAAACACATGATGGAGGATTAATGAGACACTTTGAAATCGACAAAACTTTGCATATCTTGATAGAACATTCCTTTTGGCAAAAAATGAAGCATGATGTTATAACTATTTGTGAAAGATGCATTGAATGTAGGAAGACAAAGTCAAAGATCAAACCATATGGATTGTATAGTACTTTACCTGTCCCCGAGCACCCTTGAACGGATATTTTCATAGACTTTGTGATAGGTTTACCAAGAACACGAGGGGGTAATGATAGTATTTTTGTGATTGTAGATCGATTTAGTAAAATGACACACTTTATAGCATATTCTAAAACTAATGAAGCTACACATATAGCAGATTTATTTTTTTTAAAGAAATTGTGCGTTTACATGGATAGAACAATTGTTAGTGATAAGAATGTAAAATTTCTAAGTCACTTTTGGAGAACCTCATGGAATAAGCTAGGTACAAAATTGTTGTTTTCCACTGTGGCACGCCCCCAAACGGATGGACAAACCGAGGTAGTAAATCGAACTTTATCTACTTTGTTGAGAGTAATAGTTCCTAAGAATTTAAAACAATGGAAAAAATTTTTGCCACATGTTGAGTTCGTTTACAATAGAACTGTTTATTCTACTACTTTTTACTCACCATTTGAAATTATATATGGCTTTAACCCTCTTGCACAGCTTGATTAATTACCATTATCTTCTAATGAATTTGTTGATTTAAATAGAAAAAGAAAAGTTGAATTTGTAAAGAAATTTCACACGAAGGTTCGGGAAAACATCATACAGAAGAACGAGCACTATGCACGACAAGCCAACAAGAATAAAAAAGAAATCATCTTTGAACCTGGAGATTGGGTTTGGGTGCATCTAGAAAAGGAGAGATTTGTGGAGCGGAGAAAGAATAAGTTACAACCGCGAGGAGACGGACCCTTCCAAGTGTTGGAACGCATCAACGACAATGATTACAAGATTGACTTACCGAGCGTATATGGTAATGTAAGCGCTACTTTTAATGTTAGTGACTTATCTTTGTTTGATGCAGATTTGAGGACGAATCTTCTTGAAGAGGGAGGAAATGATGTGGTCAAAGGAGCAACTAAGAACAATAAAAAAACAATAGGATCCATTGATGAACATAGGAGGACCAATGACGAAATCAAGAAAAAAGAAAATAAACAAAAGACTACAAATTTTAATCAAAGACATCCAAGAAAAGGAATCATCACAAAGATGTGCAACGAACCATAATATTATTAAGTGTTGATGAAGAAGCAAGGATTGGAAAAGAAGCCCAAAACATAAGAGATGTCTAAAAAAATAAAGACTTCTCACATGGTCACTCAATATAGCATTACTCTAGCCCAAACTTTTTAAGCTCAAAGTTCATACAAGTACCACACCATTGGGTTAGGCCCAAAAGTTGAATTAATTCGAAACTTACGATACTTAAACCTAATTTTCGCGACCACCATTCACTTGCACCACTTTCCAAATATCAATTTTTTTTTCTTGTTTTTTAGCAACTTTCATATTATCTAATTAGGGTATTTTATTAGTTTCTAAATTATGTTACTATCTTACTAAATTTATATTTTTGTCTATTTAAAGGAGGCTTGTAATATATTTAATGGACTTTTGATAATGAATTGATTTTTATGAAGCTTTTTTCTTTGTGATGAGATCCTTATAATTCTCTTCTTAAGTTCTTATATTAGAACTTGATCTTCTTCAAATGTATTCTTGAAAAGATCAAACTTGATAGTTTAAGTTCAACCAATGAGTTTGGTTCGGATCTAACTACTTTTCTTATAACTACGGTTCCATCACTAATTTTTTATTAGGGTCAAGTTTCTTTTTCTTGTTCTTTCGAATCAATAAAGGCATAATTTCCTTTGATTTCCGCATTGTGTGTTGGGTCTAAAATTTCTAATATCTTAAGTTTGCATCAGAATATTTTTTACAATATTCGATATCAAGAAAAATATTGTAAATCTTATTTTTCGTAGTGATATTTTTTTTAACTTGGTCCCTGTGGTTTTCCCGATTTGGGTTTTTACGTAAAATTCTCGGTGTTCATTTTAACAATTATTTTTCTTACTTTTTGGTCGTTATAATTATACAGTGTGGAAAAATATTTTTGGTATTTTTTAAATCGTATCTGCTATCATTTCCTCGTACCGCTTATTTAGTAGTGTAATTATACTGTTTAAGTGAGTTCTGTTTAGGAGACTGAATTATAAGTAGGACCGTTTGTGACCCCTGAAGCGTTTCCTGATAACTTACTTGGAAAGATAATTCTGTCTAAGAAGACTATCAAGAGCAGTCTTTCTTGACAATTATCCTCGTTAGTACTCGCCACATTTTACAACGGTGACATTATTATTGTTCCCACTACTTTCGTTTAGTTAGTTTTCCCAACAAGTGGTATCAGAGACTCGTTATTATGACGAGAAAGATTGAAATTGAAAAATTTAACAGAAACAATTTCTACTTGTAGAAATTAAAAATGAAGGCGTTGTTGCGGAGAGGTGGTTATGCCATGGCCATCAACGACATACTGACGAACGCTGAAGATGAAAAATAGAACAAAGCAGATGAGGATGCTATCGTCATTTTACATCTTACTCTAACAGATAGAATTTTATCAAGTATCTCAGAAACTACAACTGCCAAGTAGATATGAGATACGTTGACATAACTATATGAATCAAAGTCGTTGCATAATAAAATTTTCTTGAAAAGAAAATTATATATTTTTCGAATGTCAAAGTTGACCACATCAATACTCTGAACACATTATTTTCTCAATTTACAGCATTGGAGCACAAAATTGACGAGAATGAACGAGCCAAATTTTCACTTCAAAGTTTGTCTGATTCTTACAATTACCTCATTATAAATTCGGTCAATGGTGCTGTAAATACAAAATTGATATTCAATGATATTGCAGCTGCGATTCTTGAAAAAGAAAGCAGACGGAAGAACAATGATCACTTTTCCGTTAAGGCCTTATCAATTACAAAAGGAATATTAAATGAACGCGAGTTCTCTGGAGCCAGCACGTCAGGCAGATCATCAAGTGCTATAATTGCGGCAAAATGGGTTACATGAAAAAAGATTGCTGGAAGTTGAAAAAGAAACAAGGCTATTAGGGCCCGATTCTTCCCCGAACCAGATCTCGACGATAGGATTCCTGAATTAGGAAGATTCTCAAAACAACTTCAAAACGTACATTCCCTAAGTGAAAATTCATCTACCCATGGGGGAAAAAGGTCATGTGTGGTACCAGCATATAGGAACCTTTAGATGTTATCATGGGGTCCAAGGTTCAACTCGCTGGGGAGGGCAAAAATTCCACTACCCATGGAGAAAAAGGTCATGAGTGAACAGTGGCACCACAGATTCTGAGGCTGACCTGGGCCGGTGTATAACCATTCGCGGATCCTGCCTAGTGTGGTGGGCCAGCTGAACTGTCATAGCTTGCCTCTATTGTCTTTGCTTTAAAGATATAGAGGAACTATTTATATGGAGCTAGCTTCCAGGTTTTCTCCGATCATAAGAGTCTGAAATATTTATTCACTTAGAGAGAGCTCAACTTGAGGCAGCGCAGGTGAATGAAATATTTAGAAGATTATGATTTTAGCTTGGAGTATCATCCCGGCAAGGCTAATACTATTGTAGATGCATTGAGCCGGTATCCTCGCGTATCACTATCTTGCTTGATTCTGGATAAGTGGAAGAGATTGGTGACAATCGGAGATTTTGAGTTAAACTATCATGATTCTGGAAGCATGACATGTGTCTACCATGTAGTGGCTACACCTTCGATGCTCACAAGGGTGAAGCAACTACTGCGTCAAGATGAGGAGCTCGTAGTAAAGGTGGGACAACTCCAGAATGGGGAACAACTTGAGGGTTGGTTAGTGAACGCCGATGATGATCTATTCTACCATGGTAAGGAAGCAGTTCCCAACCTCGCCAATTTAAGACAAGTCATCCTAGATGAAGCTCACAGATCCAGTTTTTCCATTCATCCAAGCAGTACAAAGATGTATCAGGATCTGAAACGTTAGTATTGGTGGGCTGACATGAAGCGAGAAGTAGCAGAATTTATTACCAGATGTATGACTTGCCAGCAAGTTAAGGCCAAACGCCAGCAGGTTAAAGTCGAATACCAGAGAGCGGCCGGCAGGTTTGCTTCAACCATTATCTATTCCAAAATAGAAGTGGGAGGAGGTCACTATTGACTTCGTTACCCATCTCCCTATGGCTCCCCAAAGATTGGATGTTATCTGAGTTATTGTGGATCGGCTGACAAAGTCGGCACATTTCATTCATGTTCGGATGATTTTCTCTGTTGCCAAGCTCAGATGATTATGTGTGCATAACATTGTTCGTCTTCATGGGGTACCCTTAAGCACAGTGTCTCACCATGATCCTCATTTTACCAAAGAGTTGTAGAGAATATTGCAAAAGGAGCTCGGTACGAAGACCAAGTTCAGCACTGCACATTATCCCCAGACAGATGGGTAGTCTGTGAAGACCATTTAGATATTGGAAGATATGTTAAGGTCATGTGTTTTGGATTTTGGTAACAGTTGGATCAAGCACTTGCCACTGGTGGAGTTTGTATACAATAACAGCTTCCAGACCAGCATCAGAGTCTCTTCGTTAGATGCACTGTATGGCCAACCATGCCATTTCCCTTTGTGTTAGATTGAAAAAGAGGAACGACTTACGCTTGGGCCTGATATCATCCAAGAGACCACTGAGAAGATCCATCAGATCCGTGAAAGACTGACGGTAATGCATATCCGGCAGAAGAGTTATGCCGACCTAAAGAGACGCGAGGTAGAGCTCGAAGCTGAAAACTTTGTCTTTGTGAAGGTTCATCCTACTCGTGGTGTCGGCCGATTTTGGGTTAAAAGAAAGTTAGCCCCAGGTATATTTGTCTAATCAAATTGTTGAGAGGATTGGAGTGGTAGCTTACAAGCTGGATTTTTCGCCTCAGTTGGTACATGTGCATAATGTTTTCCATATATCCCAACGAGGAAGTACATTCCAAATCCGTCTCACAATGTTTCGTGGAATGATGCGCCCGTCAGGCTAACACGATGTACGATGAGGAGCCATAAAGGATTTTGTGACGCGAGCTTTGGTTGCTACATCGTCGGGAAGTTTCATACGTTCTGGTGTTATGGAAGAACCACACAAAGAAAGAAACTACTTGTGAGCTTGAGTATGAGATGGCGGAGAGATACCCCTACCTTTTCTATGATATGTAGTTTAGGCAAATTTCGGGTACGAAATTCATAAAAAGAGGGAAAAATATAAAATCTGCTAAAATTTAATAAAGATAAATTTACGAATAAATGTTTCGCTAATTTTTAAGTGGAAATTTAAGCGCGAATACTCGAATTTTTTAAAAAATTACGACGTACGAATTTTTGGTCACTTATGACCCATACGAAAAAATTGAGAAAATAAATTTAAAAAATTTAAGTGGACATTCGCGCGTTTCAAATAAATTAAATTTACGGGAGAAGAACGTCAGAATTTATAGAAGGGAATTATTCAGGAAATTTAAAATGAAAAACCAAAAACCGTTAAATGATTTTAAATAAAATAAATTAAAAATAATAAAGTAAAAAAATAAAAATTTAAAACGATAAGTTTTTAAGAAACCTTATCGTTTTAGTGAAAAGAAACGAGAGAGAGAGAGAGAGAGGAGACCGAACGCCGACCGCGGGAAAGAGAGGAGAGCCGACGCCGGAACTACCATCGTTCGGCCCAATTTTGATACCAAACTCTTCGTTTCAAAAAGTAGATCAACGTTGGTGAAGAAGGTTTTTGAAGGTAACCTCTTAAACTCATGATTTTTGGCCGAGAAGTTTCAGGTTTTTGAGTTTTCGTAGATATGAGATTTGGGTCGATTTTCTTGGTGTTTTGGGTAGGATTCGATCAGAAAGGAGGTGAGAAATGTGTTGAAAACGAGTTTTGGTGGAAAACAAGCCTGGAAAATGTGTTTTCCAACCCCGAAATCTCGTTGGCTTTCTGCCGTCGATGGTCGAGTCAACTCGGCCATAGGCCGAGTTCGCTCAAGCCCAAGGCCGAGTTGGGCCTAGGGCGGGTCTGACTAGAACCCAGTTGGGCTTACTGGGGTCCAACCCAAGCCCATCTGGGCTAGGTTCGTCTGCCCTAGATCTGGTTAACCTAATCAGTTTGGACCAATCCGACCCGAACCGAGTCCAACCCAACCCGAATCTAGAAACAAAAGTCAAAGTCAACTATTAGCGTTGACTTTGACCATTGACTTATATTTGATTTATACTGATTACGTTATACCTAGCCTAGCATGCACGTATACTATTTTTGGTAGGATACCACTAGTATTAACGTCGGCATTTTTACTAGCATGTGCATTTTACAGTATTTAGGCATGTACACATTTTGTTTCATTTATATTACCTAGTAGAGTTTAAATGTCATGTTTTACTCGCCCTAGCTGACAGACTCGATTTGAGATTTATCGTGAGATTTATAATATTGTCATGTATATGAGTTTTATACATGCATTTGTTTTATGTGGTTGTCATTTAAAGTTTGATACTAAAGAAAACAGTCTGACACTCTTAGCTGGGCCTATACACTGAGAGTATTAGGGGGTTTTTCCCATATGCACCCGTGTTTGAGGGTTGCTGTGGTACTCCCTACACTTGTTTGGATAGGGTACTCCCCGCGAATGGAGGAAGTGGACTGGATGCTATGGCTCTCCCCATTACCCGACCTGGCTAGTGTCTGTTCGTTGCTACCCCCAGTTGATAAGTCTTTTATGCAGTGTTCTCGATGGCACATGATATGGTTGATCCGTTTGATCTCTCTTGGTACTTTGACCTTTCTCTTCTCCCTATGAGGTTCTGCCAATGTTATCGCGGTCTTTCTTTGTGGTGTAATTCAGAGGATCTTTGAGTGACTTCCCTTTTTTCACTGTTCACCTGAATATATATGATAATATGGTTGATGTGGGCCTATTTTTACTACACATACTTTATTTTTAAAGCTAGCCCTATCAATCGTTTTAAAAATGATGAAGAGAATTTAATTACATTGAAATTGGTTTTAAATTTTTAAACACGTCCATTAATTTTAAACGGGCATGCATAATGTGATAAGTGATAGGTATAATATTCCATACTGAGTTTGTTACTCACTCCAACGACTCCCCTCTCTATAGGTAAAGGAATAAGGAATCGGAAGTGAATCAGATCTGCGCCTATTTTCCTTTGTGTTACCCTCATTTTAGTTTTTTAAATTTGAATATGTAGGAACATATTTTAGATTGTACCATACATTATGTATTCACTTATTTTAATTTTTCCGGTATTTCTACTATTAACTGTATCCTCACATTTGTTATTGCGAGAAGCTATGGATTGGCAATTAAACTTTCGCATAAAGCTTTAAGTTAGACGATGAACCTCCCTGAGGTTGATCGTTTAGTCTGGCGTTTCTGTTAGGCCCCCTCATGGGTTGTGACAATATCAAATTTCTATTATGTGCCGAATATGAAGAGCAATATCTTTAGCTTGGGTCAACTCTTAGAGAAAGGTTATGATATTCACTTGAGAGATAATAACATTTCTATAACAAATAAAACTAACAACTTAATCGCAAAGGTGCCGATGTCAAAGAATTGAATGTTTGTGCTCAACATTCAAAATGAAACTGTTAAATGTCTCAATGCGTGTTACAAAGATGCATCTTGGCTCTGGTATATTACATTTGAGCATCTCAACTTTGGAAGACTAGAATTGTTGTCCAAGAAGTAGACGGTGAAAGGATTACCTTGCATTTGTCATCCTGATCAAGTATGTGAAGAATGTTTACTTGGTAAGCAATTCGAGAAAAGTTTTCTAAAGAAATCAAACTCAAGAGCTAAGAAGCCGCTAGAACTCATACATACGAATGTGTGTGGTCCAATCAAGCCAAGCTTACTCGGTAAGAATAATTATTTCCTTCTTTTCATTGATGATTTCTCAAGAAAAACATGGGTATATTTCTTGAAGCAAAAATCTGAGGTCTTTGAAGTCTTCAAGAAATTCAAAGCTACCGTCAAGAAAGATAGTGACCTATAGATCAAAGCTATAAGGTCTAATCGAAGAGAAGAGTTCACCTCAAAAGCATTGGAAAAATTTCATGGATGAAGAGATAAAGACAATCGAGAAGAATGATACGTGGGAGCTAGCTTCACTTCCAAAAGGGTACAAGACAATCGGAGTGAAGTGGGTGTACAAAGCAAAGAAAAATGTCAATAGAAACGTCCAAAGATACAAGGCGAACTTGGTGGCAAAAGGCTATAGTCAAAGAGATGGTGTCAACTGTGATGAGATATTTGCTCACGTTGCTCGACTAGAAACTATTAGATTGATTATTTCTATGGCAGCTCAAAATAAATGGAAAATACATCACATGGATGTGAAATCTGTTTTTCTCAATGGAGCTCTTGAAGAAGAAGTCTACATCAAGTAACCTCAAGGTTGTGAGATCAAGGGAAAAGAAGACTTAAAGTTAAAGAAGACACTCTATGGGTTGAAGCAAGCCTCAAAAGCTTGGAATGCTCAAATTGACAAGTACTTACAAGATAGATAGTTCATCAAGTGTCCATATAAACACGCACTCTACATCAAAATCAAAAACGGTGATATCTTGATTGTGTGCCTGTACGTAGATGACTTGATATTCACAAGCAGCAATTCAAGTATGTTCGAAGAGTTTAAAAAGGAGATGATGGAAGAGTTTGAAATGACTGACATCGGAATCATTTCTTACTACCTCGGAATTGAAATAAAGCATAAAGACAATGGCATCCTAATCATACAAGAAGGCTATGTCAAAGAAATACTTAAGAAATACAAGATGAATGACTCCAATCCAGTCGCCACACCAATGGAATGTAGAATCAAGTTGTCAAAGCATGAAGAAGGAGAAAAAGTAGATCCAACACTTTTTAAGAGCTTGATTGGTAAATTGCGATATCTGACATGCACAAGGCCAGATATTCTTTATGCAGTTGGAGTTGTTAGCAGATTCATGAAGAATCCAACAACTCATATGAAGCCAGAAAAAAAAAAATTCTTCGTTATTTAAGAGGTACAACAAACTATGGTTTATACTATTTTGAATCTGATGATTACAAGCTCGTTGGATACAATGATAGCGTTTGGAGTGGAGATATAGATGATCGAAAGAGCACGATTGGCTTTGTCATTTACATGGGAGACACTGCCTTTACATGGATGTCAAGGAAGCAACCAATCATCACTCTCTCAACATGCAAGGCAGAGTATGTAGCTGCTACTTCGTGTGTCTGTCATGCAATTTGGCTCAGAAACCTATTGAAGGAATTGCGTCTTTCACAAGAGGAGCCAACCAAGATTTGTATAGATAACAAGTCAGCAATAGCTTGGCCAAGAGCCTAGTTTTTGATGATCGAAGTAAGCACATTGACACGCGCTATCATTATAGCTTTGGCCAAGAGCCTAGTCTTTGATGATCGAAGTAAGCACAATGACACGCGCTATCATTATAGCTTTGGCCAAGAGCCTAGTCTTTGATGATCGAAGTAAGCACATTGACACGCGCTATCATTATATACGAGAGTGCATCATGAAGAAATATGTACAAGTGGAATACGTAAAGTCTCATGATCAAGTAGTTGATATCTTCACTAAACCACTTAAGCAAGAAAACTTCGTTAGATTAAAAACTTTAATTGGAGTAACAAGAAATCAAATTTAAGAGAGGATGTTGAAATTATAAACTTGACTTCTTGGTGTAGCTTGGAGAAACGTATAGAAACTTGAAGAAATTATTAAAAACTTGTTGAACCTTATAGAAGTTTATAGAAGTGTTAAGATTATAGAAATGTCTAGTGTAACATGTTCTAGAGAAGTCTTCTCTAGATCTTTTTAAAGAGTCAATTATGACCACTAGATTAGAGTTAAGGTGGCTTAATCTTAGTCATTGATTGAAAAAGTACCACTGGTATAAATATGGGTAATGTTTTTGAGTTTGTGTGAAGAAAATAAAAAAAAAAAACGAAAGTGAGATATAAGAGAAGTAATTTTTTCTTCTAAACTCTCTAGCCTCTTTCCTTTCAAAATATTTTCCAACAGAAACTGTAGTTTTGCAATCTGTCAAACATTTTTCTTCAAATTCATGGTCTCGACGATCAAAATATATACAATAGGTTTACCTTCTAATGTTATATTATAATTTTACTTTTTGAACCCGATAATTAATATTTGTTTATATAATTTGTCTTAATTGTTTTATTAATTACTGAGTGGTAGGTAAAAGGACACATCAATAACATAAGAATAAGTCTACAATTATAGTGATAAGTGGGTCTGATAAATTATTTTCCCTACCAATCTTAAATTGTACTTTCAGTGCAAAAAATGTGACTAAATGATGGTCTCCAATCAATCTTGAGACACTACAAAATATCGACAACTTGTTTCAGAAACTCAAACGCCTAATTCTGTGAGAACACGAATCCAGACTTTCGATACATTTCGGAGATTTTATTGGCTTCTGGCCTCCTACTCCAAGACCTCAGCTCACCCATCCGATCACCTCCTAAACCCGGAAGTATTCTCGGTACTGGAAAAAACCAAAGCATGCAGTTTGTCTTCTTCGCAAGAAGGAAACAACCTTGGAAATGTCGGAGAAAAGCTCCATCGAAAACTCATATTCGATGCTGTCAACGAGATTTGAACTCGGAAATTGCAATCTAATGACATTTCTTCCAAGCTGTGGTCGATACCAAACGGGGTTTCTAGAAAAACTCTGAGCTGACGAAGATGTCGGGATTTAAAACCTCATGCAAGTAGAGTTGATGATTCATGGGGAAAATTGGAAGAACCTTCACGACGAGGTTTCCCAAGCGGTTTTAGACGTGGAAAGACTGATTTTCAAAAGCTTGCTTGATGAGACTCTGAAGATCGAGTGAGCTTATGTAATGATATATAAAAGATACCAAATGTTGTAAAACCACTAGTGCGTTTGCTTCGTCAAGCGCCTCCGTAGCATAGTGGTAGTGCGTTCGCTTCGTAAGCGAAAGGTCGCGAGTTCGATCCTCGCCGGGGGCTTTTATGAATTTAATTTTTTTCTGAATTTCTTCTGTCTTGTGGGGCCCGCGAATTAGGTTAAGTTACATTAAAATAAAAGACTGTAATTTTGCGCATAGGACCACTCCTTCCTCCTCCTATGCTTCTCTTGCTGATGCTGTCCATTAAAACCACTTGAGACTGCCACATGAACTCCAACTGTGGCTTCATGATAACTTTAACATCTCTCGCCGAGATCAAAGCTTTTGAGATTACTCGTAATTTACTGGTTTTCGTGTTATCCTTTGTTTCGTTCCTTCTTCAAGTGCAGAATTGCAACTGGGGTTAAAGAGGTAGTTACTATCTGGGTTTTGTGGAAGTATTATTGAGTTATCAGCATGCACATGTAAGAGAGAGAAAGAGAGAGAGAGTAGGGCTGCCATCGCTGGGCTACCCTACTTCTCTTTCACAATAATTGTCCATAGTTGCAAGCTTTTCTTTCTTTTCTGCAACTGTCTGCAACTGCAACTTCTCTTTGACCTATTATTTTTTTTTTTTAATTTACAAAAGAAGAAAAATGCGTGTATTTCAATAATCTGATGCACAATTATTTCTCTACACCCGCTTTATGAAGAACTATTATAAGATTAATTGACAAAAATAAGCATTAGAAAATGAGTTTCTAATCTGGTTCATTTTGAATCTGTCCATCATGTTCGTATATCACACATTGTTCATCGCTATGAATGCTTGAGCCGGTCTGTCTTGCTTTGAGTTCTTTCCTATTTCTGGATTTAGATGTTCATCTAAACCTGCGCATATCATCAATAAAATAACAGTAAGACAAATGAAAATCTAATAATCTTGCCAGATTTTGAAAAAAGGATTCTGTACTGTATGATCTAGAAATACACAATATATGAGAGTTCTTCTCTTTGCTCTTCTTGACTGTGATTATGTAGATTTTGACTGATCATTCATGTTCCCAAAAATTCAAACATAATCTTATAGAAAAGAACTTACCCCGTTTATCGATTTGCAATTGTCGTCTTTGCGTTATAATTTTATCGGATGTTCGGATGAGGAAAACGTAGCAAGAACTCAATTACCTAGGATCATCCTTTTCTGGGGTGTTCTTGTTTTCTGAATTTGCAGGCTTGGGACTAACATTTGGAGGAAAAAACTTAACAGATGAGCTGAAAAGATGAGTGGAATTTAACATTTGGATATTGCTGTAAAGTCTGGCAGTATCACTACTCTCCAATGGAGTGGAGATATAAGCAGGAAAAGGTGTAAACAAAGCAGCTGGTGTTACAGAAGGTTGGCAGAGGAAAATTTGGGAAGACGATGCAGATAATAATGGAGGAATTTGTAGAGAATTATGGGGTGTTTCGGTAATCTCCAATTGGGGTTGAAAAACTCCATGATTTCCAAACTGAGATAGAGATAAACAAGAGGGTTGATCCGAATAGTAACAGTTATCGTAAGCAAGACTGGGCAAAGACGAAACATTTGCCGATTGGAGTAGCTTTTGCCCGGAAATTTGGTTGTTGTAATCCCAAATGGCTCGATGAACTTGCTCTTCGTCGTCTTCTTCATCATCTTCGCCTGTTTTAATCCACTTTTCTTTCGCTAAATTCTCTCCTCTTTGCATTTGCTTACTTTTCAGCCTAATTTCTGCATTAGAATTCAAGTAGATGATATTGTTTTGATTCGTGCATCAACATAACAAAAGTCTCACGCCGGTAGGTAAAATTCGAACCTGAATGATCTTGAGAAGCCAAAATTTCCCGGTCGAATTGACCGAATCCGGGAGACAGTTGGAGCGGAGGGAGCTTATCGATATCAAGCTTTGTGACGGTAAGCAACCAATCGATTACCTTGCTTGGTTGATTAACACCAAGTCTATCTTGAAGATCATATAGTTGAATTGCAGTTGGAACTGAAAGTCTGATCCTCCTATCTCTCAATCCTCGGATTGTACAAACTTTACTATGTCTATCTTTCCCTCCAAACGTTCGAGAAACTCGCACAATCCTCGGATTTCTCGATCCCGACCATGATCTTGAACTCGATGCCGACAACTTGGGTAATTTCCACTCGTTTGTGGTGGTCTCTCCCTCTTCCCTTGCTTTTAAGCCTTTTTCCTTTGAATTCATGATAATTTTTCTTCACTTTCTTGTTTCTCTTTTCCTTTGAGTTGAAGATCCGAGGAAAATACTTTTAATTTGCTCTCATCCTCGAGGTGTGTTAGTCAACTGAAACTCTTTAGCTTGATCTTTCTGACCTGCAAATAGCTGGGTTTACCTGCCCATAATTATCATATTTTGTTAATAAGAGCCCTAAGTTTCTGTTCAAAAGCTCTGCAGATTACAGAAAAAGAAGCAGAAAACATTATGTATTTGAATGGATAATGAGGTATAATAAATGAAAGAGGGAAAGCCAGAAGCTCCACGATAGAATTTTGACTTCAAAGGAAGAAAACATAAAATCAGATGAAGAAGATCAAAATGATCATAATTTATGGACAATTGTTTACGATTATTCCAAAAAAAACAATTCTGTGATCATAGGAGTCACCTGTTCATGAAACTTACTTCTACTTGAAACTAAGAAAATTCACTGACATTGGTCGACCTCCATAGCCAAGACCTCGGAGAAGGAAGAAGAGGAAAAACCCTACAAAAATTCTGCAGAAACTGCCACAAAACAAGTTCGAAAATTCAAGAACAAATCGAAATCTTTTCAGTCCATTTCTTTTCAAAAGTAATAAACTCTAAAGACTGCAACTTTAGTTTAGAAAAAGGTGCTGGAATTTAACAAGAACACGTTGAATATGGAGAGAAGAATGAACAGCTATTAGGATTCTCCGGTTCATGAGACTTTTTTTTTTTTTTTTTGCCAAAAAAAAAGGTTTTAAAAATTACATTTTTATTTCAAATTATTAGATTAAAATTGCGAGAAATCAGTGGCTTCATAATCAACCCTAGTTTGCCTTTTCTTCCCTATAATTTTACCTTATAATTATTCATCATTAGCTCTATAGATTATACATAGACATGGTTGAACTTCTTTGGGGACCATTTATAGATCTTCAATTTTCTTTTTCCAAAAAAAAAAAAGAAAGAAAGAATTTTTAAACTTTATTCTAGAAGTTACAGTAGCTTTTATTTTTTGGTATCAAAATTTGAGCGAAGGTGAGGGAGAGGTTCCCAAGTATATATTATGCGAGAAACTTTATGCGTATTAATCTATGTCAAACAATATCAACTTGTCGTATACTTCCATTCAACTATGATAGATTGGTAGAAGATCGAAACTTGTTATGATGCCATGTCATATTGTAATTTCAAAAGCTCAAGCAAATATGAGATTTGGGTTGCATTACATGTATGGTTTTGAAAATTTTTAAATCAATGAGGTGTACCACTTGCCCAAATTGTGTTTTTTTTTAGCGAAGAGGGTTTTTTGTGGTACGTATCCTACAAAGTGTAACATCCACAACCCCACCAAGTCAATATTATTTACTTTGAACTGATACCTGCATGATTTTATTTTTGAGTTTGAACACAAAAAGGTCTTATATTAGTTGGAGATGTGATATAGATTATATCCACATGATGTGGGATTGATACATACCATATAAGTGAAATCTTGTCTCTAACTAATATAAGGTATTTTGGGATAAGTCATGTGAATCTCAACCTAAAGTGGACAATGTTTTATTACTTGATGGAAATCCAGATATTAGAGACTAATCAAAAAATGTAGAGGGACGTCAAGCTTCCCCTACATAATGAGATCATGATGGCACATTCTTGCGAGGCTTTGTTGGGACTTAATACCAAATGATGAGATTGCAATTCCATATTGTTTTGTTGTGGTCTTGGGTTATACTAAACAATTAAGATTTTATTTTCAACTTGTATAAAGTTTTTTGGGTAAAAATCCAAGAACAAAGTCGTACGAGCCTTAATCCAAAGCGAATAATATTATTATTGTGCAAAACGAAACACTAAGCAAGATCATGTATCACATTTAATTTATATATGATAAATAAAGCATCAATTCCATGAAGAAAAAATTATCAAAATTTGAATTTTAATAAAACATGGAGAATTAAAGATGAAAATTAATTAAGTGATATGAATTGATAAAAAATGAATAATTAAAATAAAATTAAACACGAAACAAATCAAATAAGAATAACACAAGAAACATTGTTTAGATTTGATTTCTCCTTTTATATAAATTTACAACTGATGTTTGTGGGATACTATCACAAAAATATTTAGATGATCGAGAATTATCTTTTTATGTAGAAAACTCGCTAGAATTGCTTGACTAATTCAATCTATATTTTCTTCAAATTTATGATAGACAAATATTATAAAGAATTCATGAAAATGCAATATCTAATATGATCATGTAATTCAAGGAAACGATGTGTAAATACTTGAGACTCACTACATAACATATACAAAATTAGTACATCGGCACATTTCAATATAAGTCTTAATTTTAATTAACTTTTTCAGCAAATAAGAAATCAAATATTTATTCATGCCTTTTGAACACGAAATAAATTAATCATGAAAAATCTATTAAATTAACAAAATAAATTTATGCAACAAAACCCAACGAGAGTATATAAGAGTTGCTATCTCTTCATAGACACTCAATATTTAGCTCGTAGGAGTAGATATAATCATTCTAAATATTATGTTAATGATAAAAGAACAATAAAACCAAATTCTCTCTTCGGAACGGTTTGCCATACTTTGTTGCAATAATTGTCACTGAATTGTTGTTTCTAAAAGTGTTAGAACTTGTTCTATAAATGGAGAGAGATATAGATTCGGTGACGATCTTCTTTCGCTGGTGTATCCTTTTCTGGCATCCTTCATCTTCTCTAGTGTGTTATGCTCCTTAATCCATTTCATGTCCCCTTTTATTGTCCAAAGATTTCCTTTCTAAAATGTTTTTCCCTCCAAAAAAGCTTGCACTATCCTCTAACTTATTTTTGAAAGCAAGATCAAAGTAGCTCGCTGATATGATTCAACCCTGCAATCATATATTAAACAACTCAAAATCCAAAGTTCAGTGCTTCTCGATTAAATCCGATAAACACCTCAATTTATTAGTCACAAAATATATCAAAAATAGATCCAAATGATGTAAAAATTGGAGGAGATCTTAAATGATGACTCACGAATAAGATTTGAAAATAACGTGCAAAAATAATAAGAAACGCAAAAATTATGCAAGAGAAAATCTGTGACCAATCCAGTAAGCAACTTGAGCACTTCCAGGGGATGTACACTTTTCAAGGAGAGTGACAACGGTACTTTGGCTATGATGTTCACTTTTACTACTATTTTCCAACCGCCAAAGATTTTAGGAGGAAAGATGTTGATAAAAACTACAAACCACCAATTAGTTTGAAGTAATGGAGGCTACAACTCCAATCGGCCAAGAACCGCAGATCCTTACCTTTAGAGTCAATCCTCTTGAGACTTAAGAAAAACACATCAATATTTTATTGATATGAAAAAGATCTATACAAACTCCAATAACAATGGTTTAATATCCTAAAATGGTTAAGGTTTAGCTTTAAGAAAATAAGGAAAAGAAGATGTGGAGAGGTCTCAGCCACGGGTGAGGACACTCCTCCAATCTTCGACTGTAGATGAGAGTTCCTTGCATGGTAATTTGCTTCGAGTCCTTATGGAGGTAATGAGCTATGAAATTCAAATGTTGAAGAAGAAAAACCACGTCATTCGATTATATGGACCGGGCTTGATTGGTGAATCCGAATAATGAGTTGAGCGCCCTTTTGGAGAAAATGGAGCAGGCCTTCAAGAGAGTTTCTTATTAGATTGGTGTTTAGTACAACCAATTTTGAGTGTGATAATGGAGGATCCCCCCAATTTGAGTCGTTTCGTTAGCGCATCTTTGAGTTGTCATGGATTGGGTTTACTTGATGAAAATTGCGGATGAGAGAAAGAGAGAGAGAGAGCGAGACTGAGCATTTCTTTATAAATATGTGGGTCATAGCCTTGACCACCCATCTAACCTAAATGTCTATTCATGCATGCATAATTTAAGGCTTCATAAAGTTGCCAAAAAATTTAATAAAAGAGCTAGTGTTTGCCAAAATAAAATAAATAAAAATAAAACATAGAGTTCACAGTTACAAAAGATTGTCATCGGGAAGACAAATTCTCTCTTGATAAGTCTTGACTACTATGTCCCAAGTGAGCACGTGCAAAGGCTTGTCCTTATCATAAGCGTCCGGATCTCAGTCCAAGTTATTAATAAGTTCATCACCTGCAAAAATAGTAGTTTGTCAGTAACAAGAGTAGATAATAAATGTGTCTTGGTTTGGGATCTTGTTATAGGCCTCTAAGGCATATCACTTGCCCTCCTCCAAGATTTCAGCTACTAACCGACGCATTCTCCACAAAATTTCCATCAGTCTTCCCTCTTTCATCTCCTTACATTTTATCATTTTAAAATAATCTGTTTTTAATAAATCTTCTCGATCCTCTTTTTCTCTTAACAACCTTCAACTTTTTTCACCCGATTTAAATTTTCTTCTCAAAATAAATCTACGCATATTATAATTTCACATAAGATTTACCTTAAAAAACGTGTTTATATATGAAAAAGATGTTGTAGCATGCTCTAACAAAAACATGATTTTTATTTATTACTTTAACTTAATTCGAGCAATATAAATAAAAATAAATTGTGAAGAGAACTATTTTTCATGAGTTATCAACTATATTACTTGATGGATGTGAGAATGTTATCGAAGACAAAGATGACTAAGATCAGGTAATTGTGAGGTATCAACTTTTATCAAGGGATTTGCACAGTCTCATTTATTTGAAAAGGTGAAAGTTAATGATTTATAAATAGAGTTTTCATCTTAATCTAATACTTACATGTTTTAAGGTAAAACGCAAGAACAAAATGTGCAAATTTCAATTAAAAAAAATAATATTGCACTAACAAAACCGAGACTCCACAATTTTTGCAAGTGTAAGAGAGAGCATGTTGATCGTATATTGTGGTGAAGATGTAGTACAAGTGACATCATTATTGTTTGAGGTTGAATCACTACAAATCTTCTATGTCGGTGGCATTCTTAACTATTTGTTTAATTTTTTTTAGGATTTATTTTGTTCCAAAAATTATAGTTCAATTCCTTACTCAAATTAGAAGGAAATATTGATACTACCCATCATTTATTAGGAAAACATGGGGTGCAATACTAGTCATGAGTCTTCATTGTTTGTTCTTTTCTTTGCATCAAAGAAACACTTTATAGCCACTAACGAAAATCATCATAATCCAAAGAGAAACAAAGAGATAATTCTACTTTCTCTTGGAAAATATAGTTAAACAAATAATAACAATAGTAATAATTATAATAAGATCGTGGCAACTCACCTTGTAAAGGCAAAAACGATCCAAAATTTGATTGATTATAAAAGTCCAGCTCATACTAGTGGACATGCACAATCTAACATCGTTTAGTAGAGTAGAAATTGAGTGATTTATAAATAAAGTTTTTTTCCCTACCTAGTATATTTTAGGATAACTTCAAAAATAAACTGTGTAAACTCGGTCAAATTAGACAATATTATAGTGAAAGCATTTGGGTACTCTAATAATTATTTCAATGTGAGAAGTCACGATCATTCCAAAATTGTGGTCTAAGCTATACAGAACTTTGAAGGATTTGATTAGATCCATAGGTATCTAGCATCAACCTCCATAGATGAGGGACCATAGTATTTAGGTTCTTTAAAGCATCCATTCTTCATTACAAAGATGGACCACCTTGAAACAATGGAGGCAGTGTGATTTTCTTTAACCTAATTTCTCCAAAGGGTTGTTTTTTGTTTCATTTTTTTTCTTGTTTTGGATTTTCAGTTTAGTCTAGAAATATTTGCCTTATTTCTGGTGAATTTCATCTTCAAAGAGTGATTATTTTGATTTATTTGATGCAGATGATAGTTAAAAGGACTTCAAATATTGAAACGGAAGCTTGATCAAAATAATTGACTGTGTAGTTGCAGTAGCAGCAGTGGAAGCCTTATCTGTCCTACTGGATTCGAACAACTAAACCCTAAACCAAATTGAAGAACACCGCTTTATGATATCTGATTTTTAATTAAAATATGGCTTTTTTTTTTCATTTTACATCTGCCCAGAAGAGAAATCTTTGTTTATTAATGCAGTTTATCAAGAACCAGAACTTCTATGATATATATTAATTGAAAACTTTTCTAAGAGGTATGCATAGAGAGAGAGACAGAGAGAGAGAGAGAGAGAGAGAGAGAGAGAGAGGGTCTTGCTCCTCTAAAGTTTATGTCAGCCGACAGACAGATTTCTCGTTCGTTGGAGAAAAAGCAACGATTTTAGGTTTCTTTACCTTGTTATGAGTGACACTATTTTAGGGCTTCGATCTTTATATAGTTCTTTTTTTTTGTTTGTAAAATTAGTTTTTATGCTGTTAAAAATAAGAAAAGAAAAAATCCTTTCTAAAAAACTGTTTTTTAGATTAAAAGTAGAATTGGCTACCACAAACAAGCCGACAAAGGTGGCAACCTAGAGCAAGACGGTTCGGTTCGGTTCGGTTCAAGTAGGACTTGATAAACTAAAATGAAATGAAAATTTATTTTTTATTCATTCTTTGAATAATTAATTTTATAATCGCACTAATTAAAATTGAAGTTCTCAACTTCATAAAATATTTGTTATATTTTTCAAAAACAGGTAAGAACCGAACCATACTGAATTGGTATTTGTAATTAGCCCAGCCCACTCAGCTCAATTAGGGTTTGGTTGCTAAGCCCAAATCTTGGGCTAGCTAAGTTTTTGTATTAATCAATCATAGATACCTGACTTGGTTAGGCCAATTTGGTTCATGGACCCAACTAAATCGCACCTAGTATTAAGCGACTAGTTTTGTTATCTCGAACTTCCGTCCGACTGCCATCCCGATAAATAAGATCGTCTCCTCTCTCCAAAAAATTGAGGATCAAGAAAGTTGCTTTTGTTTGTAGAATCGTTTCATCCACCCAAACAAAAGACTTGTTCTTTAGTTGTTAGAATCTCTAGTTTTAATCTCAGTTACGTAGTGAATTACAAGCCTAAATAAAAAAATAAATTTCAAATTAAACCATAACAACAACGAAAATAAAAAAAAAAAGTTGTATAGATTTACGTGAATAATCTTATAGAAAAAAACACGAAGATGTGGTTGAAATTACTTCACTTCTAAACATATCAAAACAAATTGAAGAATAATGAATAAAATTTGTGTGAAATGGATGTTCGAAGAAACAAAGAACAATACGAGTAGGCAAGTGGCTATAATCAAAAAAGTGAGTTTTAGCATGATCTTGGGTAGACACAACCCATTTTTGGGATCGAACTGAACTGTAAACTAACGGTTTCTAAGATTTTGAACCATAACCAGGATCTTAGATATGAAAAATCGAAACCAAATTAAATTGAGATATAGTTCTAATATGCTCGGTACTGATTCAGTTATAAAATAAAAATAAATATTAATATCGTTAAAATATATAAATTTAGGGTCGAGTTTTATCGAATTGTTAAACTTGGATTTAGGTTGAACTACTTGTTAATTTTTAGTAATGTTGGATTTACTTTCTAATTCTTACATAATGTAAAATTCATTAATTGGTGCAGTTGATGTGATAATTTAAAATTAACCTATAACTCCACAAATTAAAAAGTAACACGTTAAGAGATAAAAATAACATAATATTACTTATTATTTTTTGGTTAAGATCGGGTTTGTCACAGTTTAGTTCAATTCTAACAGTTTTCTGTATCAGAAATTGGGAATTGAACCATAGAAGACGCTCTTTATATTAAAACCCAGTCATCGTTCACATAAAGACTAAGATCGAACCAACACAATTGTTCAAATTGCAATCCAGTTTGGTTATGTCCATTTTGTTCAATGAATTATTTGCTTTGGTTACTCACTTAGAAATGCCATGTCAAAAATAAATTGATATTTTGGGAAAAATACTATGTTTCTCCTTTATTTCTCAATTTTGAACTTTTTTTCCGTGTTAATAAGATTGATCGAATAGGCTAATTAAGTAAATTTAGTTGAAAAAAGTCGTTCTAGCAACTTAAACAGATTACTGAATGCTTCGAGTATTTCATGTGCAAAAAGTTGTGTTACTCATTTTCGCCCAAGCATTAAAAACCCTTTCTTGTTCGCATAGATCAAATTTAGTTGATTATTCATCGAGCCACACTAAACAAATGCTCTAACTCTAATAATTTAGTTTTTATTCACCTACATTATTTTATTAAATAGTTCATTATAATATTAAACTAAAGCAAAATAAATTAACTTATATGTTAGAAATCGAACGATAACCGAAAAAAAAAAATACTTATGTAGGATACTAAATTTATGTTGAAAAAACATTGTCATAAAAAATTAATTGTCAGAGAAACAAATTTACAATGAATATCAAAATATAACTACAAATTTTGAAATTATAATTTACATAAATTTATAAAAAAATTAAAACCTTAAATGAGATTTACAATTCGTTTCACCCCGAACTCTAACAATATGTTAATTTACAAACTAATTTTATGAAATACTACGTGATCAGCCTCAACAATAATTATGTCAAGTATGATTCATCTAAAAATAATAATAAATAAAATTCGGATTTTGACCTTGGACATTAGATCAGGCCAAAAGAAGTTGTGAATTTTTAAACAAGGGTCCCAATCTAGTGGACCTCGTTAATTTCATACGCTCGCCTAATTAGATAAAGCTTCCATGTCAACCCTCTATTCAAAATTAGGTTTGGAAATGTTTTTTGTATAAGACTCAGTCAAGGTCAATCCCGAACTACACCTAATTTCATGTAGTGGTTGCCTGGCTATTTTATTTGATGGGCATTGGCAACCGGCCGACTAGTTTCGCACAAGCTTTCGGTGAGATTTCACCGGACCTCCGTCCGGTGATATGCGGCCGTTCCAACTATTTGGTTCTGACATTTAGGCCTAGGAGCTCAACTTAGGTCGCCTTGCAGGAGGCTGAGGGGGAGGTTGGACCTGCCAAGCATGGATAAGCCCAATGGCTATAGAAGAAATATTGAGACAAGATTTGAAAGTACTTGGGATTAACTATTAATGATACATCTAAGGCTTGGTAGTTTACTAATCATCATTTGCAAACATTTAATTAATTTAGTTTGATTTAATAGTAATTGTAAAGTTTGGAATTTATTTTTAATAATTATGAAGGAAATAAATAACGAATAAATAATATATTAAGATAGAGAGGAGAAAAACCAAGCAATGTCCAATCACCAAAGCCACCTTTTTTTATTTCTTCGTCCATCAAAATCAGAATCTTTACCCTGTTTTCATTCTCCTGAGCTTTTCTCTGTATTACGCAGATCTCTCCTCCTCTCTTTCTCTCTCCGCTTTCTCGCGCTCAAGGAGTCGAGCTCGAACCACCTTCTAGCAGGTTTTTTTTTTTGTGGTTTGATCATAGATGTTGTTTGATCTGTCGATTGGATTTATGTTGGGTCAGGTTATTCGTGCTCTATTTTGTCATTTCTGGTTTGTTGTGGGGTTTATGTGATGGGTTTTTCTTGTATTTCTTGTTTTATCTGTTACTCATTTGCAATCTAAGTAATTTTGTTGGCTGTTAGGTACTAATTGGTTCTTGGGCTGCACCAATTTTTGAAATTCCATGTTTTCTATATCTTGGGTTTCATTTGGTTCGTTTTTGAACATTTTGAACGCTGATCGATTAGCTGATGATGTTTTCTGTTAACATTTGTTATGTTTATTTCTGTACTTCAATTTTTTTCGCAATTTATATTCATTGTTTAGTTTTTTTTTGGGGGTCTGTTTCTTATTAATGTCTTCTCTTGGAGTGTCATAGACATAGAAGTTCGTTAAATGCAATGTCTTCGCTGTCAATATTAGGGTGCATTGATAGAGTGCTAGTTTTGTTGCTTCTTTCCTAGCAAATGCCTATGTTTTTAGGTATTTTGACCATATGTTTTATTTTTATTTTTCCTTCATGGTCAGTATTTGAAGTCATTCCGAGAATATGAAGTCTTTGCATCCTTCTTTTTTTAACACGTTTTTTTGGGAAGTTCCTAGTTCAGGGCTTTCTCTTGTTTGATCCCCTCGGATGCTGAACATTGTTTTTTGCTGCTCACTCCATTTGTGTTGTCATTTAACTTATACGCCGTTTGCATTTTACTGACCCTAGAAGAAATGGGGCTATCTTAGATATTCCTTGTCTTTTTTCCTTGAGGTAGTTCTATGCTTCTCACATTTCTTTATGCATATTATATATCTGTGTACCATTCTTAAGTTTTGAATGCAATGACGTTTTTATCTCACTGTTTTTAGTCAGATCCTACCGTTAACGTGTATGTTTAAACTTTGTTTACAGATGGCATCACAAGAAGCGAGTCCTGCCTCTGCTCCCACTGCTCAAGTTGTTGGGAATGTCTTTGTGGGGCAGTATTACCATATTCTTCACCATTCCCCTGAGCTGGTGCACAGATTTTATCAAGATCTAAGTTTTCTCAGTCGACCAGATATGGATGGGGAGATGACAACTGTGTCAACTATGACGGTACATAATTTTTTTTGCCTTATCAATGAAATTGCCATATAATCTTCTCTATAAGACCAGTTATTTCGTGCAGTGATTGATTATACTTCTTTCCACCCAATATAAGAAGCTTCATTCTTCTGTATGAATTTTTTTAGTAACTATTCTAGGTTTAAAAATGCTCTTATTTGTCCTATATTGAACCATTTGCCCATCATAACATTTAGATGTAGTATAGTTTCAATGCTACAATAGATTAAGCTTGACGGTCATTAATTTACTTCTCATTTTATTGCGCTGAACATTTAGTTAGTTGACATAAATAGATCTTTCTCTAGATGTGACCAATGGATCCCCATTTTCCATGGTTTTGTAATCTTACAAGATAAAATTATGTTGTCAATTTTATATTGGTAAGGTAAAGCAATATGATATGCTGATTTGAGCTTTTTGAAAAGGTTGTTTGATTTGAGCTTTTTCATGCTCACTGTGTTGTAAATGTTTTCTTTTAATGCAATTTTTTTTATTAGTGATTAAAAGAAAGACAAGATTATAGTCATACTGACTGAAGAAAGTAATACTTTTCTTGGTGATTACGATATAGCTGTACGTAGCTAATAAACTCTAGTTAGTATACAAAGCACCCCTACATAAAGTTGTCAGTATAAGTAGCTTTTACCAATTATCCATTGATTTGTCGTCAATTGACATTAGAATGTCACATGATATGGTCTTTTTGTGAAAAGTTTTGTAAGGTTTAAATTTATCTGAGTGTTAAAAAATTTATATGTATGAGAGAGAGATTAGTGGTGCACTTTCAATTTGTGTTGACTGTGATGTTTGTTGCAATAAAGGATTTGATAAGAAAGATAGGAGAGCAAGAATTGAGAGAGAGTGTGAGGCAGGATACGGTTGTGGCTCGAACCCATAAATCGGTGGTCTTTAAATATTTGCAATATTTTTAACATTTTATTTTATTCATTATTTTATATTTAATTTTATTCGTTTTAACTTTTTAGATAAATTTTATCTTTTTAAATATTTTTTTAGAAATTTATTTTATTTACACAGAATTTTATTAGAAATTTTAAATTATAAACCAAACTCTGTTGTGATGGTGAATATTAGAGAGAAACTTTTAGACTTTATTACAACTAATAAAATTATTCATTTTTTTAAAGTTATTTCTCTGCTAATATTTTATTTTTTCGTTATTTTGAATGTTATTTCTCTGCTGATATTTTACTTTTTTATTTTGATTAAGAAATAAAACTTCCCTTGCACCCAAGAGATAGACAGAGAGCGTGTGTGTGAGAGTTTGCTTTTTGTCACTGTGTTGTTTATGATCTTTGTTGCAATAACAGATTTGATGAAAAAGATAGGAGAAGAAACATGGAGAGAACATGATCATTTTTTACAACATTTAAAAGAATAGTAATAATGTTGTAACTGTAAAAAAAATATCGTTTCACATTGCAACATTGTTGAGACCGTCTGAGAAGTGCCTAAGAATATGATCTGATTGCCGTTAGTAACTGTTGAGTTTAGCATTTTTTTAGAGGCAATATAAATTCTTTTGTGCAATGACACATTGGATAAATCATCATATTTTTATCGTTTCCAACAGAGTTGATGACCCAAAATTTAAAAGAGAGATTTATTGACTTGGCGGCCGTATAATAGTCTTTTTGTTACTTTATGCATTTATCATTTTTGCTTATTTAGATCTCATTTTCCATGTGTTTCTTCATTCCTTCTCTCTCTATGTCCTTTGGATTACTATTTGATAGCATTGGAATGGAGTTTAGTTACTCTTAAGATTAGACTGATAAATCATTATCCAAAGTAGCGCAAATGTTCATATAAATCCACAAAATCAAATCATTGCATGAGCAGCTTAAATTGCTTATTTTTGAAGTCTGCGTCAATTCTTGCAAGAAACAAAAAGTTAAAAAAACAGCAGTATTGACTTGTTCTCCTAATGGAACACAATACACAATCGTGTCAATAACATAAAACATAAAGCAAAAATACTAAACTTAGCTCAGTTTGCTCCATCAGCCTTGGGAAGGTGCTCTAAACAGTTCGAAAAGCGGCAAAACTTCAATTTGTTAATCATTAGTTTTGCCTCTCTCTGCTTCATTTGATTTCCCTTTACTTTTTATAACATTTAAATGGAGTTAAGTAACTTTTAAGATATAGACTCTGATGGATTATAATCTCTTATGAGATGTTGCTCAAGCCCAAATGCTGAAAAGGAGAAATTAGTTTTGACTTTAATTTACCAATCATTGATTTTCTGTCTACCTCTACCTACATTAGTGGTATCATTGTACTTTAGAGTAAGGACCTTATGCATTGATTGTGCTTCTGAATTATTGTTTCTCCCCGTCATTCATATGCTTGTCCAATTATAATTCAAAACGCTTTTTGAAAAGATTATTCTGCATCAAGTATTAAGTTTTCATTCCTGAATTAAAAGCTATTTCTCTGTACATTACTTTCTGGCCAGTGAAGTTATTTGCTGAATGTGGTTATCATTGTGGATGTAAGAGTTTGTTTATTGATGATGTCGCAGGCAATAAATGACAAGATTCTGTCCATGAACTATGGAGACTATACAGCGGAAATTATTAGTGCTGATGCGCAGGAATCATTTGAGAAAGGAGTGATTGTCTTGGTAACGGGATGTTTGACTGGAAAGGATAAGTTGAGGAGGAAATTCACACAAACATTCTTCTTGGCTCCACAAGAAAAAGGCTACTATGTCTTAAATGATGTTTTCAGGTATGTGGACGAGATTGCATCTATTCAGAGCAATAATTCCGCTGGTGAAGATATCACAGAGAATCCATTGGTTCCTAACCTGAAGCCAGAACCAGGTAGCCATAATTTTTCCTTATGAAATGGTGTTTGTTAAAGAATCTGACTTTGGAATTACTTGTATTTTCAGTGCCGGAGCCTACAAATGTTCCAAATGATATTGTGGACCCTAATACTACATTTGAAGAGGAAGATCTCAATAATGGCCCGGAAGTATGTAATCCTTCAGATAATGAAGGATCGGTGATAGATGAAGAAGCTGTTGAACCTCAAATTCGTTCAAATGAGCTTGAAGTTACTGGGACTGAAGATTCAACTCTTTCAATTCACGGAGATGCTACAAAAAAATCATATGCGTTCATTGTAAGTTTTAGCATATTGGGTTTAAGAAATCTACAAGTCCGAACACCCCATATCACACATTTCCTTGACTTGCTGAATTTAATTTAGGTGAAGGCACCAAAAACTGTCACTAGTCCTGTCTATGTCGTGGCTAATCCTGTGAGAGCAGCACCAGCAAACACTGATAATCTCTCACATGGTTCAGCAAAACTAGCTTCAGTCCCAGACACTTCAGCTCCTATCAGTGACAGTGCTTTTGAAAATAGTAATCACGAAGAAGGTATAAATGAGTTATTATTATTATTTCTTTTCTTTAGACTCAACCTGAGTCTTTTTCAAGTGTGTCAACCATATTTTTGGACTTATTTCAGTGTATTAAGTTCCAAAATGATCAAAGTTGTTGGCGTTGAGGCAATGTATTGGTTTTTCTCGCTTTTTCAATGTTTTGTTTACTATTAAAGTGTTAACTTTTGTCACTTGAAGCAGAAGGTCACTCTATATATGTGCGCAATTTGCCGTTTGATGCAACTGCTGAACAACTTGAGGAAGAGTTTAAGAAATTTGGTCCTATCAAGCGTGATGGTATCCAAGTCAGAAGTAACAAGGTAATTCTCTCTCTCTCTCTCTCTCTGGGGTTGGCAAGAATAATATCTGGCTTTTACCAACCAAACCGTGCCTGGTCAAATTTTCCTCAATTCCTTAACCGACCACCGACAAACACGACGCCCCACTCCCCGGGCCTGGGCCCAGGCCCCGGCCCCGGGCCATATCATCCTTGTATTGTATTTAATTCGAAGGCTGCTAGCTGATCATATTTTATTTGTTGTTGCAGCAGGGCTTTTGTTTTGGCTTTGTTGAATTTGAACAGTTTACTTCTGTGCAAAGTGCGCTTGAGGTACAGAATATTCCTTTTATTAACCTCCTAAGTTTTATTTCAATATTAGGGGTGGGGAAAACCGAACCTAACCGTGGAACTTGAATTGAACCTGTCACCATGGGTCTGTTTGGTTAGGTTATTTTTTTAGGTAAATCTGCATGTCAGTGTTGCCATGTAAGATCGATATATTTTGATCCCAAAACCGAACTGAACTGTGTCCACCACATAGTCTATATGATCTTTTCTTATACGATCTTTTCTTTTCGATGCATGCCTATCATTCCTCAACCATCCCTTAATGGCAAAAGAAGGCAATGCATTTTACAGATGATCTTATTTTACACTTACGTAACGCTTAGGTTTTGGTTGTGGGTGGGGACCGGACAAGGCATATTTTGGGCGATGCCTGGATCTATTAATAGTCATTTCATATTCGTGCAAGTGGGGAGGTGTGTAATCTGATGAGAAGGCAAAAGAAAAAAATTTACTTAGTGCCTTTTTGCTGTTTTGGCATCTTTGGAAGAAGAGAAAGAAAATGATTTATTTAGAGGAGGTGTTCAAATTATACATAGCTTAACAAGGTGGGCAGTTTTTACAGTTCATTCGTCCTATTTGTTAATCACTTTCCTTTATTTACGTTTTTAATGATAAAAGCCAGTGATAGATGCTTGCGGGTTTTCCATTTGTTTGTGGTTTGCTAAAATTACTTCAAGATAACACATAATTGTTACAAGCTTTGAATTTGATCTCATCAAGGAAGATGACTAACTGTTACCATTTTCCTTTCTCTGAACTTGAAAAGGAAATAACGATCTACTATTCGGTTTTGGTCTACAATGAGCATTTATCTTTTGCGATACATTTTTTGCTTTGTTGCATGCCTAATGAAGGGCTTTTTTCCGGAACGATATGGCAGGCTTCTCCTATAGTAATTGGGGATCGCCATGCAGTTGTCGAGGAAAAGAGAACCACAACTCGAGGTAAGTTGCGCCATTAATGTTGCTAGAGGAATATGAACTGGAGTTGTAAAATACATTTCCCTCATATTTGATTTGAAAAGTAATACTGATGAAGAATTCCATTCCTTTGAAAAAGAATCCTACTATATAGTCTTATAAAACTGAGGAAGTAAGCTGGGTTTTTCAGTCAATAATGGCGGCAGAGGGAGGTATTCTTCAGGTAGAGGTGGTTTCCGAGGGGACAGCTTTAGAAGCCGTGGAAACTACGGTGGCGGGCGGGGTGGTTATGGAAGAAACGAATTCCGAAATCAAGGTGAGTTTTCTGGACGACTAAGAGGGCCGGCCCCACGCAACGAAGAGGGCTATCAGAGGGGCTATCAGAATAGAGGAGGGCGTCAAGCAGGATTGATGGGAACTCCGTTTGATCACGAGTAAGAAGGGTCGATAGAAATTCTTTTTTGATAGCGAAAATGAGGATCGGTTTTATTTTATATATTTTACGGGTGGGAAAGGGGAGGTGTTGAGATTTGGTAGGTGGTAGTAGTAGTAGTAATCTGGTAGGAGTAGAGGGACTGGATTTTGCTTATTGCTACTTCTTTGCTGTGGAAGATAAGGTATTATTCAAACTTTTTTGACGCTTGAGGCTTAAACGACTCTCTCTCTCTCTCTCTCTCTCTCTCTCTCTCTCCCCCCCTCCCCCTCCCCTCGTGTTCCGAAAGCACTCGAGTACCTTTTCGAAACATTGAGATCGTAGATTTTGTCGAACAAAATGTTGTAAATCTATGATAACACTTGCAATGGGCAACAAATGTCTTCTTAACTTCAAATATATTTTTTTTTTTCTTTGAAACAATGAACCAACTATTATACTTTCACTAGGATTTAAGTGAAGCATGGCAATCCTAAGAAAACATTCACATGACGAGGATGAGTGGATCAACACTACTCAATAGCAAAATGAGAAAATGTAATTCCTAAAATACCCTTTCTATTCCGATGTGGGAGAATCTTTATTTGAAGGTTAAATCAGTAATGGCACAACCAAAATATGGGTACCCTTTTTAAGCTCCCTTCTCCGAACCCTGGCCTAAACCCTAAAATCCGCAAGGCGAAATACTCTTCCATCCTCTCTTTCGCTGCGAGTGGAAATGGCGAACACTGTGATTTCTGTGGACAAGCTGAAAGAGTTTCTTAAATCTCAGGTGAATGATGAAGAGAAGTGGGCTCTCAACGTGGTAGGCTTCTGCTGTTTTCTTTTTTGTTCTTTTTTCTTCTTATACGAATTCGTTTCGATGTGATTGATCGCTTATTGTACTTTGATATGAGCTTCGATTTGTTGTGGTTTGGGACCTATTTGATTGATAGTCGATCGATGGAATTTAGTCAGAATTGAAGTACTCTCATCCATCTATTTCATGGCATTGGACCAACAATATCTGTTGGTTCAGAGCTAGGTTAAGTTCTATTCATCTCAGAAACTTAAATGGATTTTCTGCTGAATGCAGGAAAAATATTTGATTGAAGTTTGATTAATGTTCTAAAGAAGGATTATTTTACTCTGATTAAGACAGATGTAGAATTGTAGTTCACAGATTAGCGTTTCTAGTTGGCACGGGACTGTGATTGTCTTCCACTGAAATTGAAAATTTGGTCCAAAGAGTCCATTTCTTTTTCTTGTAGCGGAAGAATATTATGATTTACAAACCATGTTTACCCCCTATGCTCTGTTCGTCTCGTATCATCGCACAGTAGGAATATGATATGATGCTCTGAGTTGTCTTTTTGATCTACTAATTCCTTCCCATCCATTGTGCAGAAATTGCTTCGTGCTGTTGGGCTGTTTGCTGGATCAATCTTTCTGATGCGGAATTATGGTGACCTGATGGCTATTTAAAGACTAATTGTAATCTTCCATGGCTGCTGACATCCAAAGCTCTTCAAGCTAAGTGTTTTGTGATTCATTCTGCTGTCAAGATGGTTGGACACTTGTGGGTCTTATAAATGTCTCTGAGTGCTTTGGACTATGCTTAAGTTGATATTATTGTTCTGTTTTATGACAATATTTGTAAACTTTTGACCATAATCAAAGTTATTCATCCGAAAAAGTTTATCTGAATGAAAAGAATTTGACCCATTTTTTCAATCTGTTCCAAATTTTATGGTAATACAAAAAAATTAAAAAGAACTCACTTACCTCGAATCGTTGTTCGAATGTTGAAGACTGGGATGGAATCTTGAAAGATTATTATTCTTGATATGAATCACAGTCATTGTCTTTATTCGTTTTACTAGGTTTTGATGTGTCATGTTCACCCCTTTTTAATGTGAAACAAGCATAAACATGGTTCTTAAAGAACTATAACGAATACTTCAGCTGCATCCTATGATTTTTAGGTTTTCTTTTTTAAATGTTTAAACTTTTGAGATAGATTTAAGCTAAAGTTTTACTATGAACATAGAGCAAATTACGTAAAAAGTTACACTAATAGGCAATGATCAATAATAACTAGATGATACTATTCATTAAAATTAGATCCTGGTCTGAATACAAAAGCCAGGGTCCTGATAAGGTAATGTTAGAAAATAGAACCTATTCACCATGCCATTTTCAAGGCATAATCTTAACCTATTAAGGTTTACCTTGAAAGCCTCATCTTTGATATTTCTTCAAGCAAAAATCTGGATTCAGAAGCAAAATCAACAGCATCAACTGCTTTGGCAGTAACCCTTTGCCTCTTCTCGTTGTTGTATTCATTCTGAGAAACGCTAATCCGCAGCAGATGAGGAACCCAAGTAGCCTCTTTCAGTTTCATCTCATATGAATCATTCTCTTCACCCATCTGAGGAAATAGAACAAATACCCATATCAAGGAAATGCTTAATCTAGCTTTTTTCAAAAAAAAAATCTATTTGAGTATATTTTATATTATGCATCCAATTCTTACCTGTGATTTCATCTGTTCAAGCTCATCAGCTGAGCACCCAATGATTTTTACTGCCTCTTCATTGAAGAGAGAGAGATAGACTTCACCACCGGCATCAGAAACTCTAACTACCATAATATATCTGAGAAAAGACATTACCATTAGAATCTATTAGAGAATTTTCTAAAAATGTACCCAAAATTATCGAATTCTCCACCTTAAACTGCATTCTTCCTCATTTTTCTGGCAACTTTCACACCAGAATCCAGAACCTATGGCATCAGTCACCTTCTTGTTGCAAGTCTTGCAAGCTCTGTACCACATTGTCTGGTCAGGCTTGATGAAGCTGATGTATGCTCTAATGTTGAAGAATGTTGGCTGCTCAAGAAAAAGATTACCACATTATTTAGGCTGCATTCAAGTTTGTTTCATAATCTATCTCATATGAGTTCTATAGACTAGCTTATTACTATTAGACGCAGACGTTTTCTTTTCTTTTTTAAATGTCACATTACTTGCAAGGAAACTTTCTTTGGAATATTTTAGTAGAGGAAGTTGAAAATGGTACCTTATCATCCCCTAGTGATGGGTTTTGGATTATGTGAGACAGAGATATCCTGTCAGTGTACATCGACCTGACTCCATTTTTGGATGATGGGCTCAAACCAGAGCCAACAGACGCCATTGATGTTCCTTTGCCTTCCGAATCAAACCTGTACGATCACGATAAGAATTTTGCTTTTCTTAATCCAAGTAATTAGACCCCCATAATATCGCATTTCAGCTGGAAGGTTACCAGGATTTCAACTTTCTTGCCTCAGGTATGTCTGGATTTACAAGCAATTTACTTCTGCTCACTGATGAAAGAGATACACCTGAAAGAGCATCCAGTTGGAATCTTTCACAATAATCACAACCCCAAAACTTTATTTAAACTATATTTCTTATATACCTTGAAAATCTCCAACTCTAAGAGATTTAATAGCGATGACTGGCGATTGATCAGCTTTGTCAAGCAATTCCTGTCCCACAGTAGTTGCAAGCTCGTTCCATAGAGAGACCACAATTGTTTTTTTCCTGCAATCAAGATGTTCAATTCTCATCATAACTTCTTTTTCTATTTCTTTAAGACTTCCTGTATAACAACGCATACGTCTCATCAGCAATAGTTATTTCACGCTTTGGAGCAGTGTCATTATTGATCTTCCTTCGAATACTCATCGTAGAAGAAACATTCTGAACAACTCCAATGACATCTACAATCCACCAAGACAAAATTTCAAAACTAATAATATTAATAATTATTATTATTATTATCAATTTGCAACTGAGAATGATGAGATAAGAATCTAACCTACGAGTTCTTTTCCATTCACGTAGGGACCCAACATGTCGATTGGGACAAAACTGAAATTTGTGTCGGGCACAAAAATAGCTTCATTGGCGACCTCTTCCACCTCTGAATTCTCATTTAGAGTCATTTCATAATCATTTTTCACTGCACTGAATCTCTTGTTGGCAACCTTGAGAGTTCCCTTTGAAATGTAATAAACCTTTCCAAGCTCAAACTTATCATAGAACTTTCTTGCAGCTTCATTAAACATTGTTGCCTGAATTTGGGTTTCCTGCGACAAAGGTTGAATAACTTTATTTATTTTTTTCTCAATTTACTGCAATGAACTATTAGTCATCAAACATTTGAGCTCTCTGCTTACGCTATCATCAGTTAACTCCACATTGAAGACACATCCTTCTCCCCTGGCGTTCTTATAAATACGCATAATTTCCTTGTTTGTAACACGAACTTTAATCATCCAATTGCCTTGGTAAGGATTCAATGAAAGAAGTGGATGAACTCTCCTTGTCATTGCCATTCGTGCAGTTGGGGGCATGCTGAAATTTATGGAAAACACTATTAAAGATATACATACATCAGCAACAAATCGCTCTATCAGCACCTTCATATTTCAGAATATGACAACTTTACAATACAAAAATTAATTTCGTCCAATATATCCATTCATTCAAGATACTTGTCCTGAAAAAGCCTAGAGTTACAATCTAACCAAGCTGTTCAAAAAGCTGCAAAAATGGTAGTGTCATAGAACCAAGAGTAATTCCAAAAAGAAGATGATGCATCTAATGTAAGTATGAAAACCACTTACTTGGATCTTTGTTCTTGTACAATTTGAGCGGCTGATTTGGTGTAAATTTCTGGCTTTGGCTTTAGAAGAATACCTGGCCTTTCTGCTTTCATTTCACTCTCACTTATATTTTCTAGTTTCGATGTCTGTAACATTCCAGATCCCTCACTTTTGACGATATGATTTATCTCCATTTCAAGAGCAGGAGAAACAACCTCGCATTTAGTCACAATCAAATACCTAGAAATCGAGAAAACATACATAAACCAAAGTAGGAGGGCTTTTAAAACCTCTAATCAAGCTAAAACTGGAAAGATTTCTTACTTGTCGGACTTATTTGGAATGTCATTGAGGGAATAGACAAGAATACGAATAAGACTTAAGCTCTGAATCTTCCCTGAGATCACATCAGAAGTGAGATTTGAAGGCAGAATAGCTTTCAACCTCATATTTCCATCGCTGGCGGTAAACCTTTTTTTAAAAAAAAATTAAAGAGAGCCATAAAAATTCGAGAGCCAAACACTAACAATGGAACGCAAAATCAGCATTAAGAAAAAAAAAACTCACATGTACCGATTGCCGGCAGCTTTGAGATCGAGGACCTGAACCACTATATCTGGAACTTCCGATAAAGATTCAGGCGATGGATTAGCCAGAATAGTCAAAATTCCACCAGGTGTCGCTGTCTTTGCCATTCCTATTTCACTCGGTCTCTCTAACTCTCTCCCAACTCGCTATGTCCACCCACCTATGGAACCCAGGAGAGTTACGAAGAAGAAGAGCAACGGAGAACGATTAGAAGAGAATCAGAGAGGCTTTTGTATTCCTCTTTTTCGAGCGGGATATTGAAGTTTCAGCTTCCAAGAGCGAAAATGGCGATTTTGTTCGCGCCAAAAGATGAATAGAAAATTACGCTCCAAATGCAACGATTTTGATCATTTACTGATTATGACTGCCAGAAAATTACAGTTAAGCCCCTGGTATTGTTAGGATTTACCATAAAAAATTACTCCATCTACTTTAACAAACAATTTTTTTTATTTGCTATTTTAAATTAGTGTAACCTCCACGAAATTTATTTTCATTTTTTCTCAATTTGAAATCATACAATTTTCCCTCAATCAATTTACAAATTAAGTTAAATTAGATGATTATAAAATTTAATTTTTTAAATTTAAAATCTTCTAAAATAACAGAAATTATTTATTAGACAAAAACTTTGAAATAATTATCAATAAATATTTTTAAAAAATTTAATATTAAACAAGTGTTAAATAAAACTTCATTTATTAATTTCAAAACAATAATGTAATAAATTAAAAATCTAACAACTGATGAAATAATTTATTCAACTGAAATTAAATACATAATATCGTTTTAAACTATATAAAATTATAACTTAAAAATTTTATTTGGAACCAACGACAACATCTTTCTCTGTATGCTCGCCCACCTCTGGCAAATTCTAGATCATCGTCAATTCATTCTCAGATAAAAACTCACTCATATCACAAAACTAATGCGCGAGATAAACTCAATAAGTAAAAACACGTGCATCTGATTTTAATTGCATACATTATCCAATTACATGCAGTTACATACTAGATGAAACTCGTTTTTAAAATCTCTACCTTGCGTTCAGCCTTTCAGAAAACTAGCAATTTTTTACTCTCATAAAGTTTCATCAACCATCTCAATAACCATGCATTCAGCCTTTCATTAGTCATGTCATGCGTTCAGACTCTCATTAGTCATCTCATGCGTCCAAACTCTCATTAGTCATCTAATGCGTTCAGTTTTCCATTAGCTTTCTTGTGATTTCCGTCAATTTCATTCGTTTTCATGCATTTTATACTGCATATATTACATTTTTATCATTTTTATCTTTCTACATTTCTATGTAAATACATATACATGTGTGTCCCAATAGTAACATAATTGAATAATAAAATATTTTAGATAAAATAATTTAATAATATTTTGTGATATAAAGTCTAGGGCTAAAATATTGAAAACCTACTGTTTTACTTGGATTGAGAGAGGGAGAGAGAGAGAGAGAGAGAGAGAAAGAGAGTAGGATTTTAGGTAAGCATTGGATAAATTTTCTTTGCCTTAAAATTAGGGAGTTTTAAATTTTTTTGTTCATTCCCAAAATAATCCTTTTGAAAGTAATAAGGATAGAAACATCTTACCAATAAAATCCTAGCGTTGGATTTTCGGATTGATTTGAGCGTCATTAACGATCCAAAAATATTATGTTTGAGTTTGGGCTGGTTTGAGTCAATTAGGCTGGTTCGGTTCACTGGTGGTCTATTATTGAACTGCTAGCTGGTTAAATTTGTTGGATGGTCCGGTTCGATTCACTAGTGGAAAGTTTTGATCTCAACTGAGCAGTTTGTGGTGGTCAAAGGACAAGTGTGGTGATTCCAGTGAGGTAAACGCTTTCTCTGATTTTTCTCTAGTTCACAGAACGAGAATGATTATTGCGTTTGTGAGCTTTTTCTCGTCACAGAATACTCAACCTAAAGAAAAAGTCTCTCAAAACTTTCCTTAAGGACATATTTGAATCAGACCCTCTTCTTGGTCATATTCGAAGATGAATTACGAAAGAAGTCAATTTGTTTTAATTTCCTCATGTTAGAGATTTAAAATCTGTCTTAATTGAGTCTTCATAATTTTATACATTTTAGAAAGAATTCCCCCTTTAATTTAGTGCTAAGAATTAGAATTGATTTGTGCTAAATTGGAGATTATCTTTAATTGACAGCAATTAAGGTTTGATTGATAAATTGCATAAATTTGAGAATAAATTTTGATATAATTGTTCTCGAAATTTAAACAATTACCTAAAAAGTTCTTGATAGACCCTTCTCATTTCTTCGTCCCTTTCCAATGTTGCTTCCTCAACATTTCAATTCTTCCATTGAACTCTTACGAGCGAGACCTTCTATAACACAACAAAGACTACCAATCGATAATTTTGACAACTTCAATTCGGGTAGGAGGGAAACCAACAGAAAATTAAAACCTGACCTAAATCATCTTCAAATCTGACCAACTCTTGGTCAAATTCGTATTCGATCTCCAAAGAAAGATCGAGAAGCCTTCCTTTAAAGTGAGTGTTCAATGAAGGGAAAATCACCACAACTCAAAGAAACAGTGACTAGGAGGAAAAAAAAAAGGGAGAGAGATTACCTTATCAGAGAATGGATGACCAGAAATACTTACCTCACCGGACCTCTGACCACCGCAGACCTGGGCGAACTTCTCTGACGAGGAGGAAATCACTGCCTCCGAACTCTCTTCTCTCTCTCGGCCAAACCTTCCTCCGACGAACACCTCTCGG